>CM020182.1:1536387-1568186 GCA_009805545.1 Oryza longistaminata
TGTTCTTTAGAATAATCTCCTGTCACTATGTGGTGAGCATTGTGCACACTACATATTGATTGATCGATGGATCGATCATTGTAAAGAGATGATTACGATGATTGCTTGAAGAACAAAGAAAGCAATGCATGCATTGTGCATTCCTTCTGGTCCCCAGTGTTTGTGGAAAAGGAAAAGCTAAGGTTGATCGATCGATCGTCTCTCTTTGCCTCCCTCTATTATTATCAGCGATAAATCTGCACATTATAAACTGTAGCCATCGATCGATATATATCGATCTGTCGCTTCTTCTTTCTTACTCCCTCCGTTTCAAAATATTTGACACCGTTGAACTTTTTAGTACGTGTTTGACCATTCGTTTTATTCAAAATATTTAAGTAATTATTTATTCTTTTCATATCATTTAATTCATTGTTAAATATGCTTTCATGTACACATATAGTTTTACATATTTTATAATTTTTTTAAAATAAGATGAACGGTTAAACATGTGCTAAAAAGTCAACGGTGTCAAACATTTCGAAACGGAGGGAGTACTATATATTGTCAATTGCAATCCTGTAGCAGCTATAGATTGTCAATTTGCAATCCTGTAGCAGCTAAACTACCATCGAGCTAGCTTATTGCCCAATTCAGCCTTGTTGTTTCACTCCAAAAAAGCAATCATCACGCACAAGATTATTAATAACCGTACCATTAATTATTGTTATTTCCTTTTCAAGATCGACAAGGATTATATTTAACAGTGAATAGATTAATAACTTGCGGTCCTATAAATCTGAATTAAATTAAAGTGGGTTACAGATATGGAGTTGGTCCCGGCCCATTTGAGTATACTGGAGTACGTACTGTGTTGTACGTACTAATTAATTGTGTCATGGGCCCAATGCGTGCATCACCCAACTGGGCTGGCTCGATCGGCCCACAGGGCAGAGTCACTGACAAGTTGCCCCCACCAATGACTCTGTCACTAGCTAGTATTCCTTCCATCCGAAAATACAAGGGATTTTCACTATTCACGTGTAACGGTTTGACCACTCGTCTTATTTAAAAAAAAATTGTGCAAATATAAAAAACTAAAAGTTGTGCTTAAAGTACTTTGGATAATAAAGTAAGTCACAAATAAAAATAATAATAATTTCAAAAATTTTTGAATAAGACGAATGGTTAAATGGTGTAAGTAAAAAGTCAAAATTCCTTATATTCACGGATGGAGGGAGTAATAAGGTAGTATTTGAAGACCCAATTATTATATACAATGCAATGCAAGTAATTAAAATTAAGATGCATGCAATGCATGGTTAATTCTAGTTTACTCGATGAATTAATCCATTGGATATATATCCCCACACCTGCCGACAAATATATAGAGAAAAACCAACGACCAATCATACACATATGATAATGTTGATTCCCTGATCGGCAGGATATATATATATGTGTGTGCACGCACATATGTTTGCAATAATTGTAGGAGCATAGTTATATATATTGCTTGCTCGTGTAAGTGATCTCCAGATGCACACGTGAGAATGTCGTTGAAAACTTGCAGGTTTTATATGTCACTCACAACCGTCCGACCAGGGCAATCGATCGAACTGATCCAAAAACATAGTAGACCTGTTGCCCATTTGAGTACCTCGATCGTACTCGATCCCATAGCACACAAAGATCGATATATGCACTTGAATGATCATTTTACATTGCGGAAAAAGAAGTATTCTCTCCGTTCTAAAATATAAACATTTTTGGATTTTGACATGGTCTTCGAAATGCTACTTTGACTAATGATATCTATAAAAGTAAGATATTTTAAATAAAAAGAGTTGCATACAATGATAGTTTGTTTAATAATAAATCTAGTAACTCAAGTTTAGGTGATTGATCTTTTTTTTGCTATTAATAGTCCAAGTGCAAATATTTGACTTGACACTATGCTAAAAATAGTTATATTTTAGAACGGATGGATGGAGTATGAGATATGCAATTAATATCATCTCTTTGTTTCATATTATAAATCGCTTCAATTGATTTTTTTTATAACCTTTTCTTATGTTTGATCGATTTTAATAAAATTTTAACAATGGCTACAACACTAAATTAGTTCCATTAAAACTAACCTATAATATATGTTTATGATTAAATTTTGATAATATGTTTGTTTTTCTAAAAAGATTGTCATATTTTTGTATAAATTTATTTGAATCTAAAAAAGTTTAATTAAAGCGACTGATGTATATATGCACAGATCATCGACAGTTTCAACTCAAAATATATTCCACAAAGAAATTAATGTACGAGTATTTGTATTTACTATGTTCTTTGTGGAATATATTAAACGATGGTGTTCTATAAAAAGAAGGCACTGCTTATTAATTATAATTATATGCATGCATGTTTTCAGTTTAATTTCAGTTTAGACAGCGTCCATATTTTCAATTTAAATTTGTATGATTATACAAGATGCAGATCAAGAAGGATCGTGATATACATGTTAGATTTTCTTTAAAAAAATACACACCAAAAAATGACTAAATATATTATCAACAGCGTTTTGGTATATATAATATCATGAGCACCGATTTTTGAAGAGCTAGCGATGGAATTAATTTTTCACAAGGTCTATGCTATCCAAGATTAGATTTTTTTTTTCCTACTGTAGTGCACCACTAGCGTACGTTAGTTATTTTTGTATAAATTTATTTGAATCTAAAAAGTTTAACTAGGAAAAAAAATAAAGCGACTAATGTATATATGCACAAATCATCAACAGTTTCAGCTAGCTCGAAATATATTCCACAAAGAAGATAGTAAAGACGAAAGACTCGTACATTAATAAACGATGGTGTTCTATAAAAAGAAGGCACTGCTTATTATTAATTATATGCATGCATGTTTTCAGTTTAATTTCAGTTTAGACAGCGTCTATATTTTCAATTTAAATTTGTATGATTATACAAGATGCAGATCAAGAAGCTCGATCGTGACATACATGTTAATTAGATTTTCTTAAAAAAAACTACACACAAAAAAAATGACTAAATATATGATCAACAGCGTTTTGGTTTAATTATATCATGCATGAGCACCGATTTTTGAAGGGCGATGGAATTAATTTTTCACAAGGTCTATGCTATCCAAGTTTAGATACTTTTTTCCTACTGTGCACCACTAGCGTACGTTAGTTAACTGAGACTCACGATTAATTAACACTGATATTTTAATTAGTGCTAATTATGAAGTTGCAGTACCTCATACTGTACACACCTGAAAAATTAATTAATGCTCATAATTCCAAAATATTGATGTTTCGAAAGAGCACGTGTACAGGCATGGTACAATTCGAGACATACACCATGCTCCAACTAACTCCAGTTGAAAGAAACCTTTACTACTTAAAATTAAATGATTGCTTTCTAAACGACAAACATGTTGCTTTCTTAATAGTTATAAAAGTAATATTATACAGTTTTCTTATACCCCACATAAACTATTTAATTATTAGACTTGGGAGCAAGTGTTTTACAAAAGCCTCACATACTTTCAAATATTTAAGAAGGGACAGGGCTGGAAGCTCTCTAGTCCACATCGATCATATGGCACATTCCTAGAATTGCTTAACTTTTTTTTTAGAAACTTGTGATTCAGTATTTAGGACATGCTTAAAGGTAGAGGGGCTCTCAAATACTTCACATCAGAGAAAAACAGCACTCATACAAAGAATAGTCTCTTAAGTTGGCTCTTTATTATTGATAGGGTTAATTTGATCGATGCCATTGCAAATTTGTTCAATTAAAAATACGTCATTACTGTTCATGAAATTGGGTGGATGCCACTGTACTATTTCAAAATTAGAACAATGCCATCCGTCATGAATTTTGTTAAACACCTCAGTTAGTTTCAACAGGCCACCTTTGTCGCCCCGCTGCTCATCGTCATGCTTGGTGTGCCGCCGGTCGACCTTGTGCTAAGCTCGCCGTGGTTGCCGGACTTGCACCGCTGTCTTTGCCAACGCTGCGTGCAACGCCCGCACCTTGTTGCTACCGCCGGAGTTAGGTGGCGCGAGGCTCGGCCGGTGCTCAGGTTCGTGGTGACCTTGATATGCTGGCCATGCATTCATGGCCCGCTGCAGTTGTGCCTCCACTACTACAGAAATCCTAAATGGTGCCGGTTGGGAAACCTCTTAGGTGCTGGTTTTCCCAACCGGCACCCGGAAGGCGGCACTGATTAGCCAGGGTCAAAGGTGCCGATTCCATAACCGGCACCTTTGAGGCGCACAGGAGCCAAAAAAACCAGCTCGATGCATCGGCTCTGGATCGAGCAGCTCCCCATCCCATATACAAGAAATCATGATTCATCATCACAAAAATTCATCAACATCAATTCATCAATATCAATATCAATATCAACATCTCACTTCTCACCATCACATAAATTCAACATCAGCATTAATTCATCAACATCACCATCGATTCATCAACCACAGCATCCCCACACAAATCACAGAAATTGAAGACTCACCATCAAATTGCCGCCGACGCCGCCTCTAGGAGGCCGGATCCAGCAGCCCCTGACATCTAGGCAGCCGGATCCAGCGTGGTGCGGCAAGGAGGTTGCGAGGAGGATGGAGGGGCACAGCAGCCGCTGCCGCTTCTGCGGCTGCCGCTGCCGCAACGTTGCCGAGGTGTGCCGCCTCCTCTCCGGTCGATCTGGTGGAGGGGAGGCCGCGGCCCCCTCCGCGGGGCCGCCGCCGCTACCCGCCACTCCGTCGGACGAGAGAGAGACGATAGGGAGCGAGCGAGTGAGAGAGAGAGACGGAGAGCGAGAGAGATCGACAGGATAATGTAACGCCCCGATTCTCGTTCGGGATTAAAAATCATTTAATAATGCATTTTCTAGAAATTAAATAAAAGCTAAAGCAATTTAATCAAGTGAAATAATGAGGGAATTTAAAATTTTCCTTTAAAAATCATTGGCCAAGAATATTTTGTAATATTCTTTGTGCCCTAAAATACTCTCTGAAATTTCCCGCGAATTTTCGGAGCTCGAGAAATAATTTAATAGCACAAAGATCATTGAATCAATTAAAATAAAAAGAAAACAAAGAAATCCCCCTTCCTCTCTTTGGGCCATTTTCGGCCCAAGTCTTCCTTCTCTCCCGCGGCCCACGCGCCCCTTTCTCTCCCTCTCGGCCGGCCTCCTCCCTCGGCCCGCTCGGCTCTCTCCTCCCTCAAGTCTGTTCCGCCTCCCCAGCCGGTCTCTCCCTCCCTCTCTCTTTCGACAGGTGGGACCGTGGACCCCACCTGTCATCCCCAACCTCCGGCCAGCTCCAACCGTCGGCCACGCCGCCCACTCCCTCCGCCGATCCCGCACCTCCCCTCGTCCCAACCGGCGTGGACCCGAGACCTCTTCCACCTCGCGACCACTCCCGCCCCACTCCCCCTCTCTCCCGGCGGAATCGACGCCACGCCGAGCCGCCACACCCGCCACGATGCCGCCCCACTCCGTCGCCGGTTGCCGCCTCTCCCGGGCTCGATCCCGCCTTCCCTAGCCTATAAAAACAATCCCCGGCCCCCCTCATCCGTTTCCCCCATTTTCCCCAAGCCGCCTCGCCCTCTCTCGCTCTCCCGCGCCGAGCCCACGCGCCGCCGCTCTCCGGCGAATTCCAGCCGCGCCGCGCCGCTGCTCCCGTCCACCCGTATTGCGCCGTCGCCCTCCCCGGCACCGCAGTCGCCGTGCGCACCCCGTCCACCGCTCCTCTTCCCCAATCCACCGCCGCAACGCCGCTTCCACCGCCACCCCCGAGCCACCTTCGCCTTTAGCCGCCTCCATCCGCTCCCCGCCGCGAGCGCCGCCTCGCCCGCCGTGCTTTTGCCTCCAACGGCTTCGCCGCGTCACACCGCACCCCGGCATCCACTCCGTCCTCCCCTTCCACCCCGCAGCACCATTCCCACCGTGCAAGCCGAAACCACCGCCATTCACCGCCTCCAGCCGCCCGCTACTGCTGCCTAGGGGTCGCCGCGCCGTGCCGTTTGTGTCGTCGGCATCGCTGTGCCAGCTTAACCCCGGCCCATACTCCATCTCCCCTCTCCGCCTCCGGAACATCCGCGCCTGCGCGCACCACCTCTCTCGCGCTGCCACCATCTCGCCTCCCTCCGTCGGCCGCCTCTCTCCGGCGTCGCCCCGTGGTGAGCACCCCGGTTTCCTCTTCCTCTCCCTCCTAGCGCCGTGCTGCGCTTCGTGCGTGCGTCGCCGCCCCGCGTCGCCGGTGCGTCGCCGCCGCACCGTGTGCTCGACCGGCCGGCTGCCGCTCCCTGCTCGCCCGGCCCGATCGGTCCCCTTTGCCGCACCTCCCTCGCGTGCGCCGCCGCTCCCCGCGCCGTCTGCCGCCGTGGTCGCGTTGCCGCGCGCAATCACTAGGTCGGGCCGGCCTAAGCCGTGCCCGTGCCCAGCCGCGCCACCCCGTGGCCGCCCAATCGGCTTGGGCCGATCCGGACCGTCGGTTCGTGGACCGGTGGTGGACCGCCTCGGTGGTCCCGGTCCATGGTGGACCGGCCGCCCTTTGTGCCGCTGACCGGTGGGGCCCGCTTGCCGGCGCCGCCCCTCCCCTTTGATGACGTCAGCAACCCTCTTTTCCTTTGGAAAATAAATGATAATTGCGTCATAATTCGTTAATAATTCTAGAAATTCATTTAAATGGCTCAAAACTTCTAAATTCATATCTAATTCATTCGAACTCCGAATTGAGCCGTTCAACTTGCAAAATTCATCTAAAATTGAGCTCTAACATGTTTGTTTACTTTTTATGTACTGTTTCCTTGGTTTTATTAGAGTTTTTCCTGTTTTGCGTGCCAGCGTGTAGTTCCCGTCGTTTCGGAAGATCGCGTTCGCAAGGATAAGAATTCAGAAGATCCAAGTGAAGAAGCAAGGCAAGTCACACATTCCCCTTGAGCATGTTGATCCCAATTTATAAATGTTTTACCGGTTACAAATAATATATGCATGTTTTGCTAATTACATGGGATCGCGGGTATTACCTATCTGCTCGCTTGTGCCATGTTTACTTGATATCTGTTCTTTGTCAACCTTGGGTAATGAATCGACTAGCTCATGTTGCTTATGTGACCTAGCTAGAACTATATGCTTAGCCATGCTTAATTACCACTAGCTCAATTGATGGGATAATTACAGTATTAGACCTTTTTAGTATCAGAATGAGCTGCGTGCTCGAGACATCTGGCCATGCTTCATGGTCGTAATTATCCAACTAAAATGCGAACTGAATGGTGGGCTGTGGGGTGCATGGTTTTGCTAGTCGCACCCATGGCAATTAAGGACGCGTTTCTCGGGATGCCTGGAAGAAACTTATCGTACTTACCACAAGCCATGCGTGGGCAACGGCTGGGCTTGTAGTGTTAGCTTTCCTCTAGCCGACGCATCCCAGGCAAGGGTGGCGTGATGAGCGGGGCGGGCCCTGCGCGGCCTCTGTCGCTCCGGATTTCACCTAGGCACGAGAGGGGACTGCCCGTTGCCCGCTGGGAACAGGGTGAACCTGAGGTGTGGTGTGCTTGGTTAGAGGGGGTTGTGCGTAAGGGTCCTGTCACGGCCTCTTTCCGGATGTCGTGGTGACATGTCGGCGCACGGTAACGTGTCGTGGGGCTGTGTCTTGTGGGTACAGTTGTACACCTCTGATCAGAGTAAAACTATTCGAATAGCCGTGACCCACCGGTTATGGCGCGGTCGACCACGATCTCACCGTGATTACCTATTTCAACTAATGACCAATGACTGTCCAGGTGGTTTTGGTTGGCTCGTTTCCGGTGTGCGTTGATCAGTGGGAATCATATTACTTAATTACTCAACTGCTTTTAACTGTTTTGCTCAATAAATGTTTACACTGACTTTTATGCATAGCCAAACCCCTCCTTGTCCCTCTGCACGTACATTCGTGGTGTGGCTCTGAGTACGGTAGTTGTTACTCAGTATTGCTATTATTCCCCTTTTCAGAAGTGTAGTGCTTCTGAGCTGAGACATGACATTAGAAGCAAGGTCAGACCCCAGTTGGTTTGCCTGTGGAGTGGCTTGAGCTCAACTAGGCCCGCCTTTTTTCCGCTGCTGCGTTCTCTTTTCGATGAGAGGACATAAGTTGCCTCTTCTGTGAGTATTTTACGTTTTATTTACGTTTGGAACTGTATATTAACTTGTCGTTTTGTGTACCACCTGGCTGGTCCTGGACAGGGATTTAATAACAAAATAGTCTGGAAATTTGGGCTAAATTTCTGGTCGTGACAAAGTGGTATCAGAGCCAACTCGACTGTAGGTTGAGCCAAACGGTCAAACCCTAAGACAAGCGTTTCTGAAACCCTATTTGAAAATGTCTCCCCTCGCCCTTCGGCTTTTCTTTGCGAACGGTTTTTTCAAATTCTCCTCCTGTCCCTCCAAATCTTATAGTTGTTAACCGTGGAGGATAAACCGTCAGCTTCGTGCCTGTTCGGAGTCAAGTCAAGCATCAAGCTTCAATGCAGCAAAGAGCGGGAAGGTTAGTTCAGAGTCGTCGTTCCGCGAAGATCAAGGAGAGTTTTCCCGGAGTTTACCTACAACCCAATCCTTCCCGGAAGAGTAGCTTCGTTAGCTGCTAGATCGTGTTGTTGTTTGCTTGTGTGTAGGGGTATGGTTTGAATCATTGGTGGGATGCGACATACAAGGTTGTTTGCTTTAAGCAACTTGAACAACAATAAAAGTCTACTCACAACAGATTCAGTAGGCAAGTGGTTTAGTACCTCATCTCTAGTAATCCCTCTCATCCCTCCCCCTCTCTCTCGTGCCTGCAGTCAGATGGTCAGTGTGAGGGCAATTTCACGGATCAGGGATCCCGTCAGTTTCATGGATCAACTCAGCTCATTCTATAAGCTTCCCACGTCAACCTCTCAAAGATCAGCCGCAATCCCAAGTCATGGCTAATCAGACTCAGACAGTGGAAGAGTTGTTACAGCAGATGCGACATTCGGTAACCAGATCTATCTATGCAGCAGATGCAACAGCCATGTCAGGAGAGCCGCGTCAAGGTCACCAACCGCAGCGCGTGTCCAGAATGCCAGCGGAACCTGAATCAGAGTCAGAGTCAGGGTTCCCAATATCGGCACGAAGACCCCTGTCAAAATGCTGTCCAGATCCCGAAGAATAACGGCAGCCAAGTCCTGTCAGACCAAGGAAAGTAGGCTACCTGTTATGATTGTGGAAGCAAGGTCATTATTGTAAGGAACTGTCTATGGAAGGTGTTCGCCAAGTCACCTGAAAAAGACGAGAAGCAGTGCCCCAGGAAGTAACCAAGCTCCAAGTTAGTCCTACCGACAAGAAGGATGGTACTTGCAGCCCAACTCTGGAGCGAACGAAGGACATGGAATATGGGAGATGATAATGGCAGGACATGATGCATCACCGTTTCAGAATTACTCCTGAAGACGCAGCAGGATACTCCAGCGTCAGAGAGGAAAAATACCTCCGAGGACGCGTCAGCTAACCCATCATCTCAATAAAGTACGGTCCGCCCAGACCCGAAGATGATGAATCAGGAGAACGGTTTCTGCTTGATGAGATGACGACGACGATGATGAATAATGATGATGATGATGATGCGACCCTTGACAGTTTCGGAAAGAGAGTTAAGTTCAAGCATGTTGCTAGATGTGTGTCACACCTGAAGTTCTCCTCTACAGCCTAAAATCGAATTAACTAAGAGACCCTAAGAAAATACCGGTGCAAAGCAAGAGTTAACCCTTAAATCAATGCAAATAATAATCGGAATTGGCGATGTGAATTTTTTCTTGAGTATCTACATTCGAAATTCACTCAACAAGATTTTAGTGAACTTTTCAGACTCTTTCGAAATAATTTTTAACTGCAATTAAAATCGAGCATGCAATATTTTAATCCCAGGGAATTCTTTCCTCTTTTCTTTTTTTCCTTTTCTCCCTCCTTTCCTTCTGGCGTCGCCCAGTCCACCCCGCCGCGCGCAGCGCGCTCCTCCTTGTGGACCGCCCAAGCGCCCCTGCCCTCTCTCCCGGGGACGCTCGACAGGTGGGGTCCCCACTGTTCGGGCCCGTCTCTTCCCAGTCGGCGCCGCCCGTGCCCGCAGACCGCCGCCGCGTCCGCGCTCTGCCTTCTCCGGGCCGTGTGTGCCAACGCCCCGCGTGCGCCGCATCTCCCCGCACTCCACTTCCCCTTCTGCGCAGCGGCCCTTGTACTGCTTCGAGATTGGCCGGATTCGATTTTTGAATCCGCCTCTCTCTCCTCCCCCTCCCCACGTCGGCCGGCACAAATCTCGCCCTATCCCGCGCCACGTCCGGGCTCCCTCCCCTATTTAAGCTTCCCCGTCGCCCCCTCTCTCTTTTTTCCCCATCTACGCCGAACTCCCTCGTGCTCCCATCGCTCCCGCGCCGTGCAACACTCCCGCGCAGTCCGCTACTGTGCCGCGGCCGCTAGCCGCGCTAGGGATCGCCGCCGTGCATCCACGCCTTCGCCGCCGTCGGTTCGTCGAGCTAAGCTCCACCCCGGCCGCCCTCCCGTCGGGATTCATCGTCCGAATTCGCATCCCTCACGCTCGGTAAGTTCAACCTCTACGCGCCGCTTCGCCATCGGAAATGTCGGTCTCCGTGGTTCATGACTCCTCCCTCTCAATCTCTCTCTTCTCCCTTAGGGCAACTCGCCGAATCCGTCCGTCGTGTGCCGTCGTCCTCACTCCGTGGCCTCGTCGTCGCCGTTCGCGTCGTCTTCTCCGCGCCGGCCCCCTCGGTGAGGCAATCCCCTCTTTTTCCCCTTCCTCCCCTCCGGTGCCGCGCGCCGCTATTTCAAGTTCGCGCGCGTCGGCTCCTTAGTGCGCCGTACGCCGCCGCGTCGCCGTGCCGTCGCGCTAGCCCTTGGCCGACCGGTCACTTTGTGCCGACCGAGCCTTGACGGCCCGCTCTTATCTGCCGCCGTTCCTCGGCCTCGAGGGCCGATCGTGGGCCGTCGGTCCGGTAGCCGGCGGTGGACCACTCCGCGTGGTCCCGGTCCACGTGAACCGCCCGCCCTGAGTCCGCTGGACCAGTGGGCCCGTCCTGTCGCGCCGTCGCTTCCCCGTGCTGACCGTCAGCCCTGGAAGATATTGCCAATATAATTATTTAAGGAATTTTGTTATAGTAATAAATCACAGTGAACTCTAAAATTCATAACAATCATCCGAGCTCCGTTAGCCCATTCAATTCTCAGTAAATCAAGAAAAATGTGTAGATCCATTAAAAAATGTTTTGGTTTCTCTGTGTTCAGTAGTCTTTATAGCCATGTTTGCATTGTTTGCCTTGTATAGTCGCTAGTTCGGCTCTCCGACGCTCCGTGTGTACTTCGATAGTGTGCCGAGGTGTCTCCACAGCAGAGCAAGGGCAAGTCATGCTGTGTCACTTATATGCAATTGAGCCCATATTGCCAAAATGTCTCTATATGTTCTTCCTTTCAAAGTACCGTGCATTTTGTTTTGCAATTATCTATGGGATGGTTACTATTGTTACAACCTGCTTTTTGGATTACCATGCTCCCCCTTTTTGTTTAGCTTGGGTTATAACATCGGAATTAGACTTTGACTAGGAATTGCTTAGCCATGCTTAGTTCAAGCTACACACATGGGGAATCCTCATTTAAAACCTAGACTATAGGTTAATATGATAATGTTGGATTAGTACGACCGCTCTGGTGTGGTTAATAAAAAATCACATTGGAGGCTGTGGGTGCATGGTTTTGCTAGTCGCGCGCCTATGGTAATGTAAGGACCGTTCGTCGGAAACTCTGTGAAGAACTTATCGTTACTTCCCACAAGCAGCGTGGGCAACGGCTGGCTTGTAGGTGTATGCTTTCTGCTAGCTGTATCAGTCAAGGCCAAGGGTGGCGTTGATGGAGTCGGGGCGGGCCTGCGACGGCCTCTGTCGCTTCGATTCCACCTAGGGCACCGAGAGGGACTGCCCGTTGCCCGCTGGGTACGGTGGAAACCTGTAGGTGTGGTGTGCGTTGCTAGAGGGGGGTTATTGCGAAGGGTCTGTGCACGCCTTCCTTTCCCAGTATGTCGTGGTGGAATGTCGCGCACGGAAACGTTGTCTGGGGCTGTGGTCCTTGTGGTACATTGTACACCTAGATCAAGGAGTAAAACTATTCGAATAGCCGTCCAGGGTTATGGGCGGTCACACCAGGACTCACCGTGATTATGACTCACCTTAGTTTAGTCTATGAAATTGATGGGTATAAGGTGATTGGTTGGGTCCTGTTTGCAACGTGGTGTAACGTGGACAGTCGATGATAAACTGCTAATTATTGAAACTGTTTCGGCATTCACACTCCTGTTTATAAATGCTAGTGTTTATGCCAAATGAGCCCTTGTTTAGCTATCCCTTGTTGAATCCCTGCATCATACCCCCCATTTCACGGTATACTGCTGAGTACAGTGGGATCGTACTTCAGCCTGTGCTCTATTTCCCCATCCCAGAGCTCGAGTATGTATCGCATGCGGGTTCTCGCGAGGAGTTAAGCTCTTCGTCGACGTGCGTCGGGAATGCTGTGGAGTGGTGTTCCGCGTCATCGTTCAGGTCAAGGATAGCTCCATTATCTTTTGTTTTTTTCCGCTGCATTTATGTAAGACTTTTATAATGTTTGTAAGACGTGGACTGTATGTCAACATTGTCGTTTGTGTACCGCGGCCGGTCCTTGGAGGGGGTTTTAATCACACTGCTTGGAATTCTATATCGGAATTTGGCGTGACCATGTGGGATAGGTCGACACCACTGCAGTTGTATGCCTCTCTCACGATGCTTGTCGGTTGGTGAATATACCCATACTCAGTAATGCATGCCCTTTAGGAAGTCCATGTTTCTTGTGTGAAGGGAACAAGATCATGTCTTAAGGACTGTTCAGTTGAAACGCAGGGTCATAGCTAAGCCAAGAAAGAACAAGGGACCACCGTGCAACCCATTCGTCAACCATACAGTGCGCAACAGCGGTTCACAACTCTTCTGCTCTTCCTCCAACTCACAGCTCCAATGAAGCCAACCATGGAAGAAGAAACGTCCACCAAAGGATGTTCATAAGTCCTGTTGTTCCCCGTTCAGCTGCCAAAGTGCATAATCATGAAGCCTGCACAACGCGGGACCAAGCAAGTCGATTCTGGTCACACTGTCGTACAGCCAAGTGACATTGTTTTCAGTGATTGTCCTCTCCAGAGCAGCAAAGGCAAGTTCCGTCGTGAATTCACTAAGTTACGAGCACAGCCCACACCCCAATCGACCCTGATTGTGCAACCTCCGCCTTCAACAGAATTCATCGTAGGGCACGTCAAAGGCCGCTTGGTTCCACGGCAATCGTTTCAAGCCTCAACACCAACGCCAGCAAGGTAAGCAATCCAGGAGAAACACAGCTCGCTCAGGCTTACAAAGAGACAGTACACTCCTTTCGTCAGCTACCCGCACGCAAGTGTTGTCAGCACCAGTCACTCCCCCGCCCATGTTGTCAGTTCTATGCAACTGCAACCTCATATTGCTCCAATCTAGAGGCCCATCGCAATCACCGCTCGCAACTCCGCGCGAGCAAGTAAGTTCCTACCTTGTACAGCTGTCAGGACAGTTGCACCCAGCCAATTGCGAGATCAACAGCAGAGCCAATGTTTCTCGATGCGACTTCTGGTAGTAAGGACAAAAAGAAACATTCAGTCAGGGTTAGATAATGGAAGCAATAGCAGTTTCAGAAAGACTTTCTACTTTTCAAGTTCATCGTGAAAATGGCAGCTCATAATGCAGAGCAAGTCTACAAATGTTTAAACTTTGTAGCACTTCTCTCTGTATATAGATGTCTATGGCAGTTAAGTATGAATAAGGGAATATTGAATAAAGTATGAGTCAATTAGTTTTCCACTTATATGATCCATCTTGAGCATGCAAAAAGCAAGGAGTTAACCGTGTATTTCTGTCAGTTGCTACAAGAAACCAAGAGTTCTCTTTCTAAATCATCGCAATTTTGTTGACTCCAAAACTTGTTTGCGAGCCGAATAGAGGAGTGGTTTAACACAATGGAGTGAAAATGTTTGGATCCCTCAAAACTCGACATGATGAGATTCTCTAAGTCAGTATCAGGTGGCACTCAGATTGAAAAGCGGGATGGAAATTTGAAAAGCAGTGGAGTCAGAATCTTGGGAAATCTCTAACCTTGGAAGCTGGTTAGATAGGTTGTGAAGTCGGCGGATTACGTCCCTAGTAGTGCGAGCATGGAAATTCTAGTATGTGTTGTCCTAGTTCAAGGCAACCAGTATAAGTTCGCAGGAATCATTTCAATGGTTTCTCAGAATAGTGAAAAAGAATTGTTCCGTACATGGGTTCAAAGTATACAGGTCCAAGTCCATAGAAATGTGTATGTCAGCAGCTGGTATTATGCGAAAATCCTTTCAACACGGATCGATCTTTACCGAAGATATGAAGCGAAGTTGTTATGATCAAAGAAAGGTAATCTCTCGGCAGCTATCAAAGTGCAATTTCCGGCAGTTTCGCGCAGTACACAGTATTTTTTGGAAAAGCAGTTGGCAGGGTTTACAGTTCATTAACCCAGAAGAGTTGCAAAAGGATGGTCGAGTAGAAGTGAAATGTCATGCCCATGGAAAGGTACTCCGTTGATTGGATTCTGTTGGGTTGATCGAGTGGCTATTGTTTTCAAGGAATGTTAATATGCCAATTGTTAGAGCATATGAACCCATAAAATCAAGTCAAGGAAGCAAAGAAAGTTGTGCCAGTAGTAGAACTGATTGGGGAAAGTAGTCCAAGAGTTAGTAAGATCAGATGCAAATGAGAATTTCTTTATGTGGAATTTCCTATCAGCAACCTGAAGGATTAAGTTTCCACAATCTTTTCTGGGATGAAAGTGCATCGTCATTACTCTATTCTGATCGATCGGCGAAGTTTTTCAGTTTTCAAAGTCAGGGCTCTTTCGCAAACAGAGAAGTGTTGGTTTATTTTTGAAGGACAACAGTTTAATCGATCCCCCTCACGCGAAAGTAAAGACTACTTCCCTGTAAGGGGGGGTAGGTCTCAGAGATGAGTTTTGGCTCACTTCGTCGCTGTTTTAGTTGAAGGTTCAACCCAGTGCAGCAATTCCGGGTAGCACTTGAAAGAAGCCTGTTGCAAGGTATCAGAAGAGGTAAGCCGATCTCAGGGCAACCGATGAGGCCAGTTCAACAGCTTAGCTTAGCGAAGCAGCATCAAGGACGGTTGCAGTTCAGACAAAAATCAGGTCAAGCAGGTTCCTGGAATTACTTGTCATTCGAGCCAGGACCAGTTCAAGCGGACGTAGGATCAATGAGTTACAAATGCCAGATGCAAGATTCAGGAACAACTCCATCCTTCTCTAGCCAACTTGGTGAACTGTCAGGTTTATCAAGTTGCTAGCATCAACAGTTCATCCCAAGATAAGAAAGTTTCACGAGCATCCGCAGTCCTAGTCTGGGGTCAGTTCAAGCAGAACCAATCTGTTCAGTTTTGGGAGCAACAGGACCGCAGAGCTGAAACCAGCCAGATCACTCGTACAGAGTTCAGTCTTGTGGGGTGCCAGAACACCAAGGTCAAATCCAATGAGGCCATCAGTCCAGTTGTTTGGAGCAAAAGAACAGAATGGTCAATGCCGGTCAGTTCGTCGTGCAGGTTTGGACCATTGAGGAATCGTCAGTTGAATCAGAAAGGAACAGTGCAGTGTGCAAATCAGTCAGACCGCCTGCCATGCCCCCAGTTTTCTTTCTAGCCATCCCACAGAATCTCGGACGAGATTCCTGTAAGGGGGGTAGATTGTAACGCCCCGATTCTCGTTCGGGATTAAAAATCATTTAATAATGCATTTTCTAGAAATTAAATAAGCTAAAAGCAATTTAATCAAGTGAAATAATGAGGGAATTTAAAATTTTCCTTTAAAAATCATTGGCCGAGAATATTTTAATATTCTTTGTGCCCTAAAATACTCTCTGAAATTTCCCGCAGAATTTTTCGGAGCTCGAAAAAATAATTTTAATCGCACAAGAGACATTTGAATTCAATTAAAATAAAAAAAAAACAAAGAAAATCCCCTTCCTCTCTTTGGGCCATTTTCCCCAAGACTTCCTTCTCTCCCGCGGCCCGCGCGCCCCTTTTCTCTCCTCTCGGCCGGCCTCCTCCCTCCGCCTGCTCGGCTCTCTCCTCCCTCAAGTCTGTTTCCGCCTCCCCAGCCGGCCTCTCCTCCTCTCTCTCTCTGACAGGTGGGACCCGTGGACCCCACCTGTCATCCCCAACCTCGGCCAGCTCCAACCGTCGGCCACGCCGCCCACTCCTCCGCCGATCCCGCATCCCCTCGTCCCAACCGGCGTGGACCCGAGACCCCTTCCACTCGCGACCACATCCCGCCCCACTCCCCCTCTCTCCCCGCGGGAATCGACGCCACGCCGAGCCGCCACACCTGCCACGATGCTGCCCCACTCCGTCGCCGGTTGCCGCCTCTCCCAGGCTCGATCCCCGCTTCCTCGCCTATAAAAACATCCCCAGCCTCCCCTCATCCGTTTCCCCCATTTTCCCCAAGCCGCCGCGCCCTCTCTCGCTCTCCGCGCGCCGAGCCCGCACGCGCCGCGCTCTCCGGCGAACTCCAGCCGCGCCCGCGCCGCGCTCCGTTCCACCCCGCACTGCGCCGTCGCCCTCCCCGGCACCGCAGTCGCCGTGCGCACCCCGTCCACCGCTCCTCTTCCCAATCCACCGCCGCAAACGCCGCTTCCACCGCCGCCCCGAGCCACCTTCGCCTTTAGCCGCCTCCATCCGCTCCCCGCCGGCGAGCGCGCGCTCGCCTGGCCGTGCTTTTGCCTCCCACGGCTTCGCCGTGTCACACCGCACCCGGCATCCACTCCGTCTCCCCTTCCCCCCGCAGCACCATTCCCACCGTGCAAGCCGAAACCACCGCCATTCACCGCCTCCAGCCGCCCGCTATTGCCGCCCTAGGGTCGCCGCGCCGTGCCGTTTGTGTCGTCGGCATCGCTGTGTCGAGCTCTAACCCCGGCCAATACTCCATCTCCCCTCTCCGCTCCGGAACATCGCCGCCTCGCGCACCACCTCTCTCGCGCTGCCACCATCTCGCCTCCCTCCGTCGGCCGCTCTCTCCGGCGTCGCCCCGTGGTGAGCACCCCGGTTCCTTCCTCTCTCCCTCCTAGCGCCGTGCGCTGCCGCTTCCGTGCGTGCGTTGCCGCCCGCGTCGCCGGTGCGTCGCCGCCGCGCCGTGTGCTCGACCGGCCGGCTGCCGCTGCCCTGCTCGCCCGGGCCGATCGGTCCCCTTTGCCGCGCCTCCCTCGCGTGCGTCGCCCTCCCGCGCCGTCGCCGCCGGTGGTCGCGTTGCCGCGCGCCATCGCTAGGTCGGGCCGGCCTAAGCCGTGCCCGTGCCCAGCCGCGCCACCCCTTGCCCGCCCGATCGGCTTGGGCCGATCCGGACCGTCGTTCCCGTGGACCGGCGGTGGACCGCCTCGGTGGTCCCCGGTCCACGGTGAGAGGCGCCCTTGTGCCGCTGACCGGTGGCCCGCTTGCCGCGCCGCCCTCCCCGTTTTGATGACGTCAGCAACCCTCTTTTCCTTGGAAAAATAATGATAATTGCGTCATAATTCGTTAATAATTCTAGAAATTCATTTAAATGGCTCAAAACTTCTAAAATCATATCTAATTCATCGAACTCCGAATTGAGCCGTTCAACTTTGCAAAATTCATCTAAAATATGAGCTCTACATGTTTGTTTACTTTTTATGTACTGTTTCCTTGGTTTTTATTAGAGTTTTTCCTCGTTTTGCGTGCCAGCGTGTAGTTCCCATCGTTTCGGAAGATCGCGTCGCAAGGATAAGACTTCAGAAGATCCAAGTGAAGAACAAAGGCAAGTCACACATTCCCCTTGAGCATGTTGATCCCAATTTATAAATGTTTTACCGGTTACAGAATAAATATGCATGTTTTGCGAATTACATGGGATCCGGGTATTACCTATCTGCTCGTTGTGCCATGTTTACTTGATATCTGTTCTTTGTCAACCTTGGGTAATGAATCGACTAGCTCATGTTGCTTATGTGACCTAGCTAGAACTATATGCTTAGCCATGCTTAATTACCACTAGCTCAGTTGATGGATAATTACAGTGTTAGACCTTTTTAGTATCAGAATGAGCTGCGTGCTCGAGACATCTGGCATGCTTCATGGTCGTAATTATCCAACTAAAATCGACTGAATGGTGGGCTGTGGGTGCATGATTTGCTAGTCGCACCCATGGCAATTAAGGACCGGCTCGCGGGATGCCTGGAAGAACTATCGTACTTACCACAGCCAGCGTGGGCACAGGCTGGGCTTGTAGTGTAGCTTTCCTCTAGCCGACGCATCCAGGCAAGGGTGGGCGTGATGGAGCGGGCGGGCCCTGCGACGGCCTCTGTCGCTTCCGGATTCACCTAGGCACGAGAGGGACTGCCCTTGCCCGCTGGGAACGGGGTGAAACGTGAGGTGTGGTGTGCTTGGTTAAGAGGGGTTTATGCGAAGGGTCCTGTCACGGCCTCTTTCCGGTATGTTCGTAGTGACATGTCGGCGCATGGTAAGTGTCGTGGGCTGTGTCTGTGGGTACAGTTGTACACCTCTGATCAGAGTAAAACTATTCGAATAGCCGTGCCCGCGGTTATGGGCGGTCGACCAGATTCACCGTGATTAGTCCCACCTTAATAAATCGACTCAATGCACTGTAGTCCAGTTGGGTTGGTTGGGCCTGTTCAACGTGGTGTAGCGTTGATCAGTGGAGATTCAATATTACTTTAATTACTCAATTGTTTTACTGTTTTGCTCAATAAAATGTTTTACAACTGCCTTTATGCAAAATGCCACAAACCCCTCCTTGTATCCCCTTGCACGTCTGCATCGTTGGTGTGGCTTGCTGAGTACAGTGTTGTACTCAGTCTTGCTATTATTCCCCCTTTTCAGAAGTATGTGCTTCTGAGCTGAAGACGAAGTTAGAAGACCAAGGCTCAGACCCCAGTTGAGTTTTGCCTGTGGAGTGGAGCTGAAGCCCCGCTAGATCGCCTTTTTCCGCTGCTGCCGTTCTCTTTCGGTGTGAGGACTAAGTGCCTCTTCTTTAAGTATTTACGTTTTATTACGTTTGGAACTGTATATTACTTGTTCGTTTTGTGTGCCCTGGCTGGTCCTGACAAGGATTAATACACAAAATAGTCTGGAAATTTGGGCCTAAATTTCTGGGCGTGACAGATAAGGTGCGGTCATATGGATAAGACCACTCGATCGGCTCGGCTCGGCTTGGTATAGTGTGCTAGTTTTTACAAAACCGAACTATAATTTATTATAGGGTGGGTTTTAACAAAATCGACACGTTTTGTTTAAAAACCGACACTATAGTCAGTTCTTTAACACCTATATGATAAATGGTGTTTCTTTAGATTCAACCGCCGAAGTGAAAAAGACCTATAAGTGCCGTTTTAGCACTTCCGGCACTTATAGTCCCGACCCTATTTTGATGTTTTGTAGTAGTGCTCAACGCTAAGAAAAATAGGAAAATATAGCGACAGTAGGTCAAAACAGCATACCATTTTCTTCCCAAAATTAAGTATCAATGCAGTAATACTGAAAAAAATGGATCGAGCAACTCACATCTTTTTCAATAGGATAAGATAGATCGACCAGTCCTCCAAACAGAGGATTAAACAGGTAAAAGTCCGAATTACACCCCTGAACTTGGTGACAAATTAATTCCTCCTCGACCCGAAACCAGATATCTTTCGCCCTTTCCCTAAGCGCGATTTTGATTGAGTGCACACATGACGTCAACGTGGCAATCCAGTCAACTAAAGAAATAAGAAAAAAAAACATGGACCCACTTGTCATCTCTCCCTCAACATATCCCCTCCCTAACGTCTCTCCCCTGCTCTCTCTCAGGGAGGTGTACACAGCGGCGGGGGAGCTCGCTGGGAGGCGTCCACGGCGGCGACCGAATGGAGTTCGCGAGGATGCATCACGGTGGCAGGGGAGACAGGAGGCGCTCGTGGTGGCGGGGGAGCTCGCTGGGAGGCGTCCATGGCGGCGGGGAACGGGAGCCCAATAGGTCCTCCGCCTCCACCGCTCGAGTTCCGCCGCCCCGTCGCTGTGCAGTGGTGCGTCCGACGCTCGCCACTCCCAACTACCTCCGCCATCGACCGTCGCTTGTGCTCCATCACCCCATTGCTGCTTCCCCCTCCCGTCCCCACCCACTGCCTACTCGGCTCCCTCTCCGCCGCTGCCTCTGCCACCAGCCCCGCCTGTCGCTACCGTCCACGACTCCCTGTCCACCGGCTGCTCTGATTGAGAGAGATGGAGGTGAGGGGAGGGAGAAGAGAGATGATTAGGGAAAGAGAGGGAGAGATAGAGGATGAGATTGACAGGTGGGGTCTATCAATTTAAAAAATGAATTGCTGATTGGACTGGCATACAGGACCAAAACCACTACGGTTTAAGTCAGGGGCGTAATTCGTCCGGTATTAATAGTTGAGAGTGAAAAATATCTGGTTTTCGGGTCTGAGGGGGTAATTCGTTCTCACCTAATAGTTCAAGGGTGTAATTCGGACTTTTTCCATCAAACAATAATAAGTAAAAAAACTATAGAATTCATAGAAACCATAAAGCAGTATCACGCTGAAAACCAAATCAGAACCTGCATCTCGTTTGCTTGATAAACAATTCAATTTCAACCCGAATAAAAAGTAATTTCTGGCCCAAGTCAGCCCAGCTAAAAAAATCATTTTCACCAACCTATATCTATTCTCTACTATTCCCTCCGTCCCAAATAAACTAATCTAAATACAAAATATAATATATTTTTACTACGAATCTGGACAGACACCTAAATTAATTTCTTTTTGGACGGAGAAAGTATTTGAAAAGCGAATTCATCATCCTTCCATTCCCTTTCCCCCTCCTCGTTTCTATGCGTAAAAAGTAACCACACCGTTCCTTTCTAATTGTATAGGCCTAACCCATTAACGTATGGGACTCTCAGTCTACCCTTATAATCGCCCTTCATAAAAACCGCACGTAAAAAAAAAGCGGATGATCCAATAAAAAATCGCGTACGTAAAATTTTCACGGGCGGACTGCTTTTTTTAGAGCGTCACATATAATCGGATCTATTTTTTTTCGTCCGTTTTTTTCGCCTTTTTTTTCACTTACGGATAACGGAAACACCTTTAAAAATTTTAAGTAGTAGAGATAGAGAGAGATATGAGCTAATTTACCTGACTCGTTACAACGTATAAGGGCATATATAACCATATAAAACATTGTTTAATTAGGAAGAAATTAACTAATCAGGTAATTAATTAACCTAGCTGGTTTTAATTTTAGCCGTCACCATGGCGGAGGACGACGGCGGCGGCGGCGACGACGAGTGGAGCAACCTCTTGCCCTTCTTCTACGACGAGGCGGCGGCGAGAGCGGACGGCGAGCGAGCGCTGGAGAGGCAGCGGGAGAAGGAGCGGAAGGAGGCGGAGCACAAGGCGTGGCGGGAAGCCTGCGACGCCGCCAGGGACAAGATCCTCGAGTACGACCCCAAGCATGGCTGCCGCACCTACACCCGCTTGTGGTTCTGCAGCTCCATCCTCTTCAACCTCGACGAGGAGTCGCCGATCGGCCCCTTGTGCCGAACCGTCGACCGCGGCCAGCCGCCCCTCCACCGAGCCGGCGACAGCAGGCTGCGCATGTCGCTGAACGTCCTCGCCGTGAACATCGTCTCCTCCGACGTCGGCTACCCCGTGCTCGTCTACGGCACCGTCATCGCCAGGGATGTCATCGATCGCAAGTGCCTCTACCTCTTCCGCCGCACCACCGACAATCCCCAGCTCATCACCTCCAAGGCAAGTACGTCATCATCATTATCTAATCTAGCTGATCGATCGATTGATCACTTCTTGTTCTTGCATAATTGCAATATTGCATGATGATGATGATGATTATATAGGATGAAACGTTGGTTTTGACCGGACCAACTCGATCAATCGAGGTGTCCGACTCCGTGTTCTTCGAGGTGAATCTCAAGTTGAAGGAGGAGGAGGATGACGGCGATGTCGTCGTCGACGACAGAGAATTCAGCAAAGGGCTAATCGAATTTAGAAGCCTGAGCATGCCAAGAGGTGTCGAGGATGTGGTCGTCGGAAGCTGCAGCACGCTGGATAGCAGGCTCAGCACGGTCGAGCTCTCCTACGCCTACATCGGAGGCGCCGTCGAGGCCGCCGTCGACGTCACCCTGCGCCTGCCTGCCGCCGCCGGCGCCGGCCGCCATCGTCGCTGCTTCCATGGACAGATCACTGCGTGCAGCAGCAGCATCCCGGATGCATCCATTGTGCTCTACGACAGCAGCAAAGTGAACGCGACCAGCAATTCTTCAGCTGGAGGCGCCGCCGGAGACGTCGCCGTCGATCTTGCCCGCCGCGTCATGGCCGTCCGTGCGGCCGACGAGCTCGTCTTGACGCTCATTGCTGCTGCAGGCGATGCTGACTGCCACCATTATCGCACAAATGTCGAATTCACTCCAAGGATCTGTGGTTCAGAGAGCCTTGAAGTCAGCATCTGCGGAATTAAGCTGCTCATCAAGGTTTCCTGGTCTGCATTTTAAACAAATTTACTGACATCAAATTTTCTTTTCAGTAATCAAATTTGTGCAATGTACAGCATTAGTTAATTACTTGTTCATCAGTTATTACTTTTGAACTACGGTAAACATCGTCAAAGCCATTCATCAACCAGTTCTCAGACTCAGTTGCTACAATGCAACTAGTTACATTTTTTCGACTCAACTCAGGCAAGCAAACATCTATCTCAACGAGCTAGCTAATACTACCTGACTAATATAATTATAAGCACAGCAGAATAACAGACCTGATGATATAAAGAAAGCATGTTAAGAGGTTCAGATTTGCAGGCCTCATGTATACAACTTCTCCCTCTGATACTGCAGTTTCTTGTCATCGAATTTGTTTTGAACTGAACCTTTCGGCTGGTGTATAGTCTCTGACACTGATAGTAGTGAAAGCTGTTTAAGACTCCTAAACTTTAACTGAAAGTAGTTTCGGGCTTGAGTAGAAAACACATTTTAGAAGTGTGATAGAATGCTAGGTTGTTCAATCAGCTGGTAAAGGGGAACAAAAATTGCTAGTCAGAACGTTTCAATCAATTGAATAAAAATACTAAAGGTTCCAATGGCATTGCTCCAGTTTCGTTTTCAATTAATGACATAGCAATCTGCAGAACAGAGCAGAGGTAGATACTTAGAAAGGTTGCATTGACAGGTGTACCACAGTTGGTAATGGTACGTAACCTTATCGGCTTGTTTGGCAACTTGAGGGAAGGGGATTGGGAGTTTACACGAGGGAATTGATGGTGAGATTAAGATGGGAATTTGATTTTTCATCCCAGTCTCTTGTAGACTGTTCTAGCAAAAATATACGTGAAGAGCTAGTGGACATTTTAAATATTTTTTGCAAATTGAAAAGCCCTTAGGCCGAGCCCATCCCCCCCTGTGCATCCGCAATTTGGGCTTTTTTTTTTTGGCGCAACCCCTTTTTCCCCGCACCTCCACCTTTTTTTAATCCTCATCCCTCTTCCCTCCCCTTTTTTTTTCTCTTTCTTCCCTTGAAAAAACAAACTCCTCTCCCTCCACCATACCCTCACACCGCCTCCCCCAGGGCTGAATTCGCTCTTCCGCCCTGCGCATCAATCGTCTCCTTTCCCGCTCCTTGGCCTTCTCCCTTCCCTCTCCCCTTTCTTAGAAACGGAGCACGTGGTGGACCCGCAAGGGGCCACGGCCTTAGGAATGGTAAACAATAGGACTTCATGGTGACAGCCATAATCAACGGTAAGTGGTGGATTCCTTGCATGCAAGCCATACAGGAGCGGCGGATTCTACGGTGAATGGCTATTATTGTTTTTCAGTGTCTAGTATGCCTTTAAAATTGTTAGGACATCAATAGTATTAAATTTGTTTTTTACAAAATTTTTCAATTGTGCCTACTTTATGAACAATGAAATGTATATAAATTGGAGTAAACTATCTTCACTCCGTTACGGCCATACCTAACCGATCAGAAACGATCAGGATGGAGACCAGCCCACCTATTTTACTGCCACGGAGAAATACGGTCGCCACCCATTCAATCTAGAATACATGCACGTGTCAATATTCTGCCTATCATTTTAATATCCAAAAAATGTGCTCCCTCACATAGTCAAATTGAAAAAAAAGCTCATAGGGGTAGGGTTTGCAGTGCGTGTGTTTTATAGGGGTGAGTGCGCGTGCGTTTGTGTAGTGTCCGTTTGCGTTGTACTGTGTAATTCTCAAAAAATAAAAATTGAAAAGGAAAGCATGTAGCTACTGCGGCTACCGATCCCGGTCCAGCGCTTGTGTCTCTATCACAAAGAACATATAATGATTCCCGTCGTCACCTTGTATACAATCGTTTCTTAAGAACGGTAAAAATGCTAAGTGCTTTACCACTTCTTAATGTTGGCTTTTGTAAAGAGATATGGGTTGTTCAGGTTTAATGTCATTTTAAAACCAATACTATTTTTAAAGTAAAATTGCTAAATATGTGTAATCATGAAGTTTTTTTTACAAGACTCTGCGTAATACAATAAAAAAAAATACTGCCAAAATTTTAGTAATATTGCCAAATTAACCAAAATCTGGTAAGGTCATTCGCTCGTATCATTCACTAGAAGAGTAGGTACCCTATCTAAGTTAAGTCTAGTGTACAGCCGCTGGACGAGATTAGCGCCTCATCTTTTCGCTTTATCCTTATGCTCCTTCCTTTGAGAGCTTATTTCCCATGAAGGATACACATAGTGGTTCGAACCAACCCTCTGAAATAATTCCCAGTTCAATCACAACCACGAGAACAAACTGAACATACAACATGAACTTGTCTCTGAGGAGGATGTCGTGAGCTCCTCGAAGGAGTAAGAGACAGGACGGCTAAGTCTTTTGGTGATGATTTCACTGTGTACCTCGTGGATGACACTCCTAAGTCATTTCAGAAGCATATGCATCTCCTGATGCAGACTACTGGAAGGAGGCTATCGTGAGTGAAATGGATTCCATTATCGCTAACGGGACTTGGGAGGTAAAGAGCGACCCTATGGGTGTAAACCTGTGGGGTGCAAGTGGGTGTTCAAGAAGAAGCTTAGGCCTGAGGTACTATTGAAAAGTACAAGGCTCGGCTTGTTGCTAAGGGCTATACTCAGAAAGAAGGCGAAGATTTCTCTTTGACACTTACTCACCTGTTGCTAGATGGACCACAATTCGTGTGCTACTTTCCTAGCAGCCTCACATGGTCTTCTCGTTCATCAAATGGACGTTAAGACAGCTTTTCTTAATGGAGAGCTGGATGAGGAGGATCTATATGGATCAACCTGATGGGTTTGTAGTTGAAGGTCAAGAAGGCAAATTGTGCAAATTGTTGAAGTGCTTTTGAATGGTCTGAAACAAGCTCCTAAGCAATGGCATGAAAGAATTTGACAAAACATTGACATCTGCAGGCTTTGCAGTCAATGAGGCAGATAAATGGGTGTACTATCGCCATGGTAGAGTAATTATTTTGTGCTTGTATGTTGACGACATACTGATATTTGGGACAAACCTTGAGGTGATAAATGAGGTTAAATCATTCTTGCTCAAAATTTTGATATGAAGGATTTGGGAGAGCTGATGTTATCTTAAACATTAAGCTAATTAGAGGTGAGAATGGGATTACACTCTTGCAGTCCCATTATGTGGAGAAGTCTTGAATCGCTTTGGCTACATTGATGTAAGGCCTTCTCCAACACCTTATGATCCTAGCTTGTTGCTTCGCAAGAACAAGAGAATTGCTAGGAATCAACTGGAATACTCCCAAATCATTGGCTCGTTGATGTACCTGGCTAGTGCAACTAGGCCTGATATCTCCTTTGCTGTGAGCAAGTTGAGCCGATTTAACTCTAATCCGGGAGATGATCACTGGCGTGCGCTTGAGCGAGTAATGCGCTATCTGAAAGGTGCTGTGGAATTGGGGCTTCACTATACTGGGTATACCTGCGGTACTGGAGGGTTATAGTGATTCTAACTGGATCTCTGATGTGGATGAGATCAAAGCCACTAGTGGATATGTTTTCACACTGGGTGGTGGTGCTGTTTTCATGAGGAGGTCTTGCAAACGACCATTTTGACGAGGTCAACCATGGAAGCAGAGCTAACGGCACTGGATACTGCTACTGTTGAGGCAGAATGGCTGCGTGATCTATTAATGGATCTGCCTGTTGTTGAAAACCGGTGCCGGCTATCCTTATAACTGTGACATCAAACGGTAATTGTCAAAGTGAATAGTTCTAAGGATAATATGAAATCGTCTAGACATGTGAAAAGACGATTGAAGTCTGTCAGGAAATTAAGAAACTCCGGGAGTTATAACGTGGATTACATCCAACAAGCGAGAAACCTGGCAGATCTTCACGAAGGGACTATCACGAAATGTGATAGACAATGCATCGAAGGAGATTGGGTTTTGAGACCTCTTGAGTTATATCTATGGTGGTAACCCACAGTCTATGTGATCCGAGATTCGCCGTGAATAAGTCCTGGAAGAACAAACCATTAATAAAAGAGGAGAGTACCATTATATATACCCTCTCCAAGTGAAGATGCATATACTCTCGTGAGCTGCAAGACAGGTTGGCTATGCCTTAATGAGTTCCTGTTGCCTTTATTTAGCGAAGAGGTTGTCCTGCAGAGCATTCTTGAAAGAACTCACCTTTGTGAGCTTGACTGTTGGTCGCAGTCTATGAAGATTTTGGTGAATCTTCTAGGAAGCTTACTAAAGACCTAGAAGTATGACTTATACGCTCCACCCGAGGGTAGTCTACAGACGGTCTAGTACCAGATAAGACTTTGAGTGAAACTTGCTTGCACAAGACTTGCAATTCAAGGCGTAGTCCATTGTTCAAGTTGTGAGTAAGGTAGCTTGGAGTTCTAGGTGGATGTTCAACCTTAATTGGTCTCCATCGAACCGCTGGTATATAAACAGTACATTGGAAAAGGCAAATCTCAGTGGGATTTTGAGATTTGGTGGGGGATTGTTGGAATTAATGAATGGGCCTTAGCCCACTCGAAGATTAATTCTTTGAAAATCACAAAAGCCCACCTCATGGGATGGCATGCATGTGGAGTTTAAGTCCACTTGCTTATTCTAGGAGAGGGGGACCTCCTTAAAAGGGAGGATGCCCTCCTAGCCACTTGAGCATGTGTGGTGGAGAGAAGAGGGGAAACACACGCGCGCGCCGTCGCTCGCCTCGCGTGGCCGGCCGGGCAGGGCAGGGCAGGCGGCGCGCGTGCACGACGTATGCGTCGAATGGTCCGAAAAATTGGCTCTCACCCTTGCGCAGATGCAGCCTTTCTTTTGCAGTTTTGTTTTGCTGCAAATTCGGATTCGTTTTTGTTTTGGAAACGTTCCGAAAAATCCGGTGCGTGCAACGGCGTGGAGTCCGGATAAGTTACGCGGCGACTTAATCCGGTTCGGTTACGCGCAGTAGAGATCGTGCGGGCGCTCTGATCAAGCGACCCTCTCTATATAAACCGACCTGCCGTCTTCACGCAACACACGCGAAATCAATCTAGGGTTTGCCTCCTACTCTGTACTGCGCCGTCGCTCGTAGACTACTCCATCCCGCTCGCCGGCGTGCACCGGCGATCGGGACAGCAGGTCTCCGGAACCTCTGCCTTCGACGTCCTGCACCGGGAGAAGGCGGCAATAAGGTTTTTGGGAACGCTTCGCGCGGACTGCTCCCTGTTCGTTTCGCGACGGCTCGCCTTCCTCTTCGCTCGCGATGTTTCGTGCCTTCGTAGACACCTGCGAAAAGTTTCGACCAAGCGCCGGTCTTTCCGTCACCTCGTCGGGTACATGTTTCAATATGTTGCGCATATTTGATCTGTTCATGTATAACTGTGTAGTTTACATGTGTAGATCTTATGATTCATGCTAGTTTTCATCTGTAATGTCATGATTTATTTATGGAATAGATTAATCATTATATGTTTCATAATCTCAACACATATGCTACTTGTCTTGCCGTTGATCTTGCTGCTCGATTCTGTCGCCTCGCCTCCGCTTTCTTGATTTTCCTTTCCGTTTCTTGAAGGGAATCATGGTGACTGGTGAGGGAGAAGATAAGATGAGGTGGAGACTGCTGACATGTGGGTCCGCTTGATGACTCAGCGTCACTCAACTACACAGCAAGTCAATTCACACATAGGACAAAACCGCCTCTAAAACGTTCGGGGGTGTTGATTTGCAACGGTTTTCGGGGTTGGGGTGGAGGTTATACCCAGTTTTGCGGTTGAGGGGATGCTATTCATACACGGCCATAAGTTGAGGGAAGGAAAGTGGACTTATTCCGCGGGAGAAGGAGCGGAGGAGGCGGAGCACAAGGCGTGGCGGGAAGCCTGCGACGCCGCCAGGGACAAGATCCTCGCTCGGTACGACCCCAGCAATGGCTGCCGGGCCGGCATCCGGCTACCCTCGGCCCAGGAACGGCCGGGCCTGGGCCGTGCGCCCATACTATACATTGAAAGAGATCCGTGGAAACCCTGGATCACAATGCCATTACGATGGAGTCTGTATATCAAGGTCTTGTTTACTTTGCATCACATTCGTCGTGTACATGCTCATCAGCTAGCTAGCACCAAGCAGACGATCGTTAGACTTAAGATTAAATTCCAAATAACATAAGTTAGACAATTAATCGTACACTGACTAGTAAAGATCATTGTACAGTCTGTAATCTGTTGCAATGAAGAGCCATATGACTGATTGTTATACTGACTAAAGAGCGAGAACAATATTTAAAATAATACACTTTGAACAAGACAAACTTCCAGATCATTACCTTGGACCCTAGCAATCATACTTGCACCCCCATGTTAAAGTCAGGGCAAGTTACAGTAGTGAGACATGCATGTTTGATGCCGCTGCAAATTAACTAACTTGCAGGGATGACGGACGCCTGCTAGCTAGCCACTGCGGACGGCAGGCACTGGAAGGTCGCGCGCTGCAGCCGCCCGCCGTCGTTACGCCTGCAACATGGGATGGGATTGATCGGCATGAAGGGAGAGAGAAATTGTCATCTTGCTCGTCTTATTCATTGCCCTCATCGGTAGCTAGTCGTAGTAGCAAGGCAGCACCAGCCGTTGCAAACTGTTCGCTGATTGACGCCGCCGCGGCGGTGGGCCGCATCGCCGCGACGAGCAGGGTGGGCGCGGCCGTCACTGCCGGGACGGGACGACGAAGCCGCACGCCACCACGGCCTGCTCCCTTCTTTTGGGCCGTGCTTGTGCCGGCCGGAACGAATAGGCCCATCAGACCACTGGGCGTGCTTGGGCCGCGTCGCTGAAGAGGCGGCCTGGCACGAGACGCGCCGCCCGAGAGGGGGGAGTAGCGAGTTTTCCTGTCCCCTTTTTTTCGTTTCTGTTCGGTTAGCTTTTTCTTTTTTTCCCTTTTTTCTTCATTTTTCTCGTTTCTGTTCGGTTTGGTTTTTTCTTTTTTTTTCTGGTTTTCTCTGTTCGGTTTTTTTTCCCCTTTTTTAAGATGCATGAATATAAAATTGTATTCGTACGTATGCAAAGTTTGTATAGCGATAGATGGTTTGTATAAGCATATACAAACTTTGTATAGTGATGTATTTTCTAGTTTTTTTTAATACGTATGTATATAAAATTTGTATATATCGTATACAAAGTTTGTATATATCCTATATAACATTTATATACGTCGTATATAAACTTCATATATGTGTATATATTTTTTTATGTGTTAAAAACATATTCATAAAAAATTATATGTATATACGTATGTATTATTATAGTATATGCATATGATGTATAGATACATATAGACTAGAGACTAGAGGGGGCTGACTGACCGCAAGCGCGCGGGGGCACGCGGCTGATCACGTATCAGCGCCCCCCCCCCCCCCCCCCCCCGTGCTGGCCATGTTGGGGCGGCACGGCTCTATTTGGCACGAAGCACGCTGTGGCGTCGTGCTAGCCATAGTTATTAGGACGCGACCGGACCGGGGTTCGACCGCTAATAACCGGAACCAGAGAGTGCAGCGGCTCGGTTCACTTCAAAGACCGTCTGTGCAATCGAACCGCTAAAAAACGCTCGAACCGGCCGGTTTTTTACGGAACCGGCGACCGGACGGTTTTAACTGAACCAGGCGGTTTTTGCATTTGGACCAGTTACCCCTCATCTTCCTCAGTGTGACACAACAAAGGCAAGGGTAAGATTGTAAACACGCAATTTTTAGGGTTACAGCCCGTGGGGAATAGGATTAGATTCACATTGGCGTATTCTTCTCGACTTCTCGTCCCTTCACCTTCGTGGGCGCGGCGCGACGAACTGCTGTACCAGCACCGCAGCACGGGCGAACGGCAGTCCGCTCGGGCGAGCGGCGACCATCTCCACTTCTCCTGTTCTGCAGTCTCCAATCTCCATCGAGTAGCGCTCACTCTTCAAGCTCCAAATCCAGTCCTCCAACTCTCCATCGACGCAAGCTTCATCCATGGCAGATGGTACGTTCCTAACTTGCTACTGAAATGCTACATTGCTATTGCCAGTTCCGTTGGTAGTCTAGTTAAGATCTATTGTGACGATTTTATTTCAGATCTTGATTTTTTAGAAGACACAAATTTGTTACTTTGCTAGTTGTACTGAAGAAATATAATGCATATATACTTGTTTTACTGAAGCTTTGATTTTTTTTAGATAAATCAATATTAGTAATTATTTGTATTTTTGACAGCAATGGATTCTTCAGACTACTCAACTCCTGTTGATGGGAGTACACCCTACATCTACTGCTCAAGAATGCAGATCAGCAAAGACAGAAGAAGACTGACATTGCTTGGGCCTATTGCACGCATATTACTCAGGGAGGAAAAAAGATCAAATGCATGTACTGTGACATGGTTTGTGGCGGTTCAATTTTGACGCGGTACAATACGAACCGGTGGTTCGACCGGTTTTGGCGCGTTGAACCAATGAACCAGTGAACCGACGTCTCCTCCGGTTCAATTACCGTCCGGTCTTAATAACTATGGTGCTAGCCCAAGTCCCAGCTCTACATGCGTTCGTGTGTTGAGGAGATGTTGCCGCCGTCGTCGCCGCCATGCGGCCGAACGCACTGACCTATCGCATTCCGCACAGGGGAGGCTAATGGGCGGTGTGACCGCTCCTAGCGATCACCGCCCGCCCCTCCCCTGTACGCTCCCTCCTCTCCCCCTCCTCCTCCCCTTCTTCTCTTCCTACTACAGTACACCATAAAAATTAAAAAAATAAAAAAACAAAGTTGAAAAAATTTATGTATAGAAATACAAATACTGTATATAAAAAATATTTAAATTTAAATTTAAATTTGAAACGGGTATGTAAACTTTTGACTTATAAAGTTTGGGTCTATAAACTAATATTGAATTCAAATTCCAATTTAAATTTGAAACGGGTATATAAACTTTTGACTTATAACTTTGGGTTTATAAACTTTAGATATATAGAAATACTATATAAAAAATATTTTAATTCAAATTTAAATTGTAATCGAATATATAAACCTTTGACTTATAAACTTTGGGTTTTTAAACTTTAGATGTGTAAACTTAAGGTATATAAACTTTAGGTGTATAAATTTATTAAAATAAAAAATTAATAGCGGTGT
>CM020182.1:1568211-1589895 GCA_009805545.1 Oryza longistaminata
CAAAAAAGAAAATCAGGTGGAGGAAGGGGAGGGGAGACGGACTGATCGCTAGGGGCGACCGATCGTCCCTCAGCAATCTCGTTCCGGACGCGTGCAGAACGAAAGCCAGTACGTCGCCGGCGCGCATGCACTGCTCGATCGTGTACGTTCCGATGTCCAGGACCAGGACATGCATGCATATATGCGCTGCCATTAATTAATTAACCATCAGCTAGCTGCTTGATTTATACTACTCTCTCTGTCTCTTTCATCCTTTTCTAATCAAACTTGGTTTGACCAAATTTATATAAAAAAAACATAGCAGTATTTTCAACACAAAACAAATATATTATAAATATATTTAATGTTGTATTTAATTAAACTAATTTGATATTTTAGATTTTGCTAATTTTTCTATAAATCTTGTCAAACCTAATCAAATTATGACTTGCAATATGAAACGAAGGACTAGTAGGAAAACTCTATTCATCCTTAGGGGATATCCCCTCTTTTTTCATGTCACTTAAAAGTTGTCAAAAAAAATTTAAAAAAAATTAGTATGATAGATCAATATGTGATATTTAACTTCGCAAGCATGCATATTCAAATTCAACTTGTACAAGTATAAACAAAAACAATAAAATTGACCGTGAATAGAACGTGTAGTTCACGGTCAAATTTGTTATTTTTGTTTCGAATTGTATAAGTAGAATGTTGCCTTGTATGTTTGCGAAAAGATATATCATATATTGATCTATTTTGATAATTTTTTAAAGAATTTTTTGATAATTTTTAAATGACATGCACAAAACTAGTGACGTCCCCCCTTAAAAGGAAAAAAAAAAGCACTTGACGGACTAGTATATTATTACAAGCGCCGTGTGTGCATGCTTGCATGCATGTGATCGGCCGGGCACGTAAAGTGACGCGCGGCTGACGTCATAATATTCCATCAGGACATTTAATTCTTCCTGCTTTTGATTGATTAATTAACTAGTGGAGTAATACGGTTAGTGTTGCTGCTTGCTTCCTTAATAGTACTATTTTTTAGTATTATTAAGTAGTGTATTCATTTCTGTGGCTAATTAATACCATCCAAACTCAACTAGGGGAGGTAAAAAGTTGTCCACTGTAGTTCAAGGAGGCCCACATTGTCAGTGACACAAGGGCAGACGTTTTGGGTTTAGCAAGGTAACCCGAGCCGAGAGAGGGGTGGGTGGGCGTGGTGTGTGTGTGCGCGTGTCTGTGCCACCTTGTGCTCTGCTCCTCCGATTCATCAAGAAAAAACAGAGGAAGAAAGGGAGGAAAAAAAAAAAGCAGAGTGCATCCGGTGAGTTGGAATTGGGCGAGCTCTTAGATCTATCCATCCATCCACATGAACTGACCACGACGACGACGACGATGACGGCGGCGGCGGCGGCGGCGAGCCGGGAGATCGAGCTAGAGGGCCACAGCAGCAGCCCGCACGAGGAGGAGGAGGAGCCGAGGAGAAGGCCATGGATCAACGACGAGGCCAGCGCGGAGGAGCGCAGCGAGAGGCCGCTCCAGTGGACGCCGACCAGCAGCCCCCCGTAGAGGTCAATCCGCTCTTCAGGGTATGTATCCATCCACCCACAACGATCTCTAGCTTGCTACTGATCGATCGATGCGTGTTCGTCAAACATCTCGATGTTGTGCTTCTGATCGTGCTTGTGTTGCTACATCTCGCGACTAATCGGTGCACTGAATTCAAATGTAGATTCGTTTAGTTCTACTACAAATTATCATGTGAACCCTCTGTGCTAGCTAGTTAGAAGAATTAGATCCACTCAATCGCTTCCTAGCTTGTTGTGCTGTGAGTTGTGACGTGAACACGCGATTGGGGTTTTGCATCTATCCTGTACGTTGTTGTCAGATCCCACTTCTGAATCGGAATTTGCTCATATTGATCGATCACTTGACCTTAATTACATCTATTGTTGCTGTGTTGCGGTGCTGATGTTGCTGCGATTTCTGTTGTGTTCATCGGGAAATGTATATGTGTGGATGAGATCGCACACGTTGGGTTGGGCTTGTACTGCAGGGGAAATGCTGATTTAACTTTTTGAAAATCTGGGTTTAATACTTTGGTTTGATTTGATCATCAGGCAGGAATGTGTACTGTGTCGTTATAAGTTGTTTGAATACTACACTAACATCGGCATCATTTACCATATTTTTATACCATACTTGTCTACTATGTTGTAACAAAAAGTGAGCCACACTTTTTAATTAGATACTCCCAAAGAAGAGTGTGCCACGTTTTTTTAGTTGATGACATGTGGGACAAGTATGACCATAAAAAATTGAGATGGATTCTTGTCGCAAGTATGATCATGAACCAATTAAGAAAAAGCTAACTAGATCAGAGTTGCTTAACATAAATTGTGGTGACTTTAAACAATGCTTGCATGGTTTCTCCTACATATCTCACCGATGTTTCTGCATGCATGGCATTAATGCTGGGTGACCATGTCAAAAGAACTAGTACTCCTGTATGCTCTATCTTTTGAAATGGTTCCCTCACTAGTAATTATCTGTCAAACTGCTACTAGTTAGTTTAATTTTGGAGTGCGAGTTTTTAGATTGGTTTATTTTTGTCTTTCGGACATGTTCTATTAGCGCACGGCTGTGCAAATTTGTTTCCCTCTACTTGCAAGGATCTCGAGGCAACCCACAGGTCACAAATAATATTAGAATATGTTTTGAGGAGAAAAAATTGGCAGATCGAAGTCCTCTTTAGCAATTCCTTTCTTTTGGACATGTCCTATTAGTGTGTGGATGTGCAAAGCTTCTTTCCCTCTTCGTGCACGAATCTCGAGGCAATCCGATTGAGGATGACAAAATTAAATGTTTTGAGAAGAAAAACTTGGTGAAAGTTTTTTAGCAACTAGATGTCACCCGCTTTGCTATGGGACATATGAATGAATACATGTTGAATATGGTGGAAACGATGGATGGATTTTGGATACAATATTATGAAAATGATGTGAGGAATGATAATGTAGCACTTTTTATGTGTTGAGTTTTTTAACGTAATAAGTTGTAGATTATATGGTATACTTGTACTTAAAGTTTAGGGTGTATTGATACTTAATTGCTATGGTTGCACGTTGGATTTAGATGTTCAGTGGCTTTATGTGGCATGTTTGAAAGTTAAGTTTTAGGATATGCTGCTAATTATTGATATGTTTACATGTTGTAATTTAAGTGTGGGTTGTAATCAAAAGTATATATAGATTCAGTTCTTTAATTTGTTGGACATGTCATTATAACTTCGTTTGTTTTGTTTTGTTTTGTAGGACGTCCCGCATATTACACTGAGGCTGCTGGATCTTCCAAAAAGAGGGGCAGCGGAACTTAGGGAGGACAAAGAAGAAGGGAAAATGCTCAGTCGACTATATCACAAAACTTTGAGTGGTATCATGGACAGTTTGGTTGAGCGCACCCGCAAGGTAGATACATCTGATGAGCCTTACATCCATGGAATCCCAGTATGCCCTTCCTCTGGAAACTTTGTGGTTGTTGTCTATCCACCTCCTGTCTGGCCAGACAAAAATCGGTGTCGCCAAATAAAGCTTCTGTTCTCTTACGAGAATCTTTATCTGGTTGGGTTCTTCTGTTCTGAGAACAATCGATGGATGGTTTTCAAAGATTCAGATAGGGATATCTATGGAGTTTCGGCGGACATGCTGCACAACTGGACACGAAAACTGCACTTCGATGGAGGGTATGGCAGTATGGAGGCAATTTTTAGCAAGGGAATTCTGGGAATGAGGGCACTCCACAAGCTCTACCGATGCGTAGCAAGATTTCCCAACATTTCATCAGAGGATCAGGTAAAGAAAGTTCTACTGATCGCTGTGGTGGCAATTCCAGAATGCATTCGCTTTCCAGTCCTTCGAAGGCGCATGTTCTACACGCTGGAAAACAAAGAGGATGACAGGAAAGTGGACTCCCCTGCTCCATACGAAACATACACCTCTAGTTATGCCTTCGATAAGCACTTCCATAACTGGAGTACATACTGCGATGTGATAAGAGCTGGTGAGGATGCTTACAACAGGCTGTTCGAGGACATTCCCCCCCAGGATGACAGGCGCACAGATGAACAGAAGAAGAAGGATCAGGATCAGCGGACTGTTTTGCTGAATGCAGGTCTGGACTCCTTTACTAAGCTCAAGAAATTTGTGGGTGTCATTTTGCACAAGACTCAAGAGGAATCGCATGGAAGCCGGGGAGTACGGAGGAGGATCAGAGGCTAGCTGCGATGGTACCGTATATACTGTAGATTGCACATAAACACACTCTAGTACTGGATTGCACAGAAACACACTGATCGATAGCCTGGGAGCTAGTAGTAATTAGCTATTGCGATTGTCATGCTGGTATTCCTGGCATGCAGTTTATGCGTATGCTGATATCAATTGCACATTGGTATATACTTTCTGCATATATCCGCACATGCCGTACTGTTTAGTTTTGCTCTCTCGGTGAACCGGCCGGAGGACATACAGATTCTTGTTTGTTGCTGTTTCTATATACCAATTAATTCAACGATGCTGATTAAGTTTCCTTAACTTATTACTCTATCTCCTTGCTTTGTACTACCTCCGTCCCATAAAAATTACATTTCTAGCTAATTTAGGACAAAATAGTAGGATTAGAAAATGACCACAATAACCTTATTTAATGAACCCACTGCATGCGCACATTCCATATATATAAATGATTAAAAGGAAGTTTGAGAGAATTAACCCATATAATTAGCATACTTAATAAAATTATAAGCATTAGCAGCCCAAATTATGTGGGATGGAAGAAAACTTATATAGATGAATCAATTGGTTGGGCTCCACATGGCTAGAAATACAATTTTTATGGGACAAAGTCTTGGAGCTAGAAATACAATTTTTATGGGACGGAGGGAGTACCGTGCTAAGTACTCCTATATGGAAGGCTACAAGGGGACTGTGCTTTCCGTCTCTCGTCTGTCTGACTGTTTCTGCTTTGTAACGGTGGAATTAATACCACGTGGTACTATACGTATACTCCCTCCGTTCCAAGTTTCAAAACGTTTTGACTTTCAAGTTTGATAAATATAGTAGTATTTACAATACTAAATTAGTGTCATCAAATCAATAATTAAATATATTTTCATAATAAATTTATCTTGGGTTAAAAATGTTACTTTTTTTTTATAAACTTGGTCAAACTTAAAATAGTTTGAAACGTTCTATAACCTGAAATGGTGGGAGTAGTATTTATAGTATAGCTTCCTAGTTAAGTGGATAAACGGAAAGGCTATTTGGTAGTCAAATGATTTTTTTTTGTTGGACATTATCATTCGGTTTTGAGGCCCTCTGATTTGTTTTGAGATTCGTGCTGGCTGTAAGTCCATTTTCTACTTTGGGTCCGTGCATTTTGGGCTTTTTCAGTGCACTCTCTCCTTTTGGGTTTGGATTGGATAATGTTAGACTCTGGGCTTATGTTAGGGGACCCCCCCTACTACCCTCTCATGTATGTACGTATGCATATACTATATACACACATGTATACATACGTGTGTATATATGTATGTATGTGTGTGTATATATATAATGCATAAAAAATATATACACATATACAAAGTTTATATATGACGTATAGACAGTTTATATACGATGTATACACAGTTTATATAGGACGTATATAAACTTTTTATACGATGTATACAGACTTTATATACATGCATATTAAAAATAAAAAAAACTAGAAAATACATCACGAATATAAAGTTTGTATACCGTATACAAACTTCACATACGCGTATACAAACTTTGTATATGTACATATTAAAAAACGAGAGAAAAAACATGAATACAAACTTACGTACATCTAAAAAAACCAAAACAGAAGAGAAACCGAAAAACACACAAAAAAAGGAAAAAAACTCGCTCCTCCATCCTCGCACGCGGCGCGCTGTCCGCCGCCCCCTCTCCGCTCCGCCAATTAGCAGTTTCGCTTATGTGGGTCCCACTTGCTTTTTCTCCGACAGCCTGTGTGGGACCAGCCTGTGTGGGACCCACCTTATTGTTAAAATTTCGAAATCTGCGCTTTGTCTTTTGTTGCCGACAGAGAGGGAGAAGCAGAGAGGGTAAAGTTCCTCTCGTTCTCGTCGTCTCAGGCGACGCGGCGGCGATTCCGCGAGGTGACGTCGCGGTGATCTTGCGAGGCGACGCTAAATCCATAGGATTTGATCCTCTTTTTTGTAATAGATGTTTAGATCCTTATTATTTCATTGAGAATCAATTAGTTACTGTTATTATTATTTCTTGGAGAATGGATTAAAGCTAAGTCACAAATATGTTGTTGTTATTACTGCTTAAGTTGCTCTGATGTTAATGCTTGTCCAATATTGTATATAGATTCATTTCTGACTTTGCAGTTAATTCAATATTTAATTTCATTTTGTAGCATCTTAAATATTTTCTCAATGAGTAGATCCTCAATATGAAATGATTCATTTCTTGTCTTAGCCCTTTCCTATAGTACAATAAATTATTTTGATGACACTTACGCTGACGAGCTCAAGCGAGGGGGAGGGGGGCGGTGATCGACGGCATCGGCGGGCCAAGAGCTGTGTGCCGGCGTGGCCCTAGGTGAAGTTATCTCCCACCGAGGAGCTAGCCCAAGCGGCGGCACTACCTTCGCCTCCTGAGTCGTGGGCGGTGCAGACTAACGTTAATGGGGGAGAAGGTGCTCATGTTAAGGAGGGAGCTAACGGGGGGTGCGACAGCGGTGTTGAAGGTGGTCATGGCATACGACATCGGGGATGAGATGGACGTTCGGAACCGCTCCTCTCCGTCCTCCGCCGCGCACTCTCCTTCCTGAACACAGCTAGCACTGCCAATTCCCCTTCAATTGATAGGAGACAAGAAAGAAGTTGATGCCGTCGACAGCGCCAGTTGCCTACCTTCGCTAGCCCTTCTCCGCCGTCCTCGTCTCCCAACCACCACCAACTGGTCCTCCCTTGCCAAACGTCCCTCTCCCACCTCTCCACCGCCACCCCTCCTCCACCTCCTCGTGGGGATTCCATCCTTCTCGCCGCTTCTAAGGCTCACCGACCACTGCCACCAACATTTTCCTTGGGTACGCTAGTAAGCTTTGTCCTTGTCCGAGGCTCTTCAAGGAGGGGGCTTGTGGCAGAGGTGGGAGGGTGCCCCGAGAAGATTCAAGAGGACATCATGGGCTAGGATGCCGCGCCAAGGGTGAGACAATAGCGCCTTGTGCCGAACATGAGCTCCCTGTCGCTGTCTTCCCACCCCCCCCCCCCACCCCGCCTGGCTGATTCTTGTCGCGCAGGCCACCGCCACTCCCGTCGGTGAGGTAGTTGTCGTCTCTAGCTCTTCTTTCGTCGGGCGCCGCCCTGGTCCAGTTAGTGCTTGTCGTGTTGTCATCGTCCCAACCATAGAGAGAGAGAGAGACAGAGCGGAGAGGTGGAGGGAGAGAGAGGAGAGAGGGGAAGGGAAGAGGAAAGCAAGTGATCACTGGTCAGTGGGTCCCATGCATTATTATTATTATTATTACTATTATTATTATTATTATTAGGAAAAAGTACGAATTACACCCCTGAACTATCGCGGTCGACCGAATTACCCCCTAAACTCAAAAACCAGACATCACCACCCTAAACTTTCAATACCGGACGAATTACCCCCTCAACCCAATCCAAAGCGGTTTATCTTACGTGGCGTACACGTGGCACTCCAGTCAGCATTTTTCTTATTTTTTAATGATGGGGCCACCTGTCATATACTCTCTCACCTCCTCCTTCTCTTCCCTCTCTCTCGGCGTTCTCGCCGGCCTTCTCAGGCTCTCAGCAAAGCAGCGCGCGGCGGCGGACGGTGGCGGGCGCCGTGGGATGCGGAGCCGGCGGCTGCGTCGCTTTCTCCTCTTCCCCTCTCTCTCACTCTCTCTCTCTCTCCCCCTCCTCTCTCTCTCTCTCCTCGGGCGTCGTTGGGCGCGGGTGGCGGGCGCGGCTGGGCGAGCGACGATGGGCTGCGGCGCGGCTGGGCGAGCGGAGGCGGCTGCGGGTTCCCCGACGCCGCAGCAGCTTCAGGGGATCAGCGACGACGCACCGCGCGTTCTGGTGATCGGCGTAGAGAATGCCCTGCACCTGACGCCCGACGCGGCAAAGACGAAGCATGTCGCTGCAGGAGCAGGAGCAGGCATGGTTGCCATCGATCTCGCCGAACCTTTGGGGAGCTGTCAGCTGTGTCGAGCAAAGCAAGTGATCGATAATAGATGGGTACCAAGAGGTAGAAAGCAGTTAAGCAGAAGATCAATCAAATGCTGTTCACGGCTTGAGCATAACACGGGCAGTAGGTATTAGTAGCTAGTCGTGTGTCCCTCGGCTCGGTCTTCGTTTTTTCTCGTTTGATCATAGCCATGATTTTTTAGGCGGTGGCGCGTGTTGGTATGCATGCCAGTTCAGTGAACCTCCCTCCATTGTATGCAGAAAAGACACGAGATAGAGGTTTCGTCTAGCAAGCAGCCACAAATGATACATATGCGAAAACAGAATCGGCAGATCTCTCGAACGGTAGAACACACCAAAACACGTAAATTCCACAATTTTTTCTGCTTCTAAATGAGTATACAAGCCGGCCATCTTATTTGTACGTGTTTGCTTTGTTCTGAAATGTGTAGAAACTACTCCATCTTGCGGGAACGCGCGGCGCGCTCGTCGGCTGTGTTGGTTTCTACACGAACGCCGCCCTGACACGAGCTTACGTTGTCTAGCTCAAACGCTGGACTTGACCTTGTCGCTGTACCCGTGAGCCCGTCGTAGTACCGCGACCACAGCATGATCCCTCCATACTTGGGAGACTTCTTCATCATGGGGAGCACCTTCGACACCAGGTCGCTCGCCGGCAGGCCGAGGAACACCCCGCCCGCCGGGATCGACGTCCACTGCTTCCTCACGTAGTCGAACAGGGGGGCACTGCGGCGCCGCCGTCAGGTACACGGCTTCTTGCTGCTCCCGCCGTCGCTCGCCCAGCCGTAGCAGCCGCCGCTTGCCCAGCCGCGCCCGACGACGCCGAGAGAGAGAGATAGAGAGAGTGACAGAGAGGGGGAGGAGGAAAAGCCACGCTGCCGCCGGCTCCACGTCCCACGTCGCCGCCGCGCCTGCTTTGCTAAGAAGGCGAGAACGCCGAGAGAGAGAGGGGGAAGAGGAGGAGGTGAAAGAGTATATATGACAGGTGGGCCCCACCAGTAAAAAAAAGAAGAAAAGCTGACTGGAGTGCCACGTGTACGCTACGTAAGACAAAACCGCCCGGGATTGGGTCGAGGGGGGGTAATTCATCCGGTATTGAAAATTTAGGGTTAGCTATGTCTGGTTTCGGGTTTAGGGGGTAATTCGGTCGACCGCATAAGTTCGGGGTATAATTTGTACTTTTTCCATTATTATTATTATTATTATTATATTATTATTATTATTATTATTATCTCATTATTACTGTGGTTAATTGTAATGCCATGTTAAATCACAAAGACTAAATCAATGTGACCCGTAGATGGCACGTCAGCGGAAACCACCTTCAAAACCAACAGAAGAGTTATTTTGCACCTGTTTTAATACTTGAGAGGTTGAGATATATAACTAGTATTTTAGTTGACTGGTACAAATCAGATTGGAGCTATAATTAAGCGAGTCAAAATTGACTTATTCCATGGATGGGTGTTTGCTGATGTGAGGCTCGCGTGAACGTTCTCGAAAAAAGGTTTTTAGGAATTTGGCACAATTTACGGACATGCAAAGAAAGCATAACCGGAAACGATCTCTTTTTTTTTTCTATTAGAAAAAATGGCAGTGTGTTGCAACGGGTGAAAGTTATTTTAATCATATTACTGTTAGATTTTTTTTGTCTAAAAAGTATATGGGATTTTTACCAGAAATGCTTTATTTCAGACGTCCGACCCGGAAGAATATACCGGACGGGACCCTCACATTTAACTAAGCAGAAACAAAGTAGTACTCGATAGAAGCATACATCAGCAAACTTTTTAGTTACGCATGTGTAAAGGACTCACACAATAGAATAGTTATTTTTTCAACCAAAGCCAACAACCAACAACCATTTGAAACATTAAAATTTCCTTTTCTCTTAAACTATTTATCTGGTCTGTAATCTGATCTGTTGTATTCATGGCAATTAAATCTTCTTAACAAGACCTCGTATGAATATATTTCGATAAAAAAAATACATATGTTTCAACCGTTAAAATCGAATGTTTCACGCATGAGAAACAAATGTCTCAATTTTTAATTCGACTTTGTTGCACATTTAAAGTTTTGTGTTGCAACAGATTATTAAATGTTGCACATCCTATTATCTAGGTATTTCAATAAGTTTTTTCAAATGTTTCACTAGTTTATTTGCAAATGTTGCAATAGCGTTCTTTTGATGTTTCAGTAAATAGGTATGATGTTTCAGTACTTATAACTCAACTGTTTTATTTATGGTATAAAAATGTTTCATATGTTTTTTCAACGTAATATACTCATGTGAGATCTTGTTATAAAAATTTAATTACAACGATATAATTAGATCACAGATCAGATAGATAGGTTAGGAGAAAAATCATTTCAAAAATTGCTAAATAGTGTACATGTATATAGTAGGAAAGAGATGGTGCATAGTGCATGGTTTGCGTGAATCCTGTTATCTGCTCAGAATTGCAACGGGTAGGGCTTCCGATCTTTTGAGTTTTATCGAACGTCCGAGCTGTAGCCTTCTCCGGTTTTTTACTTTAATAGTATTGATATCTAATTTGGAACTTTTATTGGCATGATGGTTATATCTTGTATGTTGCTATCTTATGCTCTGACAAGAATTCTAAAGCAATTAGAATTTTAAAAGAATTATTATACGACTCCTTATGTATTTTTAAAACTTGAAAACCGACTCAAATACAAACAATTTATCAAAATATCAGCGGAAACATATTTAATTTTTATAATAGTAGAGATAGAGATAGAGATAGAGATAGAATTAAAAGTAACGTCCACGCATCGTACGTCGCTACGAATAATAAGAACTCTTAGATCCGATATATATTACATGGGTAAAGATAAAGAAATATATGTGCGTAACATCCGTTAGTTTGGTAATAAAATTAGTTGACGTACTGGTTCTCATGGCGGAGGACGACGGCGGCGGCGACGAGTGGAGCGGCCTAGAGCCCTTCTTCTACGACGAGGCGGCGGCGAGAGCGGACGGCGAGCGAGCGCTGGAGAGGCAGCGGGAGAAGGAATAAGTCCACTTTACCTCCCTCAACTCATGGCCGTGTATGAATATCATCCCTCAACCGCAAAACCGGGTATAACTCATCCCCCAACTCTGAAAACCGTTGCAAATCAACTCCCCGGACGGTTTTGGAGGCGGTTTTGTCCTACGTGGCAATTGACTTGATTACGTGGCAGTTGATTTGCTGAGTCATCAAACGGGACCCACATGTCAGCAGTCTCCACCTCATCTCATCTCTTCCCCTCTTTCTCTTTCATATCTTCCTCCTCTCACCTTCTATCAGCAGGGCGGCGACGACGGCGCAAGGGGGACGAGCTCGTCGGTTGGCCACGCCGCGCGCGGGGAGTGGCCCGGCTCGAGCACGCAGAGGAGGCGGGAGGGCGCCGGGGCATCGTCTAAGAGGGGGTCGTGGAGGACGAGGCAACCCCTCCAAGTCGCCGGCCGTCCGCGCGTGTGGAGGATCTCGCCGGCAGTGCTCGCGCTTGGAGGATCTCGTCGGCCAGCCGCGCGCGGGGGAGGAGCTTGTTGGCCGTCCGCGCGCCTAGATAATATACTGACCTCATTTCCCGGAAATTAAAAAAACTTTCCCCTTGCACTTTACCTGGTATACCTCTTGCCACATAAGAAAATTGCGGAAAGATAGATTGTACGAACCCCCTTGTGGACAAGGTTGGACAAAGAATTCGGGATGGAAAGGTAGATTCGTTCACATCGGCGGGCCGGGAGGTCCTGGTTAAATCTGCCCCTGACTGCAACTGCCATATACCACCTTCGGTCCTCCCCCAAACAAATTCTTTTATAAGTGAATCGATCGTCTGAGAAGAGGCTTGTCTTTTGCGAAAGGGGAATGATCGCTGATGAATGTCAGTGCAGGTAGTGCCTTCTGAATCTTGGAATTAGCGTCTGTAAACCAAAAGGACCTTGGCGGCCTAGAATCCTAACGCTAGAAAAAATTTGCACGAGCCTTGCGTTCTTCTAGGCTTTGGTGTGAAGGAAGGAAGAATCGAAGCCCTGGGTAAAAATGGAGGACTCCATGTGATGATACAGATAAGGCGCTTTTTCGAGCAACAACAATCATTCACATTGGAAATGGAAGAAGAGGTGAATGTTCTGGGAACTTTTGATTTTTAAAAACTGTCCTGGAGGGACAAACGATTAAAGAGTTTACCACCTTTGATTTTCAGATTTAGCAAAAGAAAAACAAACAGATCGTCTCTTGCCCGAGCCTACAAAAATGATCACTGGTTGACGAATCTGCACACCAATTACCTCAATAGAAGAAATCGATTGAACTAAGTACAACTGGGAATACGCCCTTCAGGATGTCATCTAACTGAAAACATTTCTGATGACGGTTGTTTTGGAAAATCGGAATGGAAATGGGCAATTCTCGACAAAGAGTGCTTATCTTTCGTAATTCAAGGGTTGAGATAACAACAATGCTAACTTTACCCTATGTGGAAAAACCAATGCTGAACCGAAACACCGCTTCTTGGGCTGGCTAATCTCCATCAAAGATCCCTGCACTGCTAAATCTGCTAAAGAGCACACTGGCCCCTGTGATTGGATTCTGTAGCCTCTGTAGAAGTGCTTTCGAAAATACAACTCACTTGGCATGAGGAATGTCCCTTTACAGCAACAGTTTTGGGACAAAGTTTGTCAATGGCAAGGACACGATTTGCTTTGGCAGATTCCTTCGACAAATAATCTGTCCGACTGGTGGGAGACACTCTGTAACCTTCCCGTAGCCAAGAGAAGAAAAATAATTTGGAGATCTTTCTCATAACCTAAGTGGAATGTTTGACTAGAGACGTAATCGCCGGATCTTCCCAGCAAATCCATCAAGCGAAGAAACAAGTTGGCTTTCATGTAAAGGAAAATATAGGAACAGATCAATCTCAGCTTTCCCAGTCCCATTTAAAGGAACGTGTTATCCCTAGTTGCAAATTCTTTTTTTTGAGATTATCGCAATCTGCTCTTCTCGAGTTGTATACCCTAATGCTCTGACTCTCCTAAGCTGTTTTTTGCACGTTTTTTATTCTTCTAATATATTCGGCAAGTCTTTGCCGCTTTTCGTTTCAAAAAAAAAAAAGAACAAGCTACTATGTCAAGCGTCTAGTACTGAATCAGAATACAAGGCCTTGGCTAATGCTACAGCCAGAAATCATGTGGATACAAAACTCTGTTAGAGGAACTCAGTGTGCCAAGTCCTCCAATGGCTCGACTGTGTGTGTAATCTTGGTGCTAAATATTTATCATCTAACCCTGTCTTTCATGCTAGAACTAAGCATATTGAGGTTGACTATCATTTTTGTACGTGAAAGAGTGCAACGAAAATTACTTGAAGTGGAGTTTGTTCCTACAGCGTTGATCAAGTGGTCGATGGATTTACAAAGGCCGTTATCGGTAAGCACAACTTTAAAATTTTAAGTACAATCTCAATCTAGGTAGGTTGTGATTGAGGGGGAGTATTAGATATAATCATGTGTAAGCATAACAACCTGACCGTATCGATCTATCTTAGCTGATAGATAATGATTGTAATCAGGATTAGTTAGAGAGATATTAGCCAAGGTTGTTATGATCCTGTAAAGCCATGTTGCCGGCTATTGGCAACATCATATAAATATACGCAGGCGCACCAAGATCGGTGACGACACCGCTTCCTGCACCTCTGTTCCTTTCAAGAACATGGTTCGTTAGAGTGAACTCGCTAGTTCTTAGAGCCAAACATTTTAAAATTCAAGCGAGCTGTAAACCTAGAGCTTGCAAGAGATTACATGAGATCTACAATCTTTCACCCTGAGAGACGAACCAGACAAACGAAGAAATGGAAAAGGCTCAGACGTTAAGTTAACAACTAAACAGATATATGATGCTAAGCTACCTCCCGGAGCTGTCTCTCCACTTGGGATGCTATCTGGAAATGCAGAGCCCCACTGAAAATGAAGTTTTGCGTGGCTCTTGTCAAAGACTGTCTGTCCACAAAGAAAAATTTACAGGAGAGAAGAACATTGTTCCCACTGACACCTGCGACAGAAGGAACCGAAACGACCAGCCACTTTGTTTCTATGCCCGTTTGCAAAAAGTTTCTAGGACAAAATTGGAGTGCAACCGATGATTTAAGAAGTGTATCCGTTTCATTAGCAAAGAAGCTACGGCATGGAGTGCCTATACTTCATTTTCAGATTTTCTACCTCCTATGTTTCTGGCAATGTGGAATCACAGACATGATGTCGTTTTAGAGGTCAAGCCCGGCCCTCGATTGCTTCATGTCTGCAACACTGCGTGCGTGAGGGCTGCTCTGTGGGCAGAAAACCTAAAGACTGAAGATCGACATGTAATTTCTATTTGTAAAGAAATCTTCTCTTCCCCAACAAACTCTCGTTTCAATGTAATGAACCTTGCACTCTTATATTCAATGAAATGACAAAAATTCAGGCGGCCGGGAAGCTCTCCCCCCGTTGATTTAGTAAAAAAAAAAAATCGAGCGCAATTCGCCGTGTCTGTAAAAGAATTAATCATCAAAGATAAAAAAAAAAAAGAATAAAACAGACACCGTGGCCTGTGGGATGGATAATGATGGATCGACGCCGCGCATCGGCAGGGTCCGATCATCTCACGAGTCATGCCGTCTGGCCGCCGGCGGCCCCTCCGCAGGCGGCACTGCGACGACTCGCCGGAAATGGCCGGCGTCGCAGGCACACGCAGCACGCCCGGCTGGCCGAACCCGTACTGCTGCGCCGCCATGTCCGCAGCTCCGCGATGCTCGGGTCCCCGAGCAGCCTCACCGGCACCATCACGCGCTCCCCACCGCCGCCGCCGGCGACCATCGGACGTGCCCTCTCGGGACCTCATCCTCGCCGTTCTCGCGGCACGGCGAGGCGCCACACCGCTGGCGCCGCCGCTCTTCCTCCTCCACAACCATGATATCGATGATTGTGATAGATAGTATGTCAGGTTAGCACCCTGGAGCTTGGAGGTCGGTGCGGGGTGCAGTCGTTTGATTGGAGACGAGAGCGAGTAGGTGGAAATTTATAGAGAGCAAGCAAGCAGGCAGGATCAAGGAAGCTAGGGTTCATGACCATGACGATGACTGACGTTCTGAAGATTGACGAAACGAACTTGTGTGTAGACGATCAAGCCGCGATTCCTTGACATGGATGGTCTTCCATGGCGACTGAGAGATGGAGACTAGCGTGGAGCACCGGAATCCGCGCGCCGCCCACCGCGCGCGCGGGAAGCATCGGGGACGTTCGATCTGCGCCGCTGGACGGACGGACGTACTGTTCGCCTCCATAACTACTCAAGTGCTCAACACGTACTATTGATTGACCGATTCTGCTAGGAATATGCTTTATTAATACGGATTTCTCTTTTTAACCCAAGATAAACGGAGACGCTCGCAACATATGCACACTCACTCATGTAAACATACATGGTCGCAGAACAAAAATGCAACCGTGGACAGATCTGAGTGCAAGCACTCCAAACGTTAGGTATGGATGGATGGGAGTAGAACGTCGAAGAATCATGTCACTAATCCAGCTGCTTCATGAAGCCTCTTGTAGAAAATAGACTTAAAAATTTCAACATCGGAAAAGAATTGGTTAAGTTGCATAAACCACCCCACCTATCACTCTAGTTTTGAGATTACACCAACACATAAACTATTTTGTCATAAAACCCACAAATCCAAGACTGTTCACGACCAGATTGTGTCCCTCTATGTGCACATGAGTAGTTGATTCGGTCTATTTCTTCCAATATAGGATCGCTGGCGATCACTGCCTCTGATCGCTTCCCGCTTCGAACTAGCATGGGAGGCCCGCAGTGACCGGTGTGCTGATGGAGGCCGCGGAGGGGTCGGAGCGCTGATGGAGAAGGATTGGGTACAGCACAGCCTCTTGTGATGTCTCTCGTTCTTGATGTTCTTATTCTTGTCTTGATGTAATTGTGAAACTATGTAGCTGCATGTTCTTGTTTTAGAAAACTATGTCATCTTGATGTGGATTTATGTGTAAACTTCATTCGTGTGACTTGTTGGATGTCAAGGATATATTCTTGATATGTGGTTGATGAGTCACGTTGGACTTGATGATTTTTTTTATGAACATGTTCATGATCTGTGTTGATTAAGGGATCTCCAGATATTTGAGGTCAGGTGGCCGCTCGATGAATCCAATGGATTCATCCAGTCGACTTAATTTATTTGTCTCAGGAACCATCAGTGTCAAAAGCTAATGTTGGTTCCAATTTCCAGCACTAATGAGGGGTTACGAATTTTTTGCCGGATGACCGAATGAGGTCATTCAATGTAATTAAGATAGGAAAAAATGCTACAAGAAAAGTTTTACATCAAACAGCTGGCTGTGAGGAAGCATGTGCACCAGAGCACACGCCCCGAACCAAGTGCCAACGCCCAAACACACACTACAGAGAGGGGAGGCCAAGCCACCGAACCGGCCATCGCTATGCGAGACCGATCGCCACCCTGGCCGACAACACCACCACGACACGAAGACTCAAAAACGACGCCCTCGAGGAGGTCGCGACGCGAAGACACTATCGTCATCCGTCCAAAGAAACTAGACTAGGTTTTTACCCAGAGCTCCTTGCGAGGGAGGAGGGATACCTCAACAATGCCCTCAGGAGGGTTACCACGCCGAAGACATTAGTCATTGTGCCCAAAGACTTGGCTAAGCTTTCGCTGGATCCCTACCGCCGTGGTCCGTCGCCAATCCGAATCCACCATCTAAACATCGCCGGCACATGGCTGGCCACCACACCTGACGCGGCGCCCCTCCGTTGGCCGCTTCCAGTCCTGCCAACGACAAACTATCACCACACCGCACCACGCCTCCGCTCGCGACTTCCTTGAACCACCATCCCTAAGAGTTGGCCCAGGATCTCCTCGTTCCACCACCTGCCGGCCTCCTCGCCAGATCTGGCCGAAGGAGAACTCGGGACTAGGTGCATTGCTTCGACAGCCTGAGCTTCCCCCGCTGACAAAGCGCCGCCTCAATCTAGCCTAAAAACTCCTCGCAAAGAAGGGGAGAGCTCTAGGAAGGTTGAGGGTGGCCGACGCGGCAACGAGGAAGACCCACCGCGCGTCAGTTCCCTTTGCAACATATATGGCTGCCGACACCGGAACGCAGCGCACCCGCCGTCAAGGCTCGCAGCCGAGCCACGCGGACGCCACTCGCCGAGCGCATCCGCGCTGCCGCCCGCGCGGCCGCCACCGCGGCGCTCCGCCGCCGGCCGCCCACCGCCGCAGCGCTCTCCACCTCCAGGTCGCTCAGGCGCATCGCCTTATCCCCACTGGTCACAGTCTCGCGCATGCGGCCCTCCTCACTGCTACTGCCACCCCTCCCCCCCCCCCCCCCCCCGCCGCTAGCCGCCGCCAGACGCCGACGCCCCACCTCCCGTCGTCGCGCACGCCGGCTTCCTCCACCGGCTTTGCCCGCCAGCCGCCAGCCACCGCAGACGCCGCCGCCTCCACCTCCCGTTGTTGCTGCCGAGAGCGGCTGCTCCGGCCAGATCCGGCGTGGAGGCGCCGGATCCACCTGCGGGGAGGCTGGATCCACTGCCTCCACGCCGCGTCTGTGACGCCTCCGCACCGCGCGCCGGCCCACCTGTGACGTGCTGAGATGGGGCGCCGTCAAGGTTTGGCCTCGCCGCCGCCATCCCGGCTGGCCGCTGCGTTCTCTGGCGGCGGCGAGGGGAGGGAGTGGAGGAGAAAGTGGCGACGGCGGTGTAGGTTTTCCCCCGTGTCGTCCGCGCGTGGGCGACGCGGGGGGCGAGAGCGTCATAGCCTTCCGGGGTTATGAATATTGGCATAGAAATTGTGCTCTTGTTATGAATCCAGCACTCATAACCATGCTGGATGAGTGATATGGTCCACTATGAATCCACATCAAAACAAGTGAACAAGATTAGCTACTCAGACGTGTTGGGTGAGTGGGCTTTTGCGACAAAATAACAAGGCTATGGGTAAAATCTCCAAATTAGAGTGGCATTTCAGGTGGTTTATGCAATAACTTTTCCACCACTTTTAGCGTGTCAAAAGTTTAGGCCACGTTTAATTTACAAACTCAAATTGCACGTGGGCAATATGTATGTATAATATATACTGCCACATCAATCAGCCGGCACGGTTGAACTGAACTTTCCGAAAAACACCACCAGGAAGGCAGCCGTGGTGGCCCATGCATGCGAATATGCATCGTTCTTCTGTTACTGGAGTAGGCGGAGCTGGGGATCGCGTCAACTGTAGTACAAACCACTGTAATTCCATCGTCAGGGACGAACTAGCTAGCGTCTGCGCGCTCAACCAGGACATGAGCACGAGGGTCGTCAAAAATTCAAATGCGACGCGAGCTCGATCGATCGAGTGATCCGGGATCCCCCGGACATATGCCTGGCTAGCATAGCCTAGATCATCGATCGATCGATCGAGTTCCAAAGCGCGTACGCGTACGAGTGATCAAAACAGTACCAGGGCGGATCTACAGTTCTACGACCGTGTCAGGCGATACCGACGACTTTCGTAAAACCTAAGCAAAACTGCTTATCCATATATTATAACATCATGATCTAAGTATAATTAGCATACTATGACACTGATAGACACGTTATGATACCAATGAATCGATTTTCTGGATCCGCCACTGAACAGTACTGCGATATATGCAGCCAACTTGCAGACCCCTGTTGGCCTATTGGCCAACTTGCATGGCGATGATCAGTGCGTGCTGGCATTTCTTCCAAGGAAGCCTGCACGTACGTACGTATTTCGGTCGCTGTTCAGATGGATGTACTCCTACGTGGTCATCAGTCCTTGGCTTGAGCGTCACAGCCAAGTCGATCGGTCCTAACTTCTAGGCTGGGAAAGAGACGGCTGCAGATGTAACCGCCAGCCGTACGTTCTCTCTTACTACTTTCCTTTTTTTTTTTTTGTTTTCTTCTTTGCGATTATATGTGGATCGAAGACTATATACGATCTAACCATTTGGCATTTTCTTGTTTCCGAGAGTGACGACGAAAGCTGCTGGGCCTGCGACTATAGGCAACGGAACGCGGAAATGCTAATAGGCGATCGATCGTCTGGGGGACCGGGGTAGCGATCAATCCCCTCCCCCTCCCTCCCTCCACCGTGGTTTTCTTTTTTGGCACCGTATTATTTTTCTATTTTAGTAAATTTATGCACCTAAAGTTTATACATCTCAAGTTTATACATTTAAAGTTTATAGATCAAAAGTTTATAAGTCAAAGTTTATATATCCGATTCAAATTTGAATTGAATTCAAAATTATATATATATATATATAGTATTTCTATACATCTAAAGTTTATACACCTAGAGTTTATAGATCTAAAGTTTATAATACCCGTTTCAAATTTAAATTTGAATTATATCTAATTCAAATTTGAATTTGAATTCAAATATTTTCTATATATAGTATTTCTATACACCTAAAAGTTTATAGACCTAAAGTTTATAAGTCAAAAGTTTACATACCCGATCAAATTTGAATTTGAATTTAAATATTTTCTATATATGTATTTCTATACATCTAAAATTTATACCCCAAAGTTTATAGACCTAAAGTTTATAAGCCAAAAGTTTACATAGCCGATTCAAATTTGAATTTGAATCAAATTTTTAATATATAGTATTTCTATACATAAATTTTTCTAACTTTTGTTTTTTTTTCAAAAAAGTTTTGTGATTGTACTGTAGTAGGAAGAGAATAAGGGAGGAGGAAGGGGGAGAAGTGGGAGGAGGTATTGCTATAGGGGAGGGGGCGGATCTGATCGCTTGGTGATCGCCTAGCGATCGATCGCCCATTAGGCCCCCCCAAAACGAACGTGATATGGGAATTGCTTCTCTTGTGCGAGCGTAATTTGATCGAGCAAAGAGTTTCAAGGACAGGAAGCAAAACTTTTGAAAGAAAAATTCAAATTGGCCGGTTCCACTCCGATCCAAAATGAACATTCAGAAATAAAAAAAGTGTTGTAATGAATTTTTTTAAAAAAATAACAGGCTAGATTAATATGTAATATAGCACTTTATAAACATGCAAGATCAAATTCGACTGTTACAAGCTATAACAAAAAATAGCAAATTAAACTATAACAAGTATATACATGCATCCACAATTCAATTTATTGTATTTTTTACAACTTGACAAATTGGATTTAAACTTTTATTTTCTTTACTAATATATTATATATTATTCTATGTTATTATTTTTAAAATATTATATAGCCATAACATGCAATAAATAAGTGGACGTCTAACTTGGATGAATTAAAGAGTTCCCGTCAAACGCTCACTAGAACGCAAGGTCCTCAAGGGTAGTGGGAAGTCTGGGTGCGTATTAGGGTTTTAGCCCCAAGCTTAGCTCTACAAACCCCTAACGATTTCATCAAAATATCATGAAAATTTCTACAAGAGATAAAACAACAGTTCAGCCCCTAGGCGTGTATATCCTTTCAAGAGGACTAAGTGCGGGGTGAGACATTATATTAATAGCGATATGCATATTCTTAATGATTAACTGGTGGGACTGATTCGGGAAGAAGATGTCTCTGCATCTTTTGTCACATCTATTCTATCGAGGGAGATTGGAAAGGAACAGATCTTGACGATTCGCTAATATATAATCATATAGTTACGAAATAATTATTTAGCATCCTTATAACTTTTTCCGTGAAAAAAAACGAATCTAGAACTGGATGTGACACATTCTTATACCAACCGAATCTAGACAGATATATGTACAGTTTTATAATATTAAGATATATCATATCCAGTATTAAATTGTTTTTTTATGGAGCGAAGGAACATATTGTTCATGTGGTGGCAATGGGTAAATTTAGTACCATGGGAGGAGTATAATTTCGTTATTGAAGCACAGTATGGGTAAATTTGAGCTAAATTCACCATCTCCATAAAAAATCAGTATCAAATTACAGCAAGAATCGCGCCACCTGATTTCTTTGGAAGTTTAAGTCGGCGGTTGAAACTCAACTCGCTGCCAAGCATATACATATTCTGTCTTTGAGGCTATTTAGAAACGCCAAGTTAGAATATTTGATCAATCAAAGAATACACAGACACCGTGTATGCATGTACACCGTACCGAGACATATCAGCGTCATGCTGACTGGCCACCGTCCTTCCGCAGCGCGGCGTTCTGACTACTCGCCGAAATGGCCGTCGTCGCAGGCACACGCAGCACGCCCGGCTGCCGTACCCGTACTGCCTGCGCCGCCATGTCAGCAGCTCCGCGATGCACGGGTCGCCGAGCATCTCGACCGCACCATCACGCGCTCCCCACCGCCGTCGCCGCCGCCGCCGGCGACCATCGGGACGTGCCCTCTTCGA
>CM020182.1:1589920-1629908 GCA_009805545.1 Oryza longistaminata
ACCTGATCATCCTCGCCGCCGTTGTCGCGGCGCGGCGAGGCGCCACCGCCACCGCTCTTGCTCCTCCAGTACACCATGATGGTTAATTGTTAGATTTCCTGGAGGGCAGGAGCTTGGGGATGGTGGTGGTTTGATTGTCTGGCCGGCGCTGAGGAAAGACGAGCTCACGAGTTTGTGGCGGCAAATTTATAGGGAGGAAATGGTGATTAGCGCACGTGTTCTTGGGTTCTTGATCACATGGATGGTCTTCCATGGCGACTGGAAAGGGGATCGACTATGGTTTGAAACGAGACCTGCGATGAGAGTCCATGCGATTAATACATCATCCACTTGATTTTTCTCTTGAGATGCCCGATACTTCGCGGCAGGATGGGCCGTTGCATCGCGCGGTCGTTTTTGACCTCATGTTACTCCACGTCTCAATCCTGCTTGCTTAGGCCTCGGGAAAATATGTTAAATGATGCGAATGTAGAGATTATTACTTACTTTGGTCAAAAATATTTAATGCCTTGATATCGAATTGTACCACATTTTTTAACAAAAAAATTGAAGAGTTTCTTAGTGCTAGAGGTACGAAAAATTATTGTAAAAATTATAGTAGCTGTCAAGGACAACAGAATTTCCTATTAGTATGATAGTACTCTTCAATACAAATTTCGATACATTCTCTTAGCTAAGCATTTGAGAAATTATCAATGATCAAAATTTAAAAGTTTGACAAAATCTTGTACTCAACGACGTCAAATATTTATGACCAACGAACAGAACGTAGCTCAGCTAATAAGGTTCTTTGTGGTGGAATCTACCTATTCGAGTTCATGTACTATCGGCTTGTTTGGCAACTTGAGGGAAGGGGATTGGGAGTTTACACGAGGGAATTGATGGTGAGATTAAGATGGGAATTTGATTTTTCATCCCAGTCTCTTGTTTGGTAGAGGTGGTGGAAATTGATAGGGAGTTTAGTTGGAGATTAGATCATTAATGAAAACGGATGGCTGAGATTTGTTTAGGCGAAGTAAAGGAGGAATTCCCTCCCAATTACCTGCCCCTACCCAGGTATTGAAAAGGAGGGAGTTCATTCCTCAATTCCCCATTCCCATCTCACCAAAATTCCCATGTCCCCCAACCAAACAAAACAGTTAATAGCCTCATCCTTTTAAACTCCCAATCCCTCCTAGAAACTCCCTCCAACCAAACAGACCGTATAAGCATGGAAATAGAGGAGATAATCCTGTGTTTCCAGCAACTGCACGACATCCATATAAATTTACAGACAACCAGCACGCAGCCACCAATAACAACTATTGAAATAGGCAAAATAAAAATCTCCATAGAAACATACTTAGCCCATAGCCCATATTTACACTACACATCACCAAATTCAGCAGGCAAAAAATATCAGACAACCAAATGATGAAGAACTCTCTTCTTCCTTTCTTTTTGGCAAAGACAAAAGGCAACATTTGTCCATTTGCCGTTTTTCAGTCTACAGCCTAGAGAGCCCTCTTACTACAATAGAAGGCAATGTATCAACTCAGGTTGATTACATACACAAGATATGCTGAAACTTCTATGTGGTATGAGGTATCACACCTAAGATATTCAGACAAAATCATGATGACGGCGACTGTGGTGGTTTTGTTGCGTCATTGCCTTGCCGATGTCCTTTACCCATAGCTTCTTCCTCCAAGTGCTCTTTCAGACCTTCTTTGTAGGACTCGACATAATTCTTCAGTGCATCTGTGTAGTTTGAGGCACGAGCCATGTACATCCGCTGTAACGCAGGCTTGGCTTTCTCTGCTCCACCCTTTAATGCGCCGAGAAGGTCCTCAACCGTGGTAGGCTCGCTGCTTCCCTCCTCAGTCTTGATGTCAGGTTCCTCTTTGACCTTCTTGTAGTCATTCGGTCTGAGATCAGGACCAATGTCTCTGACCCAAGAAGCCCCGTACAGCCTGGTTGCCTCCTTCAGAATACACCACTTGTCTTTCAAGGTGAGCTTTGGCCGCTTCTTGATGTGTGGAGGATCTGGCAAGGATGAAGGAAAAGCAATCTCCTTGAGATCATATCTGACGTAATCATACAACTTCCTGCAAACAACTCTGAACTTCATGCCCATTGGTACTGCAGTGCCTCTCTCCTTTGTGTGGTCTGACAACAGATTAACCTGCAGCACAATGAAAGGTTCACCATAAATTTTTTAGCTCCCATGTGTTCTAGATTCTAACATGAGACATCAGACATTTAAAAAATGCAAGGTGGAATTGGTATGAAATGCCAAAGCCGACCAAGATTTCAGCATGTAAAGTGACTAGGGAGCTAGCAATTCATCAAGCTGTGCTAGAGGAAAGGTACAGAGACAACTTGTTAACATTTAAATCTTCAAAAACTATCTAGTATCCATGTCTACAATTAGCTAGAAGGGATAAATGTCACCATGTCAGCATGTTCCACATTCACATTTTATTTCTCCTCATGAGCTTCTCGCCTTGTAAAACACCTCACAATGATTCAACACAGAAAAACTCAAGAGTCACAATGATGTCAGAGAAAACTACACATAGTGATCAGTGGAACACCTGATGAAAAGAATTGAACACAAGGAGAGTTTTTGGTGCTGCAAAGCAGCAGCTTTTCTTGACCTTATATTGCAACTTAAATAGACAAAACAGAAACTAGATCATGTCCTTGATGCCACGAGTGCCACGCCCATCCACTTCTTCTGCCATCCCAAACGTCGGGGTGTGCTGCACCATGCACTAACTAATGACCCATTCCAGCATGAACATGCATGCTTCGAGCTACAAATGTGCACAACCAACTAACTCCACCATGCGCTGACTCAACAGAACAAGAAAGAAATGAACCACGCGCACAAGAATTATTTGCTAACAAATGATTGGAAACTTATACTATCAGTCATATATGTTGGTACCAGTACTAGTTAACTACCTAGTCAAAGTTTTAGTTTCAGTAACAGCATGTAGAACTAGCCCTATATTTTTATTCAAGAGGCAGAAATGTTTTGTTAGAACTAGAATATACAAAATTGACACAATTATAGGGAGCATATATATACAGCATAGAAGCTATAGTGCTCAGTCATGCAATGTGGCATTGATTTCCTTGAACAACCCATGTCAGAAGCAGGGAAATATTCGTGTAGAAATATACATACATATCACATTAGCACCATTAAAGCTAAAAACATAGGAACCCATGTCAGAAGCAAAATAGGATCATTGCTCAAACTTATATTGTCAAGATCGAGCAGAAGTTTAGTAGTGAAGCCAATGGCAAAAAAAGCACGAAGAGGCTGAAAGGCACCGAGAATTTACTCCGTACACGAGATGATTTCGATCGGAATTTGAACACAGTACATGTAATAGTGCATCAAATTCAAGTTTCTTCTATGAATTAGCGCATCTAATTAATGTCAAACTGCTAATTTAGAAAAAGAAAAAAGAAAGAAAGAAAGAGAAGGGGAATAGGTTGGTGCCGCACCGGTCAGTAGCGAGCGGAACAGAACCCGCGTGCCACCAGCAGACGACCGACGGCGGCGTCGGAAGATGGGAGGAGATGAAATGAGAGACCCGCCGGCGATCCTGCAGGGGGAGAGCTGATTTATGAGTAAAAAAAAAAAAAAAAAAACCGGAAGCGGCGGCGTGCTCGCAAGGCCGGACTCGGAACCAGAATCCGGTGGCGCCAAGCGGCGGAGAGGTAGATACGAGAAGGCGGCGTGCGGCGAGGTGAGGTCGGAGATATACTGACCGTCGTCGCCGTCGTTGGGAGCGGCGCTCCAGGCGGAGGGAAGCGGCGGCGGCAGCGGCGCTGGTGAACTCCCGACCTAAGGGCACCTCGCTGAGACGCTGACGTTTCGTCTTGGGCCTACGTACCAAACTTGGGCCGGTGGTAGTGGGTTGGACCTCATCGAGGCACATTTCCATCTGATTTATTTGTGGGCCTTGTGAAGCAGATTATTCATCAACAAAAAGTATATTTTACCTCCCTCAGCTATAGGCACGTCCACGTTGCAACGATTTTTTATTCAGTTTAGAGTAGGGCGATGGCACCATTAACTTTTGAAATAACGTTGGATCATTCATGCTATTTAAAACATTAATATAAATATGTTAAAATATAAATTTGTTTGAATAAGACGAATAATCAAGTATGATGCTAAAAGTCAATTGAATCATCTATTTAAAAAAAATAGAGGAAGTAGACTTTTTCGTTCATCTGGCGAATTATTTATTTAGTTAATTATGAGATAAATTGGATTACAACCGGAAACATATAAACCTGCAATGCGTCTCCTAGTAGTAATATATGGGATTTTTTGATACCCTTATTATATATATGGCCATTATAGAGAGTTGAAATAATCTACGGATTCAAGACGACCCTGTCGTAGTCGCCGGCGGCGGAGGCGGAGGCGTCGGCGCTCTGGCCGCCGTCGAGCGGGAAGAAGAATGGGTAGGTCTCGTAGCGCGCCATGCAGCTGCTGTACAGCACGCGGCATCCTCGCCGGAATCGGCAGTAGTTGGGCATCTCCGCCACCGCCTGCGCCACGCACAGCCCGCAGTCCGCCGCCGTGATGTCGCGCGTGCACCACCCGAGCCCGTAGATGGTCACCCCGTCCTTGAACCTCGCCGTCTCCCTCGCCAGCCCGCCGCCCCCCGCGTCGCCGGCGTCCGCCGCCACGCGCGCCATCACCTTCCTCTGCGCCTTCTCGAACGCCTCCGGTGTCGGTGGCGTTCTGCGTGTTGAGGAGGATGAGCGCGTAGCCGGTGTCCGGGAGGCCGACGAAGTCGGCGTCGTCGTAGCGCGCGAAGCAGTAGTCGTACCAGACGCGGGCGTCGGCCCTGCCGCGGCAGGCCCCGGCGAGCTGCCTGGCGGCGGCGGAGGCGCAGAGCGCGCAGTCGGGGGCCGGGATGTCGCCGCGGCACTGCGCGAGGCCCCAGATGGCGGAGCCGTCGCCGCCGCGGCCGGCGGTGGCCGTGGCGTAGTAGCCGGCGGAGGCGCGCGGCACCAGCTCGGAGAGCACCTGCGCCACGCTCGCCTGCGCCGGCGCGCCGCTCAGGTTCCTGGCGCAGTACGTGTTCACCGGGTCCACGGCGGCGCACGGCGCCGGCGCAGTCGCCGCCACGAGCAGCAGCGCCACCAGCACGGCTACTAGTGGTGAACACGACGATGCCGTCGCCATTGATGAACTGGACTTGATTGTCAGCTAGCTTGTAGTTGTACTGATGGATTTGAGTGGCCTCGATCGCTAGCTTGTTATATGGAATGGAATGGATGGCTGTGCTTAGCTTGGTCCAAGCTAAGTGAAGGTGAAGCTGCAGCCATGGTTGACCAAGGGTCCAAGGTGCTAGTGCATGGGCCTGCCTCGTCGATTTTTTGGCTGCGACAACGCAGGCTCATGCACAAACTGACGAACCATTTCATTTCGATCCATTGGATGCATCCTGCAATTAATCAGAGATGCACATGTGTCATCTTCTAGATCCCTCACTCATTTTGGTCTCCATCGACGTACATGGTCAACTAGCAAATTAATTAAGTTTTTTTTTTTAAGAAAGAGAGTAACTAGTAGAGCAAATTATGCATTGTCAAGTAAGTATATCCTTATCTCAAATAGTTTGGCTACTATATATACATCTAGAGTATATATGTTTGGTCAAACATTTTAGACTTCAGTTGCTAGCGTGAATATATAAAACTAATTTTCTCTTCAAAAAGATGTACATTTATTGTTGTAGTAGTATATCTCTGACGACCTCTTCTCTAGCAACAAGATCTCTAGGTAATTAACACTTGTACACATTCAACTCGACCAACCAGGTCTGCATTTCTAGAGGAACAAAACTGCAAGCAACTCTACAAAATAAATATACGTAGCAGGTGCAAGTGTTGTACGAACCATTCATGCTGGCACTTGATCATTGATCACCATTTTCGTTACCTTGATATTAATTTCAAGAATTTTGTTACCTTGGTTCTACTAGTACCAGTAGTACTTAGGCCGGGGCTTCTAGTGGTCTACTGACCAAGTAAATAATGCAGCATTTGTTGACACTTAATTAGGACGTAATTATTAGTGCTTGCTCTGACCAGTTACGACGCCGATCTGTGTCCATATCGGTGGCGACATCATACTGGTCAACGTTTATTAATTAATTAGTGGATATATGTGGAGACTATCCCGCTTAATTGCATGTGCTAACGAGCGATGGAGACATTTGTTAGGTCGCCAGTTTTACCAGTCTGCCACTCACTCACTCAAGTCACTATCTTAATCTCTCTGTCTCAAACAGATCGCAGGATAATTACTCCTTCTGGAAGCAAGAAGCTTCAATCTGTTTTCGTAGGAACAAAATTAATCTAACTGTCAATAGGGGGGAAAAACACTCTCTCACCTTTTGTGTATGACAGCAACACTGAAGTTCCTCACTGACCCGGGGAGATTTTCATTTCATTTCAAGTTGCTAATATGGTAGTTTGATCTTAGCTGCCTGCAGTGTTCTGCAATGTATGCTCTTAGTTTACGTTGCTGCTATTTTGTTCTGCACGCAGAAAGGCCTTGATTTCTCTGAAGAACTGGTGGTGCTGGCTGGATTTCTTCAGGTAAGATATTTGCATTACCTTCATGCACAGTATATATGTCTGAAGAAACAAACGAGCAAAGTTTACATATATGGGGGGAAATAATCTGAATGCTGTATTATTGATAGATAAGTCTAGGTGAGATTATTTGCAGGGCTTGATATGAACATAATTGCACGCGCGTGTGGAGGAGAAGGGGCTTGCAAAAGACAGCCAATATTGCTGAGATCAAATATGCAACACTGTAACTGATCGATAGCACAACTCTCTTAATTTCTGAACATTTGGGCTCTGAAATCAAAAGTGGGAGCCTAATGCACACAGTTCTCTTAATCTGTAATTCTCTGAACATATATGTGTGTGAAAGTTTGGTTGATGTTATCTTGATCGTTCCAGTTCCAGAAGTATGTGTTGATCGAACGAGGAAGAAATTTTCAATTCAAATCTTGCCTGTTTCCCACCGAAAAAGGGTGAAGAGAATAAGGAGTTCATACTATTTGCATGTCGAAGTTTAAAGGTTATGGTCATACATATTTTCGTCAACTACGGATGAAGATTTACAAATAGATTTCAATAATTGTTTACTCCGTATGTGTTGGTTTTGTTTTGATGTTGTCGGATTGTTCTGCTCTCTTGAGAGAATTTTGTATTAAGCGGTTGTACCTTCTTTTGAAGTAAATGCCGAATTTTTTTTCTATTATCTGAAAAAAAAATTCCTCCAGCGAAAAGTCTCACAGACAATTGTTTCCCACCCGATCGGCGTTGCGTGTACTCAATCGGACGACTCACATTGGTTCCCGAGTTGGATTGGTAGCGATCCACCTAGGGGCTATCTTTCGAATGAAACGTAAATACGAGGGCTATTTCTGAAAAAAGGCCACACAAACTTGGAAATACACGTTGACCAAGTTCACTTGCCCGTGATAACTCTTTTTAGATATAATATACAATATTTTCTTATATAGGTTTGTATATAATCTCTCATATTTCTCAAACTAGAGGTGAAAAAGTTATTTTAAGTCACTCTCGCTGACATGACACTCCAAAATAGGGAAAAAGCTATCTCTCCCATGGTATTCACGTAAAAAAAATTTGGAAGAGTTGCATCTCAATAGTGCCAATCGTAAGAGTGGTAAATAGTTAAAAAACCATATTCCTTCCGTCGTCTCCGACTCCGAGCCTCCTCTCCGGCGGCCGGCGGCCGGCGGCCATCGTCGTTGCCTCTCGGGACTCCCGCCCCTGACCGCTGCCTGTATCAAACGCCTTCCTCGATTCGCTCTCCGGCGCGGCGTCTCCGATGCTTTCCTCCGTCCCCTTCTCCGCACCGCATTCCTCCTCCGCCGCCGCCGCCGTCTCAGCACCGCGGAGAGCACTCATCCTCCGCGGCGGGGACGCTTCCGTCGGGACCCCGATTCTGATGAGAGCAAACTCGTCTCCCTCGCGCGGCAGCGTGGGGCGGCGGCCGCTCGCGCCATGTTCGACGGAATGCCGCGCCGGGACGATGCCGTCGCGTACGCCGCGATGGTCGGAATCCACCTCTGGGACCGGGACCTTCCCCACGCGGAGGCGCTCTACCGTGCGGCGCCACCGGATTGCCGGGGGATCCATCTTGACACTGTCATGCTCGATGGGTACGTCAAGGCAGGCCAGGTCGACCGTGCCCGCAGGCTGTTCGACGGAATGGCGGTGAAGAACGTGGTGGCCTGGACATGCATGGTCTCTGGATATTGCCGTGCGGGCCTTGTGGACGAAGCGCGCCGCCTGTTTGATTTGATGCCATACAGGAATGTTTTTTCGTGGACGACAATGGTGCAGGGTTATGCACACAATGGGATGCTACGGGAAGCGAGGGAGATGTTTGATAAGATGCCAGAGAGGAACGTGGTTGCTTGGACAGTGATGGTTAAAGCCTATGTTGATAATGGTTGTATTCAGGAGGCTTTGGAGTTGTTCAACAGGATGCCTCAGATGAATTCATATTCTTGGAATGCCATGGCAACCGGTCTTATGAGTGCTGGGAAAGTGGATGACGCGGTTCAGTTGTTTGATAAGATGCCACATAAGAATGTAGTTTCTTGGACTATAATGGTCACTGGCTTGGCACAGAATGGTTTTGTTTCTAGGGCAAGAGAGTTCTTTGACAGAATGCCAAAGAAGGATATTCCGGCATGGAATTCAATGATCACTGCTTATACCAATGATGGCCAAGTGAATGATGCACAAAGGTTGTTTGATCTTATGCCTTCAAAGAACCTGGTGACTTGGAATATCATCATTGATGGGTATTCCATGAATAATCTGAAGGACGAAGCTTTGAGGTTATTTCTTCTTATGCTCCGCTCAGCAGTATCTCCTGACAGCACTACATTAATTAGTGTCTTAGTAGTATCTGAGAGCACAATGGAGGTTAGACAAATTCATGGGTTGTCCACAAAACTGGGGTACCAGTCCGAAACTAACTTAGGAAATACTCTGGTCACAATGTATTCTAGAAGTGGCGATCTGTCATCTGCATGGCTTGCTTTCAGGAGATTGAACGAGAAGGATGCCATAACATGGACATCGATGATACAAGCTTTAGCAAACCATGGGTGTGCACCTTGCGCCTTGCAGGGCTTTGCCCAAATGTTAAGGCGTGGATATAAGCCCAGCTCAACTACCTTTACTGCCGTGTTGTCAGCTTGTAACCATGTTGGATTAGTGGAGAAAGGCCGAAAAATATTCAAATCAATTAGCCATGTTTATGGACTAGAGCCAACCATTGAGCACTACTCTTGCCTTGTGGATCTCCTAGGTCGAGCAGGGTACGTGAGGGAAGCCAAGGAAGTGGTTGACGGTATGCAGCGGGATATGTGTGATGAGGCCATTCTAGGGACGCTTCTGGGATCTTGCATGACACATAATGAGGTGGAGGTAGGAAGAGCTGTGGGTGAGGATCTTGTCAAAATTGACCCCTCTGGTTCAGGAGGCTATACGCTTTTGGCCAATGTTTTTGCATCTGGTGGGATGTGGAATGAGGTGGCAAGTGTGTGGAAGATTATGAAGGGAAGCAAAGTCAAGAAGACTCCTGGTTTTAGCCAGATTGAAGTAAACGCAAGGAACCATGTTTTCTACTCAAGGGACCAGATGCATTCACAACGTACAGAAATTTATGAGATGCTAAATAGTAGGCTTGTCCCTCAGATGAAGGGTTCATCAAGTCTAGGAACTGATTTCTACTGATCAAAATGATTTACTATATGCTTTAGAGTCAAGCCCAAAAGGCTATCAGTACAATCCTGATATTCATCCTCTGGCTAGTATGGAAAGAAGCAATGCAAAGGTCTTCGAAAACAGGTCGTCTTCCATGCTCACTTCTGGGCTACAGAAGCTGCAAGCGTGGCGAGACAAAGTGGCGTGGAAGTTCAAAACTTCTTTGTGAAATATTAGCCTTTGATTTTTTTTTTCCTCAGAGCCTGTGTGCTGCTGTTTCACCGCTTGGGTTGGGTAGCTATGTAACCAGACTTTGTTTGGGGACAGCTCTCTTTCTAATGACATGATATGCAAGTTTTTGCATGTTATCCCCGCCCTCCCAACACACACACACCCTCCCACCACCCAAAAAAGGTTAAGTAGGTTATCGAGAGTTGATCTGATCATGTAAGAATGATATAGACTAGCCCGGCTGACAGATATCCAAAGGTTTATGTTACCTTGATGGGGCTGTTAATTATTTTAGGCAGGACAGAAAAGGTTAATACCATCATATTCAGGAGTCTACCCGGGGTGATAACTTGATATTCCAATGTAGCACATTTCTTCTAAGGCTTCTTTCGTGATGTATCTATTTGCATATTTAAGTAGCTTTCCCTTCGGTTTTTTGCATTATCGAACAGCAGCCTGCACACAATGTTTATGTAGTGAGTTCGTTTTTGGTCTACTTAGAAAAGAAAAGGAACTTCATTTCAAAACTGATGTAGTAATAAATAATGTCTGTTTTATATTTTGATGCTTCAGTTACATTTTCAAATAATTTTATGTCAGAGTAATTTCAGTTACTTCTTCTGAGATACACTTATGCTGTTCCCAGGTTTATGGTTTTGATTTTTCCGTAGATAATACCCTAAGATATTATAATAAACTGATGGTCATGCAATGAGCTCTTGCACCTTCATACCTATGAAATTCTGACTATTTTCTTCTCTTAGAGAAACCAGCTGTACAATTCATTATTTTTATAGGAAACATACAGTTTTGGCTTTGTTATCTAGTAGGTAAACTGCTCACCGGTTCTGTAAAACAGACTAAGTTTGATTCATTAATTTGCGGCTGCAATTTTGTTTACTCCATATTCTAGACTGGTTGTGTTTGCCTGTGAATTTTGGTACTCAGTTTAATCTAAGCTAGCTTCTGGTTGTTATTATTGGAGTCATGTCTAATGTTGATACTGCTTGTTATGTTCTCCAGCATATGGCAGAAATTGATCAGCACCAAATACCGAGGCTACAGGTCACATTCACATAAAGGCGTCTGTTCTGAGATACAGAAGATGGTACATTCCATGAGCCTGTAAGTTTCACTGATCCCTATTTTGTTTCCTTGGATTAGGCTTGGGCACAATTGTTCACTGATCCCTAGATGTTTTTTAGGGGGTTAGGCAGTATATGCACCTGTCGCTGGATCCCAGAAGTTTTATGGATCAGGAGGCTACACGGGATGCATTTTCTAGCGTGATCATGGAATACCTTTGGTAATATATGAAAGCGATTTTTGTGATAAGTAATTTGCATGATCTATGTTTAGATCTTATCGCAAATGGTGACAGGGCACCCTGCAAATTGTCTGGTCATGTCAGCTTGCAATAAGTACAACTTTCCTTTGTTGCCATAAGCAACTTGCAACTTGCCCTAATAGGATATACGAAAAGTATAGGCACGTGGGTTTTAGTTTTAGTCAATTAGGATTTTTTTTTTCTCCTTAGTTACTTACCTCAATTCTTTTTAGTGATCAGACCGTGTAGCTATCCACGATGTATTGATCTGGTTAGTTTCTTTTTTTCTTTTCTTTTTCTTTTTTTGCTGATTGGGTTTATCTTGGAATCCCATCCAGGATTATGCCCTTCTGTAAGACAACCAAGTGAGCACTAGAAGTTGTTATCGTAAGACATTCAGGATTCTTTCTATTGCAACGACTAAATTCAGTAAGCAAGCAAATGGTATGCAAACAGATCTATGAGGTCAGGCAAGCAATAATTTTGTTCAAAAAGGAGGTCAGCAAGCACTAAGGTGGCGTTTAACTGGAAGCTGAAGTAGGGTGGTGATCAACATCATGCTGAACTGTTTGTGTGAAGAAGCTTGAATTGATCATGCTCCTGTAAATTCCCTCCATCCTTCATGATATTCGCTTTCAGCGGTGCTTCTGACCTGATGGTCTTAAGAAATGTATGCTTCAGAAGTTTCTCAGTTACATCATTGCGATTTATTTTCTCTTCCTTTTTTTTCTTGTATTTCCAATGCCAGATATTTTGAAAATGAATAACACAATCATGGACATCTGTATGAACACTGTATTAACTCACTGAAATTTGTTCGTCATGTTGTATCAGTGCAGATATGAGGAGGCTGGAGGCGCGTCAGAAGTCAGAACCTCCTTTATGCCGCCAGCTGTTTTCATAGCAGTGCTCATGTATATCTGAAAAGAGAATCGAGAATCCAAACCTTATCTTGCTTGATGTTCAGAATGCAATCTGTGGATTCCATCCATGCAGAATGTTCATCTCTACTACTGTATTAGATTTCGAAAAAGAAAGGTTAATTTCAGGGGGCCTTTTTTGTTGCGTTTCAGTGTGGCTACTGGTTGCATTGGTCAGGAATACTGTTTCTTGAGGGGTGCTGCTCTCTCTAATCGTGATAACAACCGTATATTTTCAGCACTACTGTTGTTATCCTAATGCTCTCCATGATGCATGGCTTTATTCTTATGAAAAGTGGAGTAGTAGCTAACAAGGTGCCATGATCATGTAACAGGATAGACGGATGGATAGATAGATACTGGGGATGGGATGATGAAGAGCTGAGGAGCAGCAAGAGGCAGCTATGCTGGGAGAGGCCCCTTTCCAATCCAAGGTAACCATCTGCCCTGATTGCACGCAGGATACCTCTACAGGGACTAGTTTGTCACAGACAATAATTAACAATCAGATAGCGACACGCCGTGTGTTTTAGGCCGTGTTTTTTTCAGTTTATTCATCGTGTTAGTAAAACAGATTATTTATTTCGTATTTAGAAAAATGTGTTTTCTGATATAAACTTTCTTGTGCTGCATTTCTCAGACCACTTGTTTTTAAAATTGATTTATTTATCATTAAGTAGATACTGCACTCAATAATCTAAATCATCTCTTAATATATAAGCTGGTGGCTTCCCTTTTCTCAAAAGAGAAAAAAAATGCATTATATCTTACTCCTAATCAAATATTGGATCCATAGAAACAAGAGCATTGCACTCCACTGTAAATTCAACACATGGTTTTTCTTGTATTTATTCAATCAATTAACAGAAGCTAGCTAAGGTAGCCACCAGCAGCTTCTGCATGCTAGCTCCTGGGAGTACTTCAAAATATCAGGCCGATGACATATCTCTATCTTATCCTCCCCAGATGTCTGACAAGGGATAACAAAAACAACATATGCCGGTTCAATCCGGCCCCTGTTAAATTTGGCTACACGCCATCTTCAGTCCTAAACTGTGCCTAATTAGGCACACACACACAATTAGTAGCATTAATGACTCACTGTTTGCCATGCTTGCAAAATCTGGAGCAGGTACCAGCTGATGACAACAAGGTTGGCCGCCTGATGCATCCCGAGAATTGCAAGGCTGTCCGAGGAGAAAAGGAAAGGTGAGTAATTCTTGGCCGAGCAACAGGGACACACAAGACGAGAGAGAGAGAGAAAGGTGAGTATCGGTTGCGTAGCGATCGGTCTACTACTGGTCGAACGGAACCCACCCCAACGTGTGGCTTCGAGTGACCAGACAGCGAAGCAGTAGCACACAACATCTAGGGTAGTATTAAGTAGTACTTCCGGTTTCATTTTAATTGATGTTTTAGACAATGATATGGTCTACAAAATATATCTTTAACCTTATTTTTCTATTATAATATATATAATAAATAAATGTATGTTTACTTTTATTATAGTGCTTTAAAAGACAAATCTATATATGTTGTTCTAGTTCTTTTAAACTTAATATTTTTGAAGTTATTGATGGTTAAAATTATGAAAGTTTGACCTCAATCTTGTCTAAAACGTCAATTAATATGGAACTAGATGGAGTAGTTTCGTTTTCTGGACAATTCTCGCCACATCTTTATGTTAACCACTTAATTTACATTGGCACTATTAACTACATCTTTTTAACAAATAAAATTACATAATACCTTTTCTTTACGATAACGTAGAAGACGTATACGCATGCGCACCACTCCAGCGTAATATCACACTCGCACATCTATGAACACATATGTAGCATACGCTTAAATAGACGAAGACCAACGGTGAATCTATAGTCTTGGTAAAATTCTATTAAAAATAAACATGTTATTTGTAGTGAATCGAGTGATACAACTACAACTCTATCATAACAATATTGATGTTTTCCCCATAAAAAAGATGTATTTATATGAATATAAGTACCTTCTTTGTCTTAAAAAAAAGACTTCTAACTATATCTTGAACAGTCTCATGCTCAAATTTATACCTAGGAAATTGTTTCCTTTTTAGCATCCTAAATATAAAATCGATTTACCGTTAAAAGGGATGCCAATAGTAAATTGTTCCTTTTTAGCATCGTAAATATAAAATCGATTTACTGTTAAAAGGGATGCCAATAGTAAATTGTTTGAAAAACAGAGCAGCTTGAGAAAATGTTGTGCTGGATAATAACATAGGCAATGTTTGGAAAATGGGTTTGGGATATGATTTCCCACCCTTCAAAGGGTAAGTTTCAATCTTAGCCATCCATTCATCTCACCCTATTTTATCATATCCCTTCATTCATTTTCATTTCCCAATCCAACCTCTCCTAACCCATTTTCCAAAGACACCCATAGTAGTAATAGCTTTAATGCTGTCCATAGTAGTATTTTTCTATTTTTCTCGCTAATAAGGTTGACTAAACGGGGACCAAAAATGCGAGGGGAGAGGGGACCAAAAGAGGGAGAGAAAAGCCCCCGGTGCCGGTTTCGTTCCCGCCTCGGCGGCGAACGGTCAATGGCAAGTGGGCCCAACCACCCCCTTGATACCTAAGCCGAGTCAGCATGTGGGCCCCACCTGCATTCCTCAGATAACACCCCCTCCTCCCCCTCCGCTCGCAACGCCCCCCGATTTCTTCTCCAACTGAAAAAAGAAAGCGAAAATAAAATCGAGTTTTCTTAAGAGGAAACTAGCCTCTAGGCTCTAGCTAGCTAGGACTCCACAGGAGGAGGAGGAGGAGGAGGAGAGAGGGATCCGGAATCTCGCGGGGGGGTGCCGCCGGTGGGGGAGGTGGCGGCGGCGGAGGCGAGATCGGGGATGGTGCTGGGGGGAGGGGCGGCGGCGGCGGCGGTGGGGGGAGGGGAGGACGCGGTGGTGATGCAGGTGGCGGGGGCGGAGGGGCAGGACAGCGTCATCACCATCAACTGCCCCGACCAGGCGGGCCTCGGCTGCGACCTCTGCCGCACCATCCTCGAGTTCGGCCTCCGCATCACGCGCGGCGGTCAGGACTCCCTCTCCCTTTCTCTCCCTCTCTCCCTACCAATCAATAATCGCTCTCGTCTTCTCCTCCTGTGTTAATTAGGGCTGTTCGTTGCTGCTTATTCGAACCTAGGTTTTACCAAAATCTGAATTGCAGTCAAAGAATTGGGAAAAATGGATTTGAAAAACGCTGGATTATTTTATTTTAGCACAATAACAATGTTTCGATTTTTTTTTCGGGCTTGGTGGTGTTCTTGAGCATGAAAGATTTTTTTTTTTTTGGTTTTAGTGTTGCCCGACTTCTTCTCTTTCTCTTTCTTTGGAATCTGGATGATCAGTTTGCTCTTTTTATCTTTTTCTTTTCTTTTTTTTGCGCCGTGCCGTCTTTCCCGGAAAAGATTTCCAACTTTTTAGCTGTTTCCGTTCCAAGATATATATCGATTAGTTAAACTTTTTAGCTGTTTCTGTTCCAAGATATATATCGATTATTAGTTAGACACAGCTCAGTTCCAATTTGTTTTGTTTAATCTCATCGTTATCGGATTTACCTACGCCAAGTCGCCGTCTAGGTTCATGTCGCTGTTGCTGTGTGCTCACTGCATTTCAGATTCATGTCGGCCTTACTAATCATTGGAGCTTCCATCTTAAAACATTAATTCTGTACTGCATCATAACCTGACGAACCACTGCAACTTGCAACTACTAGTACTTACTCATGATAAGTAAACTTCTTTTATTTAGTTTCAAAAAACTATGTACTATGTACTTGCAAGTGTTGTGCACTGTTCCAACTGCTTCATCAAAACTATGTTCTTCAATCCTTCTTTTAATCCTTCCGTCAACATCTGAAATTCGTTTCTTTGGCAATTTTAGCAGATGTGTCTACGGATGGGCAATGGTGCTTCGTTGTGTTCTGGGTCGTGCCCCGTACGCCTTCAATCAAGGTCCGGTGGGCGAATCTCAAGAACCGCCTCATGTCAATGTGCCCGTCAAATTACCCAATGACTTTCTACCCTGAGATCACCCAGCCAGGCCCCTCCCAGTTCTACCTTCTCAAGCTTTTCTCAGCCGATCGCAAGGGGCTTTTGCACGGTGAGGACCTGAACATCTCTTTCTACCTTCCAAACTTCAATGTTTGAAGTAGACCAAGCTGTGATATAATTACAAGTGCCATATGATATGCAGATGTTACGCATATATTATCAGAACTAGAGCTTATAATCCACAGAGTGAAGGTGTCAACCACGCCAGATGGCAGAGTTATTGACCTCTTCTTCATCACCGACGGCATGTAAGTTGTCATTGTTAAAGTTCAGGTCCTTTGGTTATGTTGACACTTTGAACAAGCTGCTTGTGGAATATGCTGCCGAGCTGCAACACATAATAATTCTATTATATGACTGTTGATACTTATATGTGAAGGGAATTATTGCACACAAAGGAAAGACAAGAAGAGACATGTTCGATGCTGATTGCTACCTTAGGTCCTTCCATAAGCTGTGAAATCCTATTAGCAGAAGGGTTCCAGCAAGGATTCTCTTCTCTCCCACCGACAATCTCTGAGGAGCTGTTCAGGTTGGAACTGGCTGATGGTGACAACTGTTCAAGGTCAATTTGTGCGGAGATGAAAAGAATGCAGAAAGCCACCATCAACTTTGACAATACCCTGAGCCCTGCACACACACTGCTCCAAATTAACTGTGCTGATCAAAAGGGGCTCCTTTATGATATTTTGAGAACAATGAAGGACTGCAGCATTCAGGTACACGGAGATATATTGCCTGTATTGTAGTATATAACTAATGCCATGAATGCTTATTAATCTGTAACATTCAGATAATTTTGCAAAAGTAAGACTGGGGGATTTAGATGTTCTGGACATCTGAGGGTACTGTCACCTTAGAAATTACTAAGATATATTAACAAACAAGTTTCCCACCTTCTTGTTAAGAAAGTTTATAACCATCAAATGCTACATAATGATCTGTTATCTAGTCATGGCTTACAGGGGACAATAGTTGTTTATCAAAGCTGTCGCTAGTATATAGTTTGAATGTACCATAACTCAATACCTTTTCAGGTAACATATGGCCGATTCTGGTCAGACAAGAAAGGTTTTCGAGAGGTGGATCTTTTTATCAAGCAAGCGGATGGAAAGAAGATTATTGATCCTGAGAAACAGGATGTTCTCAGCTCACGCCTGAGGTCAGAGATGCTCCATCCTCTCAGGGTGATGATTGTCAACCGGGGTCCCGATGTAGAACTCCTTGTTGCTAACCCTGTTGAGCTATCCGGGAAGGGACGGCCACGTGTATTCTACGATGCTACATTTGCTCTGAAAGCACTTGGGATCTGCATTTTCTCTGTAAGAATCACAGATTATTCAGAGAGGGTTCAAAATGAATTTGTATTTACTCTCTTGTTTATGCATTTCAGGCTGAAATTGGGAGGCAGACAGCATCAGAGCGTCAATGGGAGGTCTACAGATTCCTCCTGGATGACAGCAGTGAGTTCCCATTGTCAAACAGCCTTGTCAATAGGAACCGTATTGTCGACAGGGTAAGGAAAACGCTGCTGGGCTGTTACAACTGAGACTTGGTTTCTATCTCCATCAATCCAAAGCTCAAAGACAACTGATACAGTCAGTATCCAAACTGTTCCAGTTAATTACCAGGCGAACGCTCAGACTAGGACTACTCCAGGTTTGTCACTGCCGGTGATAAACTTGCTGCCATAACTGGCTGGTATCACTGCCTACAATTGCCAGTTTTCTGTTCATGTCATCATGTCATTGAAGGATATGTTACGGGTTTGTGACCAACTCATCGTGTTCAGTGGTGATGGAAGAAAGTATCTTTATGAAGGTCGCCTGCTTGTCATCTTCAGAAAGAGCTGGCAATATGTGTAACAAAGGAGCGGATGACATACCCAGAATATGTTATTTGGAGTTACATACTCTGAGCACTGTTGTAAATGGTTTCTGAAAATGACAAATGAGCATAATTGCATCTCCGTCTCCCAATTCCAATCCATTTTCGCGTTGCTCACATGTTATGTCATGAAGAGAGAAAGAAAGAGAGGAAAAAGGCATATGTTTGGTGGGAGGAGCAAATCGGAGCTTCAATTATTGTGCTTTGTTTTGGCCAGGGTATTACTGGATGCTGACACAGATACATGAGCTTGTTGTAAAGTAGTGCAAGATGTGCCGTCTGCCTCACCTGCCTTGCTTTCCTGCCTCCTTCCTACCTTTCTGTATGATTGCTATTTCTTGAGTAGATTAACCCTGTTCCCTGATGTGGGGTTTGTACTTGTCACTTTGTCAGCATTCATGCTAGTTTCTAGAGCTTAGAGCCCTAGTTTGTTAATGCAAAAGCATATATAAATATATGTACCATCTGGTTGTAAATGACTCGATGGAATTCTCTAGTGACCACTATTCTCGTGTACAGTGTTTTGAACCAAACACCTGAATAATTTGATAAGTAATCAATCATTCGCAGCTGCCACTGGATATCTATGATCCACCGAATGATTGCCTTGTTCTGTAATTCTGGCCCGTCTTGCCTGGTGAGAGACTTTGTTCATCCGGACCGCTTTGTAGTAATGTTAATCTGTTTTGGATAATCAATCAGGTTTAGTGATATCATTGTGTTCAATGTCATATTGGTATAATGATGATGTGAGAGTTAATAGATATATGATTCATGTAACAATTTGTTTAGCAGCAGGTGGTTTTGAAAGACGAACAGATGGCGATACCTGAACCGTGGAGTGGCCATCATTTGTTGTTGTTTAAAAAAAAAAAGGCAAATTGCTGGCCAAGTTGCATCCTTAATTTGGGATTAATTTGGGAGAGGGTAGGAATGGAGCCACGACTCTATATCTACTAGCGTGTTGCAGCTGGGCCAGAGTTGTTCTATTATTGGGATTATCCAAGACAAAAGTCGGCAATATCCTATATAGATATGATTATCCGTGGACCTAATATAATACTTAAGATGAACAAAAGGACTTCTAGTTCATGACGATTAGTACTGTCCTTGTTTCCTGAAACTATTAATAAAAAATAGTACTAGTTTGATAATCAAGTGGTTCAGGATCAAATGTTGTCTATGCATGCTTGCTGTTTATCTCGTGAGAGTTGTTCTATTATTGGGATTATCCAAGACAAAAGTCGGCAATATCCTATATAGATATGATTATCCGTGGACCTAATATAATACTTAAGATGAAGAACAAAAGGACTTCTAGTTCATGACGATTAGTACTGTCCTTGTTTCCTGAAACTATTAATAAAAAATAGTACTAGTTTGATAATCAAAGTGGTTCAAGATCAAATGTGGTGTAGGTGCATGCTTGCTCTTTATCTCGTGATATTTGGGCGAGCAAGATAGTAGTGTATTAACGAGGTACTAGTACTACTAGTAAGATGCATCAATGATGATTACAACGGGCTCCCGTTTCGGCCCAACGAAAAGCAACGTAAAGTGGGCCCCGATTGTGCCAGAAGCCCATCCCGGCCCAACTAAAATGGGCCGCACGTCAGCCGCACAATTAATTAATTTAGCCCATTAATACATTCATTAGCTTCTGTTCCTAACCATCTCCAATATTTTTCACCCATTTTTGTTCAGTAGAGTGAGAGATCAAGCACGGTGATTCAGTGGCGGATCTAGAAAAATGATTCATTGGTGTCATAATGTGCCTATCGGTGTCATAGTATGCTAATTATACTTAGACTATAGAGTTATAATATATGGATAAACAGTTTAACCATAGTTTTTAACGAAAGTCGTCGGTGTCGCCCGACACCAATCCGCCACTGCGGTGATGGGCAAAAGGAGCAAACTCGAGCTTCCGCTATTTTTCTTTTTTCGATTCAAGTTTGATTTGTGGCCTCCATGCATATGCATCTCAAGGAAACAAAATCAAGAGCGCTGGAGTGAATTATGGATAATTTTTGCACTAATTGTGTTTCCTCCCCTTAACATGCTGGTTTTTGTCCGTTTGTTTTACAGGTTGTTGTCCTGAGAGAGTTTAAAGCTTCTGAGGACAAGATGGCCGCTATTAATCATGAAACTGGTGTCAGTTATTCGCTTGCTACCATGATCCAGAAATATAGAGCCCCTCAGCACAAACTATAGCTGTCGGAAATGATAATTATAAAAAAATATCATTGAAAAGGATTTGGCTAGTGTTAAAGCTCCCCTTGTTTTTCACGTCTATGAATAATTTTGAGCTCCAAACCCCAATGCTCAGTAGTCTTCTACTGCAGCAACAAATTCTTCAGAAAATTTAAACACAACCAATTAGATTAGCACTTAATATGCATAATACATTTCATGCGTGCATTCCAATTTATATACAGATCGATGGGAGAAACATGGGTTCAACTCATTGATTTGGTCCCTGTGCTGAAATAAACATGCCACATTATTGTTCACTCATTGTTGGTTCTGCTGTGCCATGCGTGTCTGAAACCGGAATGCACAAGTGTTCATCAGAGAGAGCAGTTGACCATGCATATGCAGCATGGCATACAGAGTTTAGATATGATATCCAGCATATGCATGATCTATGATTTTTATATCCTTGATTCCTTGTCTTTTTTAGGGCTCAGTAGAGATGGAATCATGGGAAAAGCATTCCCGTGGAAGACGAACAATCAATTGAATCTCATGAACTCTAAGATGGTTGGAGCGTAGGCAGTATGTCGACGTTTAATTTGATCTATCCCGTGAATGATCACATGTAACAACAGTTAGCTGCAGCTGAAATGGGCTTAAGACAATCGACAGATATATGTGTTGATTAGCCAGGTAATTGAGATGTTGATTGATTCCATGGAGCTTATTAATTCACGTAAGTAGCTAGATTTTGCTTTACTGCTACTCAACTTGTAATCTCTCTGATCCGACCCCTTTTCCGTGGCATCTCACCTCGATCTCGTGCTAGCTTAATAAAGTTGTTCAACGCCACATGCATGCTTCTTCATGTGCATCAAGTGTTTGTACTTCATCAATACTTGCAAGGACTCTTGATTAAGCTAGGCTAATTCACAAAATTATAATTGGTATTTCACTGTTAACATGAATCTCTTTGCTCACCAATCTGAATCTGTTGCTTATCGATCTCAGGCAGTGTTAATCAGTTTGATTATGTCTTCAAGAAATTAAATACATCATGTGTGTAAAAATCAAGTTGGATGCTCCAGCTAGCTAACTAGAATCTTGCTTCTACAACAAAATTGGAAGTGAAGTCAAATGCTATTAGCATCTACTAGCTATAAAGTAGTAATTTCCAAAGTAATTAACTTCCAAGGCACGATTATTTTGTCCCACATTGCAAGGCTGAGAAAGATGACAAGTGTTCATCGATCAAGATACTTCATGCTAGTTAGTGCTTAGTCTTGTTATTCTTATTTATTAATTATTGTGATGGCGCAGTTTGAGGGAATCATGGTATAGTCTGAAAGTCTGAAGTTTACTGTGGAAGAGAGCCCTGTCATGTTGCTTTTGGTGAATGGTGCTGCGCTTTAATTAATTTTATGGGAGGTCAAAAGAAAATTGAAGTGAAACAATCATGAATATATGGTTGAATGAATAGATTTTGGAAGTGGACAGATGCTTCTCGTGTTCGATCGTCACTCAACAATTTGGTAATCACGCCTTAATTGGTCGATCGACGCCAGAATAACATGGCTAGTTTAATCTTACTTAATTTCGGGAATCGGATAATCTTATCGGTGAGCAATATTAGTATACAATCTGCTCCATGATGCAGGATAAATTACTTTTCTGATGCAAGCGGATATAGTTCACTGTTGGTGGCAGATATAGTTAACTAGATTAATACTAACAGTTTGGTGATGATGCTCTCCTACGTGAACCAAGGCGTCATCTAGAACAGATTTTCTGAGTTTTGGACTAGTAAACTTTACGAAAATGAAAATCTTGTAAAACCAACGTATTCCAAAGGAATCATCGGTGCATTTTCTTTTCCCAGTTACATGATAGACGCACACTCACCGACTCACGCAAACCATTACACCGTAACACCACGCTCACACATTTCATTACATGTTCAAAAAGATGGAAATCAGTGGTATATCCTTAATCAATCTTAGTAAAATTTAAATTCTGCTAAAAGTCCACATATAAGTGTGATATTTTAGGTACTAGGATTTAAACCCAGGCTTTCCAGGTATATGTTCTTTTCGAGCAAATATAATACTGGATTATTGAACGTCTGAAACATGCTTCCCTTTTAAATTGTGCCATTGTTAAAGAAAAACTTTATAAGAAGTAATTCATTCGTTTAACCCCTTGAACAATGATCACAAATCATCCATTTATGTATACCCATTTAACTATTTAGAAAAAAAAATAAAGTCAGCCACTACTCATCTTTTCTAAAACTATAAGCATTTCTAAGCTACAAATCTACATAATTGTCTATGACAGGGTTGTATGTCGTAAGATTGAGATAGCGATTATACAACTTTTTGCTAATTATGGATGGAGATTCACATATATATACTTCAATAAATATATACTCCTTATCCTATATTGGTTATTTGTTATTTTAGTTGGGTGTTTTTAATTTTATTTGAACTACACTTATTTTAGAGTGCTACATTATAATAATAGGCTGTAGTTTTTTTTGAGTAAAGGCCGGGATATTATATTCCATTATTTTTGAAAGAAAAAAAGCAATAGGCGATAGATGGATAGATGGCGCACTGCGATGGCGACGAAAAAATGCAAGCAGGAGGTGGCGCCGGTGGTGCAGGGGAACTGGGCAACGTCTCCAACTCTAGTCTAGAGGGCTATAGCGGCGTGCCACGTGTCCCATTTTCCCTATTACTAGAATACTATATTATTAACCTGTTGCTTGTTTGTGGTTGACTCCTGAGAAGGTTGGAGAAGGTTGTTCAGATTATTGTCAAAATAAATCTTATTAAATTTTTATAAGTTGATAATATTATTAAAATTTTAATATAATTTATTATATGTTTAACAAAATTTGACAACAAACTAAATGTAAAATTTTTTTTAATAATTTTATCAAAAAAATAATATGGTTAAATATATCGTTGAACAGCCCCGTAGAATTAGGGCTAGTCGATTGCCATATAAAGAAATAAAAATAAGTCAAAGCTAACATTTAGCAATTTTGATGTTTTTAATGTGATTTTTTTTCATTATTAACTTTTTAAGAGATAAAAAATGATTTAGCCGTTACGATTTATAATAAGCTTTTATCATTCGATGTGGCACTTACTTTCAACGCAAGTACTCTTAATTATAAATAAACAAGTAAAAACTCTAACGAAAAAAAAAAGCTATCTGATTTTGATCTCTCCATTTTTAAGTTATTCTTTTTTACTTTCGACAAGCTCCTATCGTATATAGATTAAAAAAAAGGGAAAAAAAACAGAGTCGCTTACATATATGGCCCAGAGGCAGTGAGTGTCACATCACATGCACGAGACACCCGCGCGCTCTCCTTTTTTTCAACTACATACAAACTCAAATCCTCCTCTTCTTCAACCTCGCCTCCTCCGCCGCCGCCGCCGCCGCATTTCGCCGATGGGGATGTCCTCGCCGGTGACGGAGGCGGAGATGGCGACGGTGAAGACGTCGTCCAACGGCGTGTGGCAGGGGGACGACCCGCTCCACTTCGCCTTCCCGCTCCTCATCCTCCAGGCTCTCCTCATCCTCATGGTATAGTCTGAAAGTCTGAAGTTTACTGTGGAAGAGAGCCCTGTCATGTTGCTTTTGGTGAATGGTGCTGCGCTTTAATTAATTTTATGGGAGGTCAAAAGAAAATTGAAGTGAAACAATCATGAATATATGGTTGAATGAATAGATTTTGGAAGTGGACAGATGCTTCTCGTGTTCGATCGTCACTCAACAATTTGGTAATCACGCCTTAATTGGTCGATCGACGCCAGAATAACATGGCTAGTTTAATCTTACTTAATTTCGGGAATCGGATAATCTTATCGGTGAGCAATATTAGTATACAATCTGCTCCATGATGCAGGATAAATTACTTTTCTGATGCAAGCGGATATAGTTCACTGTTGGTGGCAGATATAGTTAACTAGATTAATAGTAACAGTTTGGTGATGATGCTCTCCTACGTGAACCAAGGCGTCATCTAGAACAGATTTTCTGAGATTTGGACTAGTAAACTTTACGAAAATGAAAATCTTGTAAAACCAACGTATTCCAAAGGAATCATCGGTGCATTTTCTTTTCCCAGTTACATGATAGACGCACACTCACCGACTCACGCAAACCATTACACCGTAACACCACGCTCACACATTTCATTACATGTTCAAAAAGATGGAAATCAGTGGTATATCCTTAATCAATCTTAGTAAAATTTAAATTCTGCTAAAAGTCCACATATAAGTGTGATATTTTAGGTACTAGGATTTAAACCCAGGCTTTCCAGGTATATGTTCTTTTCGAGCAAATATAATACTGGATTATTGAACGTCTGAAACATGCTTCCCTTTTAAATTGTGCCATTGTTAAAGAAAAACTTTATAAGAAGTAATTCATTCGTTTAACCCCTTGAACAATGATCACAAATCATCCATTTATGTATACCCATTTAACTATTTAGAAAAAAAAATAAAGTCAGCCACTACTCATCTTTTCTAAAACTATAAGCATTTCTAAGCTACAAATCTACATAATTGTCTATGACGGGGTTGTATGTCGTAAGATTGAGATAGCGATTATACAACTTTTTACTAATTATGGATAGAGATTCACTAATATACTTCAATAAATATATACTCCTTATCCTATATTGGTTATTTGTTATTTTAGTTGGGTGTTTTTAATTTTATTTGAACTACACTTATTTTAGAGTGCTAACGCAAGGTGCCTCTAATTTTCCTCTTCTTCTACTCATACATGTACAAATTTACCTACTGGTATAATACCAAGTATAATACAATTATCTAAAAAAAATACTAGCAGTAAGTACCATGTATTTTTGTTGATTTTATTTTTACAGGTATTTTTGTTGATTTTAAATTTAGAGGGTTTTTTTATTGATTTTTTTAGAGGTGTTTTAGCTGAATTGCATACTCCGTATCTTTTTAGAGGAGGTATTTTTGTTGAATTACTTCTCCATTTTTAGAGTCAAAGTTATTGTTGAGTTGCCCTGCAATGAGAAAATGGAAGGAGCCAAAAGAAAGGCTCTTGTGAGGACAAAAGCAGAGGTCACCTGTTACATGCTTCCTGTTGCTGTTCTACACTCTGTTTTTTTTTTTCCTCCTTTTTTTTTCTTTTCTTTTTTTGAGACGTGCTGTTTCCTGTGACTTCTGAGAAATTTTCTTGGTTTTGGAAGTATGAACGAATTTCACAGATGCAAACAACAAAGGTAGTCTGATCCACATGAATCTTCTCTTCTGGTTTCTGAATAGAGTACATAGGGAAGTGGGACACACTGACCACACTGTTGCCAAGAGTTCAAAGTTCAATGTTGCATTTGATGATGCTTGCCATCCGTAGACCATCCAGAGTTGCAATGTATAGGTGCAGTAAAAAAGCAGCCTCTTCTTCAAACTGCACCATCCAGAGCTTGAAGATGAGCGGCGTGAAGTGGCTGACAGGTGGGCCCCATTCAGGGCTTGAGGGCTCCGCCGTCCATCTGTCTGTCAGGCAACCGATGGCGACGTGGCACTGAATAAGTCAATCCCATGCATTTTGATTTCTTTTCTCTTTTTTTTGAACTGTGCATTTTGATTTTGATTTTGGCTCCATCCAAGATATGGATTTTGAACCAATAAAATGCATCGAAAACGAGTGCAAAATTATTACTCCCGTTTCAGGTTATAAGACGTTAAACAGCTTTAAATTTAAGCAAGTTTATAGAAAAAAGTAGTAATACTTTAAAAAAAATATTAATTATTAATTTGATAAAACTAATTTAGTATTATAAATATTACTATATCTATTCATAAACTTAGATAAAAATAAAATAGTTTGACTTTAATCAAACTTAAAATGTCTTATAATCTGAAACGATGAGAGTAATGTTTTTTGTGTTGGTGTAACACAGGTGCTCGACGAGGAGACGTTTGCGATCCTGGTGCTCATGGCGCTGGTCACCACCTTCATCACCACCCCCACCGTCCATGGCCATCTACAGCCGGCGCGCAACGCCGGCCGCCGCCGCCTGCACCACCGCAAGCTGCATGGCCCCTCCGCGCCGTCCTCCCCGTCCGCGGCTGCCACGCCGGCGCCAAGGAGCTGCGCGTGCTGGCCTGCATCCACGGCGGCCACGACGTGCCGGCGCTGATCAACCTCATCGAGACCATCCGCGGCCACACCCAGCCGCGCCGCCTCGTCAAGCTCTACATCCTCCGCATGGTCGAGCTCACCGAGCGCACCTCCTCCATCCTCATGGCCCGCGCGCGCGCCGCAACGGCGTCCCCTTCCTCCGCCCTCGCCGCGGCGGCGGCGACCAGGTCGAGTCTGCCTTCGACACCTACGCGCAGCTCGGCCACGTCCACGTCCGCCCCATGACCGCCGTCTCCGCGCTCCACACCATCCACGACGACGTCGCCGCCGTCGCCGAGGACAAGCGCGTCTCCCTCGTCGTGCTCCCTTCCACAAGCGCCACCCGGGCCACGGCCATGGCGACGACCTCGGCCCCGAGTGGCGCGCCGTCAACCGGAGGATCCTGCGGAGGCGCCCTGCTCGGTCGCCGTCCTCGTCGACGCGGCTCGGCGGCGGCGAGCAGGTCAGCTCGGAGCAGGTCGCGCACGGCGTCTGCGTCGTCTTCTTCGGCGGGCCGGAGACCGCGAGGCGCTCGAGCTCGCCGGGAGGATGGCCGAGCACCCCGGCGTGCAGGTCACCGTCGTGCGGTTCGTCGACGGCAAGGAAGGTAGCGAGGAGCACGCCGAGGTGACGCTGCGCCCGTCGAACACCAAGAACGCCGACAGAGCTACACCTTCTCAACGGCCATCGTCGACACCCACAAGGAGAAGGTAGGTACATCCCATCATCATCCATGCGGCAGCCGCCATGATCATGAACAGCTAATAGAGGTTGATGAAATTACACGGCGGTAGCAGAGCTGGACGAGGCGGCGGTGCGGATTCCGGCAGAGGATGGGGCATGGGAGGTACGAGGAGAGGGTGGTGGTGGGGAACGTGGATCGAGCCGTCGGGGATGTCGGGGACGGCGGGAGTACGCCCGGTGGTGGTGGGGTCGCCAGGGGGGCTGCCAGTCGGCGATGGTCGAGCCGGAGCTGGCAGCCGTCCGGGCGGGGGAGCACCCCGGAGTGGTGGGCCTCACTCGGCGACGCGCTGGCGTCGGCGGGGCACGGGAGGGTGACGTCGTCGGTGCTGTGGTGCGAGCAGCATGACATGAGCAACGCCGACGAGCTGCCGGTGTCCGTCGTCGTCGACGGCCACGCCACGACGACGCGGGCTAGCTCGGCGGCAACAAAGGACATGGCCGAGCCATAAAACACAAGAAAAAATCATTCACTAGCTAGTAGATGATGACGACGATGGTGATATACATAAATTACATCCTGTTTAATTACCTAGCTTGTAATCGAATATGAGCAAGAAAAAATTAAAATAAGGCCAGATTTGCTAGTAGTATCATGCAAGCTTAGTACTGTTCACGTTTGTAATCTGTATGATAACTCTTCAAATTACTTTCAAAATTAATTTGAACTGTGTATCTTGCTTTGAATTGGGATACTCTCATACTCGTATAGTATGTACATGAGAACCACCACCATGGGCCGAAATGAGTGGATTGTATTGGGGAGGCCCGATGGAAGAAAGGGCGGCCCATGAAAAGATGCAGTGGGCCCAGTCCCAGCACACGGTAGGTTATGTGGTGAGTGGATGACAGGTGCCCGCGGTCGGTCGGTGCCACCGAAAAGAAAACAATAAAAGAGGAGAAAGAAAAGAGATGCGGCGAGCAAGCGAGCGTCCATTCCACGCGACTCCCCAAACACAAATACCACCACCACCTCCTCCCACACCAAGCACAGAGCTCCAGTCTCCAGAGAGAGAAGGGATCCATCGACGCGCGAGCGCTTCGCTTAGATTCCTTCGTCGCCGGCGAATCCGTCCCCTTCGCGCCGCCCGCAATGTATACCCCCTCCGGCCTCATCTCATCTCATCTCATCTACTAGCTTGTCATCTTGTACATAGTAGGACTGTTTGCCCGCCTGCTGGTTCTTGATGCGTATGCGCACAGTAGTTTCTATTTAGATTCGTAACCTGTTCGTCTCACGTTTGTTGTAGATCTTAGTGTGTGTTCGTTGGTGAGATATTCACAATATCACAAGTGTTCTTGCTTTTTTTTCAAAAAAAAAAAAAAAGAAAGAAAAAGAAAAATTATTGCTGCCTGGTTACTTTGCTTGCATCCGTTTAGCGCTACTATTCGGCTAGAGTGTTGGCAGTTTTCCCTATCAACGAAGATCTGTTTCAAATGCGCGAAGTTCAGTATCGATTCGGTGTCATAGTGATGAATGAACATGTGGAGCTGTAAGCAGGTGCCTTCAATTTTGCCATGGATGGTACAAGCCTAGAGTTCTTGTTTTTATTTTTGGGTTAGAGTATATAGTTGGATTAAATCCAGCCTTAGCTGAGCCTAACCTTAGCTGGTCCCTCAAAGATTTTGTATATGGAGGGCGGCCGTAGTTGGCGACTACCTGGCTTGTGTGTCTCCTCATTGCTGTTTCAGGAAACCCTTCATACGGATGTCAGACAAGAACCTACATATCCTTGAAAAGCTTATTGGTTTTATTTGAAGGAGTTATGTTTGTTCTGTCACACAGCATTGCTCTAGTAATCAGGTATGGAAAGTCCACAAGCAAGAATCGGGATCTTGCCTACTAGTCGTATGTGAATCGCATGTCTCTATTGATTGTTGCTCATACGACATGCCTAAAAAGGCTTGCTTAATTAACTGATGACGAGATGCGTGAAAGGGAATATGCATGACCAGTCATCATGTTGTTATTAACTATTTATGCGATTTTCACCCTGATGTTTGGTCCTCAGTCACGTTATCAACCTTTTGTTCTCCATAAGCATTATTATCATTGTCTGATGTGGACCTGTGAAGTGTTCATTACTTATCAGGCTGTGATATATGGACATCCCGCCAGCCGAGCTTGCGATCAACATAGTAGATCCTGTCACGGAATTCAGTTTGTTAGACAGCCTTTATCCTGCCAGGCATTTGCAATGAATTGTGTTTTAATTCAGATTGAATATTTCAGCCAACCAATTACAGCCAATCTTACTATAAATAGTCATGAACAAATCATTTACTGCTTTCTGCATCCTCCCCTGTTTTTAATTAGTTGCTCTCACATCATGTACTTCCACAAATGTATCAACTGTAATATTAATATATGTAACGAGCAATGGTGAATTTATTTAGCTTGACTGTCTGCCTTGTTGTTACCTGTAGGCGAATGCAGCATCAGGGATGGCTGTGGACGATGAGTGCAAGCTCAAGTTCCTGGAGCTGAAGGCAAAGAGGACCTACCGCTTCATCATTTACAAGATAGACGAGAAGAAGAAGATGGTTGTCGTGGAGAAGGTTGGTGAGCCCGTACTGAACTACGACGATTTTGCCGCTAGCCTCCCTGCCAACGAATGCAGATACGCCATATTCGACTACGATTTCGTGACCGAGGAGAACTGCCAGAAGAGCAAGATATTCTTCATTGCATGGTACTACTTCCGCGTCTCTCTTATCAACTTCTCACAATATTACAACGTCACCCGAAATGTAGTAGAAACTCTCGCTGATTGATTTTATATGCCAATGCAAAGGTCTCCTGATACATCGCGCGTGAGAAGCAAGATGATCTACGCGAGCTCCAAGGACAGGTTCAAGAGGGAGCTCGACGGCATTCAGGTGGAGCTCCAGGCGACCGATCCAACGGAGGTTGGCCTCGACGTGATCAGAGGCCGTGCAAACTGAGCATTGTTTTGATGCTGCTACCTATGAAAGTATGAGCTTCAGATGAGAATTTAGAGAGCTCCCCTGAGGCAATGGGTTATGACTTTGTTATCATCTTAGTACTACTCCTATCTAAGGGACGGTGTAAGGCTGTAATCTATGTGCGGTGCAATGATAAGGCTATCCTTTCTGCGTTTGATCATGACATCTCATCTTCGTTCGATTCTTTCTCGCTGGCGTCAATGATGCAAGTCTTCTGTAAGATTCCGCCTTTACCGAAATATCTCTAGTACCAAATTTAAATTGGAGTACGGATCCTCTTTGAACATACGGATCTATTTGAGATAATTTTGTCTGATCATCTACGAGAACTCGGAAGCGTGCTAATCTTGCGGGTCAATTGTTACGAAAAAGCAGGGAGAATATAGTTCCCCTTTTTTCCTCTGATGATGAAATGGCAGGAGAAGTGTAGTTGAGCCTGCTGTTTTGGTGAAGACTGAAATGGTATCAGAAAGTCAGAATCCACTATAACCAATACAACAGCAGCTGATATATAATCATTGATCAAGGAAAACAACTGCGGCTCATAGATTAATGCTTACTAGCTTTGTCCATCAATACATACAAAAACCAGTCCAACAGTCATGGTAACTGCTCCAAATCAAAGCACGCCAGAAGTTCTCTTAACGCCTCACACACAACAGGAAACACATCAACAAAATGGATTTATTTATCTACACATCCATCATATTTACATACTAAGGGTGAATCTGCAGGTTTCATTATACTTTCTTCAGGAAGCCTCAGCAGTGGAGAAATGCATTTTAGCAGCCGATTCACGCAAAAAGCTGCTTCCGCATTTGGCGTCTTGACTGCTGATGCCATAATCCAATATATCGGTCTCATGTTTGTTGAGATCGTCTGGTGCTGAATTACTACTTGTGGTTTCAGCATCCTTTAGCCTATCAAATTCGCTGTGCATGAATCAGTTAGAATTTACTTGCATGTTTTGTGATGATGACAAAATAGCAGTGAAGAAAGCAATTTTACCCAGGAGCTTGGAGCACTGCTGAACTCTGGATAGCATTCTGGTGGTTTTTCTTGGACCTACCCTTTTGCTTTTGTTTCTGCTTCTGCTTATTCTTGTCCTTCTTCCGGGATTTGGACCGACGCTGGTAACTGTTATTCACTGAATGACATACAGATGTCACAGGGGGGTCATACACGTCAGGGGCCCATTTGACGTGGCGACTTTCAGTTGGTGAAGCCATCCCATTCTTTTGGCGGCTTCCTTTCATAGCAGATATGATCTTCAAAGTTGGCTGTTGCAAAGGAAAATGAGGCAACGTTAACAACAGAATAACAACAAAAGCGTTCCCAATCGCCACAAGGTTCCACGAGGCAAATAGAAATAGGCCAACACGAGGAGAAGAATATACTAATCAATTCAAATGCAAAAGCAATGTTGGTTTGGTTGCTTGCACCATCAAATCACCAACTATAACCATATATATGCCACGCATGCCTTCAGCAGCAGTACTATGGATGAGGTAACATCAAAAGAACAAGCATAGTAATTGATTCATCTCAACAACGTACCAATAACATTATGCTTATTTGATCTCTTACCTATAATAAGAGCAACAGGAAAGAATGGAAGAATATCGTAGCATTCATATCTGATGCACGCTTTCTAAATATAGCATAAACAATAAGCGATAAATTTACATTACCACAATAAATATCAACTCAGGCAATTAAGTCCAAATTTATATTACTATCACATGCAACAAATTGATCAGTGTTAGCATCAATCCTACTGTTATTAGTGCCATTTAAAGAAGGCATTTGCTAATATAGACCAGCTATGCAATTCAAGTCTTGGCCTTGAGACACTCTGCGGATAGTGCAAAAACAACCAGAGCTTTTTCCAATAAATTTTTCAAGTGGTTCAATATATTGTTGCTTTTAGATGACAGATTGACAGGAGAATAAAACCAAAAGATACTAATGTATGGTTATTAACGATATTGAAGCGTTTCAATCAAACCATGGGTTCAGAATGAATATAAATCAGACATAATTTTTTAAGTTAAACTAGACATAAGCTACTCCCAGCCAGCAGCTGGAAACCATTTTGCAGCAACCATCACTATAAGAACAACATCCTAGAATCGAGCTCAAGTACACTTAATGAAGGTTAAGAAGATAATTATTAGTCCGAACATATAACCGATTTCTTATATACGATGATTCTGCTTAGGAAGATTAGATACTCACAGGCAGTGACACGGAGCGCTCGTAGGTTGGCGCATCCTTGGGATCCTTATCTGCATCACAGCATGAACCCTGCTGCTGTTGTGCCTCGCCACCAGAGGGCGGAAACGTCATGCACTTCTGGAAGCCTTTCTTCACCCCCAAGCTGGTGGTATTGGAGAAATCCATAGCCATCCCAGCTTCCGACGCATTATCGGCATTCTCCGCCGCCACTCCAGAAGTAGCATCAGCCAGCGCAGAATGCCTCTCAGGCAGGCTCTTGCCGCCGCCTGCGCTACCCGATGAGGTGCCGTCGGATATCACTTCCGACACTCTCCCGAGATCACCACAGGAATGACCATCCATCAAGCAAACAACCTAGCACTCAAACCCTAACACCCCAAAAACCACAGTGAGCCGAGCTAATCCCCTGACGTTATAGCGCGGCTAATCCGATCCGATCCAACCCAATCCAAACCAAACCGAGTGAGCGCGACCAACCGATCCAACACAAATACTTCTAATTAAATCCAAATCCAAATCAGCACAGGAACAACAACAACAATAATCAGAGAAGTGTATCACCCTAGCTACGAGAAGAAAAGGGAGGGAAGCGGGAGAAGAGAGATTGGAATCGGGGTGGATGGCGTTAGGAGGATGAGAGGAGGTGGGGATGGAGAGACCAAGGCTTAAGGCGGTGGGAGCAAGCGGAGGGGAGGACGAGGGCGTCGACGCGGAGGAGGCGGCGCAGGGGCGAGGCCCCCTGCTCCGACGAAGGCATCGTGGATCTCCGCCGCCGCCGCCGCCGGAGAGGTTGGTCGCCGCCGCCGCAGATCTGGAGCTCGGATCGGAGGAGGAGGAGACGCGTGCGGGTGGGTGAAGGGATTGGGGATATTTTTTTCCTCCTCTCTCTAATTCTTTTTTTCCTTCTCTTCTTTCCGAATGCTTCTCTCTTGACGGTTGACGCAGTGTGTGGAGGCAGGGGGTTATATATACTCCATGACATCCGGGTGGATAAGGGGACACGTGTGCACGCGCTTGTCTGTAAGGCCCTGTCCAGGAATTTTTTACACTGTCTTAAAGAAAATCTTTACTTAAAAAAGGCTATACTATCCACTCCGATGAGATGGTTGTGCAAAAAATAGAACGACTATTGTAGTGATTACCTTTTTAATCCTATTTTTTTGTTTCAATAACTCCTCTTCAGTTAACGTGAATTACCAGTACTGCAGTACAACACTTATTCGATAGGATAAGTAAAAACACAAGCCTGAACCTTCTTATTTTACTATTTTATATAAAATTGGTTTTTTTTTTACCTCCCTATTTGACTCTCAAACTAATTGTCTATGTTACTTATGCCATTAAGATAACAATGGAAAAAGACAAAAAAGATACTACCTTGAACCGTTTATAAAAAATCTCAAGTGAATCGCTCCTTACTCTTGTCGTCTCACTTATCGGTTTTCTCTCCTCTTATGGTCTCACCTTTACTGGACATGAATGAAAACCATATAACTAGATAGCTTATATCATTTTTTTTTCTTTTCGCCTTCTTTTGAAAAAACTTATGTTTACATTCGTATATCTCTACTTAAGTTAGAGTCAATGATTGAAATTTATGGTCTTAGTCATTGCAGTATTGGTCTTAGTTGGTTCGTATTAGTTATTTTTCCACACCCTTACAACCGTTTCCTCGGACACAGCATGAAATTGACAAACCATTGCATGTTGAGAAAAAGTCCATTTTTGACTCAATTAGCTACATATACGAGTCTAATTCGTATCCCGCAACCACAAAACCCAATATAAAAAGCTCCCTCCATCTTCTTTATCTCCCCTCCTCTATTTTGTCGTATATATTAATGTGTTTGGTTGCATCTTCAACACCTGTGGTGGATTCAGGATATTCGTGTCTCACCTCATGAAAGTGGCTCTCCGGGACACATTGTCCCGAAGCCCTGCTCCAAGCTGTGTTGACAGGGTTCGTGGTGTTCAACCCGACCAGCTCGAGGAGTTCATTCTCGAGAGGTTCTTCACCACTTGTAGAGGAAAGGCTTGGCTGTTGGAGCACATGGTACATGGTCAGCCAGGAACGCCCAAACTATTGTGGTCACCATTGACGCCATCCCAAACTCCACCCTCGTGGCTCTCTCTGTACGGTGAGTTACTCGCAGAATCTACCATGGTACACAGTCTCTACCCTCAACAGTAGTGCAGCGGTTCATCGGGAACACAAACATTTTCTTGTGTGCTGTTGTTCGCATATCACCATCACGCTCTTGATTCAACCTGAACACCTTCGACGATGTTGTCTTCGCTGTTAGATTCGCGCAGCTGCGATCTACTTGCAAGACATCGTGCCCTCACTGGATTCCATCGTCAAAACCTCTCAGAAGGCAAAATGAAATATAATGGATGTTCTATACCTGAGGGAGGCAAAATGGACTATATCCTTGCCTGTGTGCCACCGCCATGAATTTCGTGGGCCAGATCAGTTGGTGGGCTGGGTCACCCTTCCACATTAATTCAGTCGCATACCCAAACAACACCGAGGGTCCATTTTGCGACACCAACACGAAACAGCCGCACCTGATTGGTCCGTCGCGTGCTCCCACGGATCGCCACCCCGAAACTAATCCCCACCGTTCCCTCCCATCTCTTCGTCAACATCCATCCTCTCGGTCCAGGAAGCGGCACAAGTCTACCTCCTCAAGCCCTCCACGATGTAAGTAGCATAGAGATCCCTGAATGGCAGCATCAACATGTTTAGAGTCAGCTTGATGTGATTTTACACAAACATGTACAGTATGTTGTAGAACTTATGCAAGTGAAGTACTCACATGGAGTGCTTTATGGCCTCATAAGCAGCACTTGCAGGCAGGAAGTCATTGACTGCAACCTCCTTGTTCTCATTCTTCTTGTCTGAATGTCTCGGTTAAAGAAACCATTCGGTCTAAGAGGTGACAAGTGTTTTGAAATTAGCATGATCCTGGGACTCCCGAGTATTTAAGTTGGAGAGGCAAGCCATTGTTTATCCCTTCCTCTCCCAAATCCTTCCAACCCAGCATGGTTGACCGGGATCGTGTGTTGGTGATGCAGGTGCTGGAGCTCGCCGGGAACGCGGCGCGGGACAACAAGAAGAACCGGATCATCCCGCGGCACGTGCTGCTGGCGATCCGCAACGACGAGGAGCTCGGGAAGCTGCTCGCCGGGGTCACCATCGCGCACGGCGGCGTGCTGCCGAACATCAACCCGCCGGTGCTGCTCCCGAAGAAGACCGCGGAGAAGGCCGACAAGCCGGCGAAGGCGTCCAAGGACAAAGCCGCCAAGTCCCCCAAGAAGCAGGCGCGCTCCTAGCTTCATCTCCTTCCCATTCATTGGTGACTGTATATGTAGCGCTTAGTTTGTTCGATTCGAGATTAGTTCGTATCACTAGGCATTTAACTGGATGTTTTCGATTTTTAGCTTGCAAGACACTAGGGTAGTTCTAATGAGAAGATGAAGTGTCTCGCTTTGTCTTCTCGATCCCATGTGCTTCGATATGGTTTGTCAATTGAAATTTGTTTGTGTTGTCCGCATCGGTGTGATAGCCTGATTGTGAATCTGATCTAAAGGCATTAACTCTTGATGATATTGCTACGGCAGATACTTTGATGTGCCCTTCTGGGATACTATGAGATTCCCCATCATTTTCTCTTTTGGGAATTGAGGACTTGTTCATTCCAAAATGAACTTTACCAAATTTTAGTATTGTTATTTATTCTTTTGTAGAGTAACAAACTAAACAAAATTTTACTATTCCAAACTTATCAAAATTTACCAAAATATGATAATTCTAGAATCATCCACTCACAAAACTACATCAACACTTGGTATGTATCAAAATTTGGCATTGCCACTTCAGCTTTTCCAAGAAATGGTAAGGTTTATTTTGGCAATTAAGGGAACAATTCCTAAACTGTTCCATGCATGCATGCAATCAAATGGGTCCAAGTTTCGCTGTTTCTTCCTTCGATTCACATATACTAAACGACCAAGCACATTTGTAATAACTGTAAATAACGAATTACTTGATAACAAATGAAAAAAATAAGCAATCTTTGCTCGAACCATATCAATAGAATCAACATAAAGTATCACCATTCACCAATACTCCTTATCGTAGTGGCACCGAGGGCCATATCACTCTTTGTTGTGCTACTAGTAGTTTCTACTTGTGCTGTTACTACTTGAAATGTGAATAATACCGGTGTATATCACACACCAACAAAATAATAGTATTTGTTCATAAGGTGATAATATCTCCACAGTTTTCGTCAACATCCATCCTCTCGGTCCAGGAAGCGGCACAAGTCTACCTCCTCAAGCCCTCCACGATGTAAGTAGCATAGAGATCCCTGAATGGCAACATCAACATGGTTAAGAGTCAGCTTGATGTGATTTTACACAAACATGTACAGTATGTTGTAGAACTTATGCAAGTGAAGTACTCACATGGAGTGCTTTATGGCCTCATAAGCAGCACTTGCAGGCAGGAAGTCATTGACAGCAACCTCCTTGTTCTCATTCTTCTTGTCTGAATGTCTCAGTTAAAGAAACCATTCGGTCTAAGAGGTGACAAGTGTTTTGAAATTAGCATGATCCTGGGACTCCCGAGTATTTAAGTTGGTGTGTGGTTGACCATGTGTGCATATGATACAAGACAGTTGAGATATAAAATAGTGCCAAATGGCTTTCAGAAAATGCACATATGGGAACAACATATTGGTGGAGTTCAAGGTTAGGACATGAGTTATTGCCTAGAACTCATTTAGAATGCAGAACTTGATATTAAGTTGATAAAAAAGGATACAGTCCTCAAAAAAGCGCCTGATTTCAGCCAAGCGGTGAGGTGGGAGCTCCTTGATATCATTGTAATGCTTGTACTCAGGATCATCAGCACAAACGGCAATAATCTTGTCATCTGCCTCTCCCTGTTCAAACAAACATGGGGTCAGAATAGAAACATGGGGATCAGAATAGCATTTCGCTGGACTTTGTAAAGGTTGGAATGAAGCCAAACCTGGTCAATCATAGGCATGAGACCAATGGCCTTTGCTCGTAGGAAGCAGCCTGGTATAACTGGCTCCTGTATGAACAAAATAATATCAATTTATTTGATTACCGAACAAAAGGAGTGAGATGGAATTTGACCTAATCGAATATTACTATTCTTGGACAAGAGGTAAACCCATGATTTCACACGACTATATTAAGAAAAGCAGACCAGAAATTACTTTGCATAATGGTTGAAGGGAAAAAACTTGTGCACTGTTTCTTCTCAAGAGTAGAAGCAATAGGATTCTACAAACTAAAATACCAAGACATACCTGCATTATAACCAGCACATCCAACGGATCACTGTCTTCACACAGCGTGCGAGGAATGAATCCATAGTTGTGAGGATACACAACTGACGAGTAGAGCACACGGTCCACCTTTACATGTGCATACAACCAAATGATGAACAAAACATTTTAGAATCACTAGAAAGATAAGAGTTTTAATATAAAAAATGCGTTGAATCCATTGAATCGCATTGTTTTACCACTATCAGTCCAGTTTTCTTGTCAAGTTCATATTTAACCTTGCTGCCCCTAGGAATCTCAATGACCTGACAAGTGACAGAAAAGAGAAACACTTTGTTAGAGTTTTTCCTCTCTTTTCTTTTTCTCCTGGTCGAGAAATTCTTGGTGTAATGAGAAATGCCAGCCAGCACATTAACTCTAAAAATTCAAAATGAGAGGTGCTTCAAAAGGGCTATGCTATCGACATAAGTTTCCAATAAGAACATGTATCAAACTAAATCTGGGAGAACAAACAAATGTGAATCTGTTATGGTGGCCTTACGCAGTTGAATATAGTTGGTGCACCAGGTCCTGCAGGAAGGAGTCAGGAACCTATAAGTAAGTTATGAGAGAAAATATAGAAAATTGATGGTTTGTCAAGATGAAATGCCAAGTACCAATCTCAAGATCATGCCATGGATGTGCGGCAATAGATCTCCGGGACATGGATGACAGTATCCTTTCATTCAGAGCAGGAGCCTTGATGGGGGCTGAGCTTGTCTTCTTCTCCACGGCTTCAACAGCGGGAGCCATGGCAACAACCTGTGATGGAGTACAAAGGTTCGTAATTAATTCCGTTTCAATATAAGTCAAGTTAATGAAATCGGAAATCCAGGAACAAGCTGAAAAAATGTCAAATTTTGAAGGTAAAAAAATGATTAACTGCACAAAAGAGATCATAGGACCCAATTGGCCCACCAAAAATCAATAAGAATTGGCAACACTAGAAATCATTGTCAATATTTCGTATTCCATGGATATAAATATCCCAGCTATTTAGACAGACGTAATCACATCATTACCAAGCGAATAAGTTCGACCGGAGCAATAGTAGAAAATCAGAAAACTATAAAAAGCCTAGAAGAAAAAGGAAATGGAACAAAAGTTATGATGAACCGGATGCAGCATGGCAATAGTATGTTAGAAAAAGAGCACGCAGTAGGTGGTTGTTTAAATGTGAGATTAGAAGGTTCTTCCAGAGCAGACTCTTTCAGAGTAGGTAGACTTGTATGATTTGGCATCATCGAGTTAGGCTGTACTCCTAGTTTGAATGACTTTTAGAGAGCAAAAAGTAGTGGACCATTTGTTTGTCCTATTCCAAGCTGACTTCTTCTTGAGTTACCAATTGAAATGTAAACTATAATTACAGTATAGTAACACGCAACTACATTGGCCTGGCAGTTTACACCTAACAGCGATTTCTCCCTCATTGGTATAAAATGAGTAACGAGTGTGAACATCGGACAGAATATGACATGGTGGGGATGAAAAATGTTGTCATGAGGATGCCTTGATTGATTGGTGGAACATATGTACGGCACAAGTGCGAAAGATATCACTAATTACCTTAGCATTCATTCAAAACAGAGCAATTAACTCACACGTATGGAATGGAATAGTATGAATCCGTAGGAAAACGTAGTGCAGATACCAAATTTGGCGACGGAATCGCAGGCAACCAACCGTGACGAAACTAGATCGAGCAACACGGCGGCGTGGGCGTCGATCGAAGAAAAAAGGAGAAGAGAATGGGGGATCTAGTAATTAAAATGCATACATAGATAGCACTACGTAGTTACGCACCTTGGTAGGAGTAGTAGATCTGAATCTGGGGACGAAGAGGAGAGGCGGCGCGGTGCGAGGAGGAGGAAGAAGAAGGAAACCCTAGAAGAGAAGATGCTTTGCCGCGGCACACAAGGGGGAGAAGGGGGGATTGGAAGCTTTTAAAGAAGAGCAGAAGCAGGAGGAGGAAGATGAAGACCGACAGAGAGAGAGAGAGAGAAGAGTATTGTACTTCCCGCTTCTTTGGTCCTCCCTCGTTGCTTGCT
>CM020182.1:1632419-1782046 GCA_009805545.1 Oryza longistaminata
AAGGCGTTGGACGGGCAGCAGTGCGCCAAGGCGGTTGGGCACGCGCGATTGATCCCGAGACCGACGCGCGGCGGCTCGGCGCGCGGCAAAGTCGGCTGCCAGGCGGTGCGCGTGAAGGGGAGGAAGAGGCAAAGAAAGCCACGGTTTTGAGTGGGATGTGGTCCCCTAGGACCAATTCTAAACTTTGCACAAGATTGGGTTGGAGTTGGGCTGCTCTAGCTGGGCTGGGCATTCTGTCGAGCACCTTGAGTGCAATGAACAGTAGATTTCAGGAATTTTGAATATTTCCCTAGAAAAGATTTGAATTCAAACTAGGAGTTTGGAAGGGTTTCACTAGGGTTTAAAGTAAAGGAAATAGGTTAGAATAAATGGAAGGGTTCTAAGAATACTTGAACCAATTTTTAATTAAACAAGAAATAGATTTTTGAACCAAACAAATTTAATTAAAAGCCAGCATGATGCAGTCAAATTTTAGTTTAAAATTTGAGGATGTTACACCCCATCTCCGACTCGGTCCGTTCTGACGTTCCATGAGATCGCGACGGCCGACGGCGCGACTTCAAATTTTCAATTTCAGGTCCTCTACCTTTTTCTATTTTCAGTTTTAAATTTTAACACTTGTGCAATGTGTATTGTGCATTGTGATATTTTAACTATATTGTAGATTGTTGTAACATGAAGAAATATGGAGATATTGCATCTCTTTTTCGAAACACATGCAGAAAAAAGATGCTTCTAAGTTGATTTCTTCCCTGGTTGTGGTAGAGGAGCACACTCAAGAACAAGACGTTGAGGAAGATATCTCACCACCACCAACATTGTCGCCGCCGCGTTGAGGTAGATGAACAAGTAGTATGGCAATATTCTTCAAACTTTTATAGCCATATAAGCTTATTTAAATCAAAATTTTACTTAGTACTAATTTTATATGTTTTAAGATGCTTTATTAATATATCATGATACACTTTTAATCTATTCTATTATCTATACTTGCATTGTATATATTAGCATCGTTAGATTTACTGTGTTTAGAAAAAAAAAATTGGGTCGGACCACCCATACCTTAAATCCTAGATCCGCCATTGTTTTCCGGTCCTCTTGCATCTGGTCATCACATAGTATAATACTCGCTCTCATCTCAAATGCTCAAATACCTGTTACCTCTTCACATTTAAATTCTGAACACATGTATTTTTATTTTTTTCCTAAAAAACATGTATTTTTATTTTCCAAAAAAAGAAATACTTAATTAAGAAGTTGATGTATTATCAATGAATGCTGTGCAGCTCCGGAGAACATTGCTAAAAAAGAGGACCCAAAAAATTTCTGGACAGATGGTCTAAAATTGTCCGTTGATCCACACATTTGACCAATTATCTTTCGATCCACCATTACTATCTGAGTTCTAAATTTAAGTTTATATGAAATCTACAATTCCTTTGACCCATCATATACAAGTTGTAGCTATATCTAAATTTAAGCATTTTTATTTTAGTAAAATAACAAGTCAAAACAGATAACGATATAGTTTTATGAAAATTTTCTAACGTAATACGCGAGGTTATTTTCCAAATATCAGAACTCCTACGATTTTATGTAATTTGAACCATAACATCTTTGACCCAATGGAATTTACTCTTGATTTTTGGAAGAAGAGCCAATATAGTCCTTAAAATTTCGCTAACCTTTCAAATTATCTAAGGAAAACCTTGAACTTTATCATATGGCTTGCAATAGTCCTTGGTTCCACCGAAATCATTATATGAACATACCGTGCCATCATCGATGCAAAATCTATGATGGATTGTCTAATTTACCCTTATATGTATGATTAAAAAAGAAAAAAAATAAATATAAGGATGAATTAGATATATACCATAGAAAAAATACTTTAGGGATCATGTTGGCTATTCTCTCTCGGGCTACACTGACGCGTCTATATTTGTTATTGGCGTTGGTGCTGCACGCATGTAATGGGCCAGCCAGATTACACATGCGCACGAACTTGATGTAAGCAAAGGCTTAGGGAATAAGTTCATCTAAGGTCCCTTAACTTGTCAACGAATCCGATTTTCATCCTTCAACCACACAACCAGATACAACGGGTCCCTCAACTATTAAAACCGGTGCATATTTGGTCCCTCGGCGGTTTCGATGGCGGTTTTGGCTGACGTGGCGCCTACGTGGCTAATTTTGACTCGGTCTCAATCTGACGTGGCGCTGATGTGGCGCTTACGTGGCAATTTGATCCGGGAAATAATAAACCTCGTGGGACCCACATGTCAGTTTCACACAAAAATAACAACAATAATGGTGGGACCCACGCTGCCCCACATGTCAGTCTAACTCACCCCTCCTCTTCTACTTCCTCCTGAATCATCAGTCGAATTTTTTGAGGTTCACTTCTGAATATGGGCAGCCCACTATTTTTGCTGCCCATCTTCACAAGTCAATACTACATCCTACGAGTACCAGTTTGTCCTACCAGTGTCTGAAAGTTTATAATAATTAAAACTTAATTAATAATATGTTAATGATTTTTTTCCATGTCTTAACTTTATCTTCGTCTTCAGTAGTAGAAACGAACACGGTTCAGAACTTCAGATTTACTGTAATTAATTCGCACCTGATCCTTCTCCAGCAATGCTTGCCAGTCGTTCTTGTCCAGCAGCTCCTGCGTGTCGCCGCTGCCGCTGCCCGTCAGCCGGTAATTCAGATCACCGAGCCATATGATCTTGCTGCAAATATAATAAAATCATTCAGACATATATCCGTACATGATCAAGTCGATCAGGGACGACAGAAGGAATTTTTCAGTCTTACTCGTGCTCCAAGATGGTCTCCGGCGACGGCACCGCCGCCGCCGGCGCGAACAGCCGGCGCCGCCGCGTGAAGCGCGTCCTGTGTGTGTGTGTCAGAATCTGGATGAGCGGAGGCCGATGCCAGCTGCTGCTTGAGGTCCGGCGGCCCGTGGGCGGAGGAGCAGGAGGTGGAGGTGGTCGGGCTTGGCGTTGTTGTTGCCGCCGGCGGCGAGCTGCACGGAGAAGAGGGAGTTGACGGGGCGGTGGTCGGAGAACCGCGACTCCCCGCGCGCGTACCGCACCTGCTCCATCCCCGATCCGCGCCACAGGATGCGGTCGCACCTGCATTTTCAGGGTCAGCTAACCCAAATTATTCGAGTTCCTGTCTAGATTCGCAGTAATTGCTAGAAAATATTGTACTTTCTCCGTTTCACAATATAAGTCATTCTAACACCATTAACATCAATATGAATATAGAAAATATTAGAATGATTTACGTTGTGAAACGGAGGAAGTAACATGTATTATACATTTTGAAATCGAGATAGTGCTAATTAGTAGTAGCAATATTTAGAGACAGATTAGCAGAGCGTGACAAGGACTGCACACCATGGAGTCTACTCTACTCTACTCTACCCCAGGTCTGATCAAATTACTGGAATATAATTAAGCTAGTGCTAACATTCTGTGTGTATAGCTAGTATACGTGCTAATCAAATTCAGTTGGATGGAGGGCATATATATATATAACCTTCTCTTGCTCTGAATATTCCCAATTCTGTAGTACTGGACAGTAACTCGATTGATTGGTCACGATTTGTAGAATCTCGTTCTTAGTTGTTTATAGGAGGGAATTAAAGTTAAGGTGTTGCAAATGGTGACGGAAACATGCATATCATCATCATATATACGGGGATGGATCAAGTCAAAACCGTGCACGATCTAGCTATTAAGGAGGAATATATGCAGGAATCAGTATGCATGTGCCTGCGTAGCAGCTACCTCACATGAACGACTGACTGAATGATTCATTGCATTCAGCCCGCCCTAGCTACTGCATCATTCTTCTCATGCATTGGTTTTGGATCGATCGTGAACCATGCATGTGATCTCTAGCTAAATCCTATCTGATCCCTATTGCAGGGGTTATTAATGCCAGTTAATTTGTTTGTGACAGTGATGGTACAAGTAATTGATTACATTTACATACCATAGTAAGATAGGATTTACATACCATGCCGGGGTGCGCTTCTTGTTGGCGGAGGAGGTGAAGGCGGCGGCGGCGGCGGCGGCGTAGGTGTCGGAGTCGGCGAGGTATTTGTACGTCGGCGGGAAGCTGATCTGCCCTTCCTCCCATCCCCCGAACACCCGCCCGGCTCTCTGCTCCACTCGCAACTGCAGCAGATTCACGCAGCTATCAACTTTTTAGCTTACATGCACGATTATTCACCTCTGAATTTGTACTGTTTTAGCATGTTCTTTTCTATTTAAGAAACATATTTTATCTCGGTCTTCGTTAGCATGTTTTTAAACTACTCCCTCCGTATTTTAATGTATGACGTCGTTGACTTTTCGACCAACGTTTGACCATTCGTTTTATTCAAAATTTTTGTGCAAATATAAAAATATTTATGTCATGCTTAAAGAACATTTGATGACGAATCAAGTCATAATAAAATAAATGATAATTACATAAATTTTTTAAATAAGACGAATGGTCAAACGTTGGATAAAAAATCAACGGCGTCATACATTAAAATATAGAGGTAATATTAAACTATAAATTTTATTATGGGATAACTTTTCATATAGAAGTTACTTTAAAGTATAATATGAATCTATATTTTTTTTAAGTTTGTGATAATTAAAACTTAATTAATAATATGTTAATGATTTTTTTCCATGTCTTAACTTTATCTTCGTCTTCAGTAGTAGAAACGAACACGGTTCAGAACTTCAGATTTACTGTAATTAATTCGCACCTGATCCTTCTCCAGCAATGCTTGCCAGTCGTTCTTGTCCAGCAGCTCCTGCGTGTCGCCGCTGCCGCTGCCCGTCAGCCGGTAATTCAGATCACCGAGCCATATGATCTTGCTGCAAATATAATAAAATCATTCAGACATATATCCGTACATGATCAAGTCGATCAGGGACGACAGAAGGAATTTTTCAGTCTTACTCGTGCTCCAAGATGGTCTCCGGCGACGGCACCGCCGCCGCCGGCGCGAACAGCCGGCGCCGCCGCGTGAAGCGCGTCCTCTTGAGGATCTCGACGACGTCGCTGTTCCTCCGCACCTCGTCGCCGTCCTTCTCGCCGGACGCCAGGTGCGTGCACACGAAGCACATCGTCGTGCTCCCTTGCACCGTCAGGCTTATCGATATCGACCCCTTCATCATCACAAACCAATTCCAAATTAAAAACAAATCAATCACGCCACAATTTGATCATCACCTTATGAATTGATGAAATTGATCTGCAAGTAATAAGTTCACAATTTATAATTACCTTATTACCCATGTAACCCATGATGCCCCTGCCAACACAAGACACCCTGAGACTTGTGATACATGGCATCAGGTCAGCCCGGACCCACACGCAGAGGAAGATCCCCACCATCTGCTTGCTGGCAGCTAGCCGGTACCCTTGCCCCGCCGACCTCGGGTATCGCGTCGCGACATCCGTTGTTTCCTCCTCGCTGCTCGATTCTGGGTTCGAGGTCGACGGCTCGCTGTCGTCGTCTAGCTCTGATACCATACTGAGTCTATCCTCCATCGCCAGCAAGTCCGAGAAGCTGACCCTTTCGTTTTTGGGTCGCTCAGGACTTGCTTCGGTGGCATATGGGTAATTGCTAGGAAAACTGTGGCTTCTTTCGGAGGAGGAAGGGTTTAGAGCTCGGCGAATGAGATCGAGCCACTTGTATGTGGGCCCCTTATCCTCAGCCCCAAGGACATTTCCGGCATTCAACGGCACTATTTCCTGGAACCTGTGGCATGATAGTAAAGACACTTAGGATAATCTAACTTTAGGCTTACTAGTAACACAGACAGGTTAAATGGTTAATTAGTAAAATCCATCTAGAGTCATAGCTGCTGGTCAAATGAAAATGCATCATTGTGTCACTGTTTCATGGAACAATGCCGTCTTGTTTATGTTGATCAAGGCATATGTCAGGAATGGAAGGAAGCAAATTAATTACTAGTAGCACCGTTAGTATAATTACATCTCCTTTGTACTGCACCGATGGGCTTTGGAGGAGGTGAATACTCCAGGTGATGGAATAATCATGATTAGGTCCAGAAATCCAAACACTGAAACCCATGGCCATAGCTCTGCAGCTATGCTAACCTACAGCTTCAGGTGACCATTCCTATGTTAAAAGAGTAACAACAGAATGCCATAATTCTGGTCAGTATGGGTTTACACTGAAATCCATAGCAGTTTAATTAACCTGCTAGCACACTGTTTCATGATCTGAATCATCAGTCGAATTTTTTGAGGTTCACTTCTGAATATGGGCAGCCCACTATTTTTGCTGCCCATCTTCACAAGTCAATACTACTCCATCCTACCAGTTTGTCCTACCAGTTTCTGAAAGCAGTGTGTTCCATCCTAGAATCCGAGGTAATTAAACAAACTTAATTACATGCAGTGAATTAGTAGGATTGAAGATAAGATATAAAGATGCAAATGCAAATCACTGATGATAATACTACAGCAACTAGATGAGTGCATACCCAAGAACATAGATGTGAGCAGGGGAGGATGCAGGTTGCTGGTCCAGGAGCCAGCTTGAGATGTCCAGCCCTTGATCCGGTGCTCTTCCTCCCACGTTCCACGTCCCCACGAACATCCTGTATATTTATACGTACATACATAAACAATTATACTTTCATACGCACGATGTACAAGTAGTACAATACACGCATCTAACACCATCATTAACACATTAACTAGACCCATCAGCTAGGTTCAGTTGGACTACAAAACTGTCTATTACTGCAGCTAACTATACTCCTAGATTAAACAACCAAGGGAGCCACGAGTTGCCAGCCCCAAAATATTCCCAAATGTTATCCACTAATTCGATATTCCATCTAGCTATCTAACCGACCAATTCGTTTGAACTGAACTCGACACAGTCTCTGAACAAAGTGCGTGCTGAATCTTGCTCTCCCGTTGACATGACAGGAAGAGAAATTCAGAACGTGTTCATGCATCCCACAGCCTGTTGGTTTTGTTTCTTGTTCATTTCACTGGCTAGCTCCATACCTCTGGATGATGTGTGCAGTGTGGTGATGTAAGAAATGCACACTCTACATCGCTACACGCAATCTGAATTCTGAAATGAATACATGTAGTCGTAGTATGTGTATTCATGTCGACTCACCTAAGCTCCTTGGGAGGTTGACACGAAGAACTTGGTGGGTGTGAGCCATACCGGGCAGGAGGTCTTAGATTTTCAGAGCTCTCCACCAGCCAACCACCTGTACATGAATATGAAAAAAAGATTAAAGAAACCAAGTAAAAAGAAACAAACCAAATTGACCTCAATTACAAACATCTGATTTTTTTTCCTTTCATTTTAGTTTCAGTTCATCTTCAGGTTGTGCAAGCTAGTAGTAGTATTACTGCTAATATGCAGATGCTCTGCAAAAGCTCAGAGTTGAGTTCCATCTCGTGAAGTAGACGTGGAGAAACAGTAACTATGTTCTCACTTTTTGATACCTTTTGAAACATGAAGATTAATAAAGAGAGGAGCAGTTCTGAAGTTGTTGCTGTAGTACTAGCATTGCAGCAGCAGTTGTGTACTGCTTTGTAAATCTCTTCCCGTCAGAAGAGGGAAGTTGCATTGTGGAGTACCTGACAAATCTCTTCCCGTCAGAAGGCTGCCATCTTTGTCCGAGCAGCTCTTCCTCCTCTCTTGCCTCCCTTGCCCAAAGCTCTCGTCTGATTAAACACATCAAATTAGCACTGAATTCCATTTTTTGGTGGAGAAAACATAAAAGGATGGTTTATTATTTGTCCATCTTGTTTTGAGATGAAAGCTTACTGATGCAGTCTGAATGAAACTCCTCATTCTTCAGGTTGAGCCATTTCTTCACCACCGTTTTCGTCCTCGGCCACGACGATGACTGCAAAAAATGAAAAAAAAAAACACACCCCTGTAAATTAAACAAAGCACAGAAGAGAAATTTCAAGAAATGATGCTGCTGCAATTGAGATCAAAGCTCCAACCTTTGGGAATCTTGCATTGCCTTTCCTCATGTCTCACCACCTTAGCTTGCTCTCTCCCTGCCAAACACGGACACGAGACATATAAAGAGAAGCTCTCATGTGTCCGAATAAAAAAAAAGTGCAGAGACATGCATATATAAATAAAGTGTAGATCTCTCCAATGATCGTTCTTTAGTTGTAAAGTATAGTACTCATGTTATAAAGTGCTTGGTTGTTATATCATCAGTAATCAATCTATTGAATGCAGGGGAAGTAGTGGTAAGATCGACTAAACTAGCAGCTTGCTCAGCTGGAACCTGAAGACTAATAAAGTTAGGCTACCTGATCAAGAAGAGAGGAGAAGAGAAGCAAAGAGAGGACAACAAAAATATATGTGAAATGGACGGTGCAGTAGTGCACATCTGCCAATCAGGAATGGGAGCTTGAAATCTGCATGGATTAAGAAACTGATCATAAACAGAGATGGTCAAAAGGCAAGTAGGCACGCAGGCATGTGTATATCTCTTTCCCCTGTACGACTGTACCCATTGATAGATAGATAGATAGAAGATGCCTGCCCAACTCTAAACTCCGCGTGGGAGAAATCAAGATTGTGACTTTCTGAAGAGAAAGGAAACCACAAAAGATAAAGAAAAGGGGAAAAAACGAGGCATTTTTCTTTTCAGTTTGCAGGATGATCCTATGAGGCTGAAATCTTATGGATACATGTACATGCTAGCTGCCTCTACAGTGTACTACAGCATGTGGATATGGAAGCTAGAAATGACTAGGAGAAGAACAGCAAACTACTGTTAATGGCGCAAGAAGAGTATGCATGTGAAACTTACTGATCAGAGGCTGCAGCCTGCGTGTGGCAGAGCTCTTCGTCTTCCTGAGCTGAGCAGCAATGGCGGAAGAGAGTGAGAAGAGAGGGTGGTTAGTGAGCTTTTGCTTGATTGGTAATGGCAGGTTGGAGAATTAAGGGTAACTTAGGAGAATGGGTTGATTCCTTGATGGTTAGGAAGATTGGAAGAAGAAGAAGGGGTAAGAAGTAGGAATGGTGGTGACAGAGGAGAAAGAAGGGTGGGGGTGGGGAACTGCCTTCTGCCTTTATAGGTAGGGTGTGCCCTGCCCTGCCCTGCCATGTGGGCCCCACACTCAGCAGTTGCTCCTCTTCACAGTATTCTTGGTCCCCTCTTGTCTCACTGATAGATGGGCCCACTATAAGAATGATGTGGTCTTCCTGTTGACACTCTTTGATTCTTGAAAAATTGGTAAGACTTAGAGGCAACGTGTGGCTAATGCGAAATGGAAATGATTTCTCACCCAAAAAAAAGACATCTTTAAAAATCCTAACCATTCATTCTCCCTCTTTCATTTAATCATAACCATTCATTCATTTCTCAATCCCAATCCCACTCCTTATTTCCTATTATCCAAACACACCCAGAGAGAAAATGTTGCAATCTAATTGCTACAGTACATGTATTAAGTGTCATATCCTAAAAACACTCGCTTCTTCCCTCATAAAATATAATATTAACTTATATCTATACATTTAGATAGGGTTAATGTCTAGATATTTAGCTAAAAATTACTATATTTTATTTACATTTAGTAGCATATCTAAACTACGGGAAAGCACAATGGTGTGATGGTGAAGCTATGAGTGAATAACTTCTTCATTCACCGAGGTTTAAACACCTGTGTTCATATATTTTATACAGTACTTTTATTAGAATTTTTTATGAGGCTAATAAGCTGGTAATATCAGGTCTCTATGTGAGTGTGTTGTCGTGTGTGTAGTGGAGTCTGCTATGTGCGCGTACGCTTGTAAAATGAAGGTCATGTTTAGTTCGCAAAAAGAAAATTTTTAGATATCATATCGAACGTTTGACCGGATGTCGGAAGGGGTTTTCGGACACGAATGAAAAAACCTAATTTCATAACTCGTCTGGAAACCGTGAGACGAATATATTAAGTCTAATTAATCCGTCATTAGTACATGTGGGTTACAGTAGCACTTATAGCTAATCATGGACTAACTAGGCTCAAATGATTTGTCTCGTGATTTCCATACAAACTGTACAATTAGTTTTTTTATCTATATTTAATGCTCCATACATACATCAACGATTCGATGTGATGTTTTTAGAGGAAAAAATTTAGGAATTAAACAAGGCCAAAAATGAAAATTCGCCTCGCCTCTAAAAATATTCAGGTTTGCAAGTTGCAAATTTTGCATGCACACAGCTTGCCTGCCAGCCGACGTAGGCACCGTTGACCGGTCAGTGTACAGCGTGATATATCACTTTATATGATCCAGCGTGGCACGCGACGTTGACTGTACCTGCACTTTTCTCTTCCTTTCCTTTTTGCAGTTCCATGCATCATTTCGGACCTACTTGAGGAGGTCAAGATTATAAAAAGCAGCTGGTTGATAGCTAACTTTTCAAAATCTAGAAAAACTAGGTTTCCCAACTTCTAACTTCTAGTTAATTTTCTGGATTCTACAACTACACCTTCTAAGAATCTAGACCAAAAACTGAACTGTTTGGGGAGCTTCTTATTCTGGTAAAAGCTGCAACAGCTAGAAGCTCCCCAAACATGCCCTTCATAGCTAGCTTCTGGCTGCCCTCGATCCAAGCTTCACATATGCTTGATCATGCATTATGCAGACCTTCCACATGATACTATTGAGCAGTGACTACCGTTTTATGTAGTTTCAGAATCCTTCTCCAAAACATGATCAGTGATTATACAAGAAAAAAAAATAGTGGTCGAATTACATATCTTTTTCTTTTTTTGATAAACCTCGAAAAGAGGACAGGGATTAGGGCCGGAGACTATATTGAAAAGAAAAAGAAATTGTCTAATTTATAGGGAAACTGAAAACCTGACAATCGTTGCATGATTAGTCATAGGAAAACCGGCAAAACCTGCATGGTTAATTATACTCTTACAGTGGTGTTTTACTGATTTTTTTTAAAAAAACATTTGCAAAATTAAACCAGATCACTAGTTCACTACTAATCCTATATTCGCTATGTGAATAAAATAGGACCGCTAGCTACTTATGTGATCAGTTGCTGACAGCTAATATAATTGGTGCCTAAATATCATGCATGTGAGGTCACTGATCAGCTCGATCGATAATATCACCGATTGATCAAAGTCAGACAATCGCTGATCAGCTAAGCTAGCTCTTTGTGCTATCTTGTAGGAGTATCAAGTTTGTAGTGCGGCAGTAGTAGGCTACTATAGCACGACGTGCTTGGCACTAATACCGTATATGCTATAGCTTAGTACAATTACTCAGTTTATTAAGATGATCATTAGATCAGATGAAACTGACATTACCGATATATTAACCGCTCAGACGGCCGTCTCTCGCCGTATATCAGTAAAGTAATTTACACCCATCATAAGTAGTACTAGGAAAGAGTAGACATGAACACATACTGAACTTTCATATCTTTTTGCTGACAATATGAATGACGTTTCTTAAGCAGTGTCCACTTTTGCAGCACTTTTAAGTTAGTTAACGTTGGGTCGGAGGCTGTGGCGATTACCCAAGAGAAAAAAAACACGGAGGCCGGTGTCAACATGATGATAACATTAACTGAACATAATTAATTACTGGAGTATCACGCAGGTATATTCCTCTTCTGCTACTAGTAGCATGCTTCGTTCATGTTCGTGCAGAGATGGCGTGTGCCAAATTGATCTGCTGGTGGTAGGGACGTCGTGGATTAACATTCATGCAGATGTGTGCAGTTCAATTCATCATGCTTGATTGTTTTTTTTTTAAAAATCATCATGCTTGCATGCTGGATAATGAATTATTACTGCTTCTCTGATGCCTTGTCAATGACAATTGACAGCAAGCTAGTCAAATTACTGCGTATTTAGTAGTCATGCATATTCAGAAACCGGCCGGCAATATATAGACTGAATGCTAATCGATGGATCGACCAAATCAGACTACATTGCTGTATTGTACTACTCCTACTTATAACGATAGGTGGTGGACAAAATGATACATATGTGAAAGCACAATTAACAGTGATCAATCGATCACCTGACTTGTTTAGAGATTCAGGACTGACCTGTGGTCGACTACTCGACTTGACTGTAGTATTTTACAGTAGCACAACGCACAACAAACGAAAACGAAAGTCTGAAACCTCACTCTTGTAGTATTGATTTTCATCACAACTATAGTAGTAATAGCTCTTTTTGCAACCAAAACATGATAGTAGATTTTATTGATAAAAAAGATACCTTGTTCACTTTTAAAATGTCTGATGAAACTTCACTCTTCAACAGCTTCTGTGGCGTGTTGCTGTCAGTAGTGGACCGACCACGTATCGATCGATTTCATCAACAGTTGACAACTTCACTCACATGATGTTCACCGAAAAGTTAACCGATCAAATCAAATCGCACAAACCATAGACAGACAGACCGTGCATGATGCAGACGAACAGGCAGCAGGCTGATCTCGCGTATCAGCGATAATGCCCTTTTAATTTTGCTCGGTCCTCTCAGGATTAAGAAACAGATTTGCCTCTGCCACGCGCCAACACCGTGCCTAGAGGACGGATTAGGTGGCTAATACCCCTCATGTTCCTAGTTAATTACTAATTAGTGTCAGCTGCTAGCTGCCCAACCACACGCTAGCCAAATCACCTGCATTTTGCTGGTGATGGGTCATCCTGTTGCTATTGCTATTGCTGCTGTCCTTCATTCTGAATGTCTGTCTCTCTAGCTTGTTGGTTTGCTACTAATCCATATGCATAAATTATAACAAACTTTAATCAATTCCCATTACTTTAACTTGCATCATTCATGTGGCCTAATGATAGGGAATGTATGTAGCAGCAGTGTATGTGTCCTTGTGTCACAAATCTGCAAAAAAGGGGAGAAAGGGATGTTTGAGGCTGCAGACAACAACTTGTTTCAGTTCAGTGATTAGTTGTCAACTCATGGCACACCAAGGCACCACAACTAATGAGCCCTTTTTCTGTTTTCTCAGTGGTGTTGATGAGTTCTTCTAATCATCATTTGAAATGACAGCCTATGTGGGAGGAACTTTTCAGAGAAAGCTGAGAATCGAATGCTCCATCAGTTAGTAGTCAAGTATATATTTTTAAATATGTGGAACATGAAAACTACCCAACAAGCTCCATGAAAAGGATGCTTGTAGATGACTGTGACCACATTATTCAGTGGAAAATATACATAGCTACCACCACTCTCATTTAGTGGAGTGCAATGGGAAACTGATGGGAAATTAACTACTGCTTGACCAATGATTAGTGCAAATAATTAATTAGTGAGCTCAATACATACTGCCTAATTCTGGTTCTCATATTGATTTTATTATTAGCTAGTAATTCATGATCAGTGCACTCTTCATTAATTTCAGCATGCATGTGAGATTAACCAGTTTGCCATCAGAAGAATGTACAGATTATTTGGCTTATTTTCCGAACGCACAAAATGATTACACGTTAATATATTAGAAAGGAAAATAGTTTTTGTTACACAACGCAATCAACCATATCGGCTTATGTCATGGGAAGGGAGAAAAATAAAAAATAAAAAAACTACTATGGTGGCTAAACGCAACTCCAAACAGCGGGAAGGGGCAGAGCCACGCTACACTCCCAAGAATCCCCAAAAGCAACAACGCCAGCTAAAAATCACATATGGCTCTATGAGAGGATGGACTCCAGAACCACCGAGACCGAAAAGAGCGCAGAGTCGAAAACCCTGGAGTCCCGTTCCTTCCATAACTACCAAGAGACCAGGAGAACCAGGAAGTCGAAACCGGTGTGGAGATGCTAAGATAAGCAGGCCTTAGAGGATGGCTACTAGTCCTAGAACTAGCTGCCAGGGGTGAGAGAGTGCAGCACAAATTCTTTGGCTGATGAGATACACATAGCTAGACTAGTGACACATGCACAGACATATAATCCAAGTAGTAATATAGAAATGAAGGCAGTCCAGAGTCCAAGTAATTGGGAGGTGGTGGTTGGCTTCCAAGAAACCAGCAAACAAATCATGCATTGTTAATTTCTTAATTACTACATATATATCAGACGGAGTCACTAGTTAGTTAATTAATTAGCTAGTGACTGTGATGTAATGTGAAAGTATACAAAATGGCTTTAATCAATCGGTGGGCTCACATGCTAATCAACTTTTCTGATGGCGAGATGTGCTAATCCTACTTAGCTGTAGGTTTAAATTAGCTTAATTAAGCTTGCTTGCTTAATTAATATAGTAAATTGATTAACCATGCCTGCATGACGATACATGAGGTAGCTTGATAGCTGGTCGGCGTGGTGCACGCGGGCGGTGTGTTAAAATAAATCTCTGAATGTTTCAGTCATGCATCGATCGTCGTCTCTACTCTTGTTTCTTACTAATGACTTAATTAATTACCTCCTTGATTTGCCTTTTTGAGCTCGTAATTAAGATAATGGTTTTTTGTTACGAAAAGGAAGAGGTGAAGGCTGAAGAGATCTGGGTTGGTTGAGCATTTTTGATCGCCTTGCTGTGGCCATCGGAAGCATCGGTACATCTCCCAGCAGCAAAATATATCTGAACGTACATGTGAGCATCGTGTCGCAATTCGATTCCTGTCTCGATCGTGAGTTAAGTTCATCCTTGCAGCAGCATGTCTGAATATACAAGTTCTCTACTTGTCATATTCACTACTCAATAGCAAGGAACAACTGATGTTTTTTATATAACAAGAAGTCAAGAACAAATGTTTTTGATGCCATATGTATTTACACTATCCCACATAAATTTCAGTCCAAACTCGAGATCATGAAATTCTACCATGAAGGTTGGCAATACGAGCACTAAATTTGTTTTTTTATTTTTTTTGGGGGGTGAGATTGTCTGGCCTGAATCTGGTCAAACGCTATAAGGTCCAAAGTGATCCAGCCTATAGTATCATAGGCCCATTGTTTAGGATTCAATATGGGCTGCAAAGGCCGATAAGACGGGCTACGTGAGCCCATTATTGTGGCCCACGTATTGGTGCCGGGCCGGCGGCAGGTTCAGGTCCAGCCAACCCTGCGTACTTGGGCCTCACGATAGCGAAATCCCAATACGGTCCAACAAAAAATGGGCCGCGCAAAACTCCAAATACCCCGTTATTTGGGCCGCCCGAAATGGAAATCCCGTTCCGGCCCAACTAGTACGGTCGCACGTAAGTTCCGGCCCAACATGAAACGAGCCGCACGTAAATTGAAATCCACGGCATAAGTCAAATTACCGTCCCTCATCTTTACATAGAGTTCAATTGACGTCCCTAAACCATAATACCGGAAATCTGTATCCCCCATCTTGGTAAAATCGTTCAAGTCGGGTATAACAGCAGTTTAGATGGCTGATTTTGCTGATGTGGCATCCAAGTGGTGGAGTGGGGCCACGATGTCTGGGACGAGCGGTGTTGTAGGCCTACGAAGGCTACGATGCCACAGTCCACAAATCCATATACTCTTTTTTTTTTCTTTTTCTTGATTAGGATACCACGTCAGTGAAATTAGCTATCTATAGTGCTACGGGATCTAACTTGGATGATTTTGTTAAGATAGGGGATTCGTGGTCTTGGGATATCAATTAAAGCCGACGTAAAGATAAGGGATGGTAAGTGAACGTGCTATACTTAACGGCAGCGTTGTTGGGCCGCACAAAATTGACACCCCATTTTTGGCCCAAGTGATTAATATGGGCGGCACGAAACGTTAAATCGAATACCGTTTCGGCCCAATAAACGTGCATTGCATTTGCATGGGCCGTTTCTAGCAGGCACACCATCTCTCGCCGTCGCCTTCCCCGTCTGCGACGGCGAACTCCCGGCCGCGAGGTGCGACGCCGGCGTGCCCCTGCCCGGACAGCGAGTGCACCGCCGCCTTGGACGCGCAGTTCGCCGGCCACGCTGCGACGTTCACCTCGTGCCCTGCCGGCTGCGCGGCCGATAGCTAGGTGCCCTGTGCCCAACGCCACCAGCTGTGGTCGATCGGAGATCTCGCCAGTTTCGCCATGATCCAAAGCTCCCTCATGCTCATGCGTCGTCGTCGCCGCCGCCGGCCACCTTCAGCTCCAGCTTCCAATAACCTCTTCCTCCTCCATTAATTAAGCAATTAAGCACGCAGCTAGGGATAATGGGCTAGCTAGCTAGTAGCAAGCTGATCCGATCCAATCAAATATCTGATTAATTAATTAATTACTACTCGATTCACAAATGGATATTCGTAAAGATTCTTGCTGGATTCTCACAGTAGTACTAGTAGATGACTGTGGAACAGTGTGCTCGCATGCGATCAGAACAAGTGTATGCAATGCATGCATGAATCATGATGAATTCATGATGATCGTGCATTATGATTGACTGCATTAGGGTTAGGACTCAGATTATTTAGCTATCAAAACAACTTGTACTACTACTGAATTAATTATACCTCAAAGTTGCCAGCTTTAGGGGTTAGCTATGGGCGGTTCAATGGGAGGCTGGATACTGTATTCTTCTCTTCGGGTGCAGTGTGATATCAATTTAAGAAGAAGCAGTTGATTACGCTAGCTAAGCTACCTCACCGCTGTTTCACTTCTTAATTAATTAATTACAATTAACACGCTGACCCCTCTACAAGAAACGGCGACGAAACTAGCATATTATGTTTCAGTACGTATGTTCTGCACGTATCTGATTTAATTTAATTTCCAATAGTTTTGACTTTTGAGTACTGACAGTATCAAATTAAATATATAAGCAGATTTCTAATCACACGGTTTTGAGCACTTAAACATATGATGGCCAGATGCATGCATTCAGATTCACCAAAGCACCTAGCTAGCGAGAGTATATATGTGGTTATGTATGTTTATCTGAAAATCTACGTGCTAAGAACACTGATTCTATAGGCAGCTGATAGATGATTGCATCTAATTAAGTGCATATCTATAAGCTTGTTGGTGGTCTAAGTACGTTCCCTTTGCTTCATCAATAATTATACGCATATCATAATATCATTGCTTGCTCTCTGATGTGAGCAAACGATCATTTTCATAAGAGCAACTTGTTCTTGTACTGCAATAACCAAGAACACATCAGACATGGGATTAAATAGGGTTTAGTTTCTCTGTCTCTGCGTGTGATGCTGACTTCGCAAATTAAGCTTAGCTAGCAACCAGAGCTGCTGCAGTTTTCCTCATATACATGCCGTGTGGATGATACTACTAGCTAGTCTAGAATATGTACATGTATAGTACAAACTATATTAGTATATAGCAAGAGAGTTTCATTGGAATTTTGCTTCTGAATTAACACCTTTGTTTAGCAAGAGGTGATTATACACACGAGAACCACCACCGTTTAAATATAATTGCAGGCTGAAGATTCGCTCTAGTAGTGCTCCTGATTGGAGGTGAATGACACAGAATCGCTGCTTTGATAAATAGATCAAGTTTAATTTGCTACATCATGAAATTAACTAATTAAGGATGCTAGCTAGCTTTGCGTATGTCATGAGATGTGCTCATCTTACCTCAATCATCACATATATCCGATTTATATGTAAACACCGGTCCTTTTACTACAGGCAGCTATACATATAAGCAGATGAAAAAAAAAGTGATTTTATATATGGTTCCTCCGAAGGTATCACGAAGTACCATATTTTATAGTGTAAAATTTAGTATATTTCAGCATCTTAAGTATCAGGAGGTATTGAATTTTATACTAAAAATTTTGGTACTTCTTAATCACTTTCAAGTACCGTAAAATTTCAACAAGAATAATAAGTACAAGGTGTGGAAGTAAATCTCCGATCGTACCTAATTTCCCTAATTGACAGTTCAGGATTTTTTTTGAAGAAAGACAGTTCAGGTTTTAGACAAACTGAATGAATGCATAATAGACAAAAGAAAGAAAATGAACCCTCTAATTACTAAAGAACTGACTAAATTAAGAAGAAACCACGATTATATATATGCAATTAAATACGTCCATGGTTGAGAATGTCGTCATTGTTTGATACCATCGGCGAGTAGCAGCGTATATGCAGTTGTGTCATCGATCGATCCATGAATCTTCAACGCAGAAGGCGGCTCACAAGTTGCACATTTTTATAAAAGCAAAACCATTTTGTTTTTTGTTACAGTCCTAATCGCCACATAAGCCAGTTGCTGTACTATTGAATTGATGAAGCTGTGCGAAAGTTTAACTTAACCATAAGAGCAGCTACAAGTCCGCAACTGCTGCGCCAGCTGCAAAGTGACGACCTAACTGCCAGTCTGCTAGCTAGCTTGTGTGATTGCCTCACCTGAGCTCAATTTGGTGATAAAGAAAATTGCCATTCTGCCGTCCAATACACTGACACCACATGTAATGTCCTTGATCCAATCTTTTATTTCTGCTTGACAAAATTGTATATATTCATAAGTACTGATGATAAGTTTATAGAAAGATCAGTTTAGAGATGAATCTAGTATATGCATTGACTCATTGCTATTCTGTTCCTGTCTAGGTTCAGAGAAAAAAGATTGAGCTTTTAGGCCCTGTTTAGATTCTAACTTTTTTCTTCAAACTTCCAACTTTTCCGTCACATTAAACTTTTCTACACACATAAACTTTCAACTTTTCCATCACATTATTCCAATTTCTTTAAACTTTCAATTTTGGTGTGGAACTACACACAACCTTACTTGGATTCACACGTACATGTACCAACAATTAATTTATTTCTCTTTTTTTGGGAAGTGTATACTCCTGTTGCTCAACAGAAGGATAGAGAATGACATGATCTCTATTTGAAGAGTTCATGGTTTTAATTAAGTTAGGGCCATGCAATTACAGGGTCAAAATTATGGTTGTTTTCAAGTGCAGTGGGGATCTATTTAGCTATAGTAATCTCCGTTCAATTTTTCACAAAAAATCTGCATGGATCCAAATTTGTTGGTAGTGATCGATATGCATTATGGGGTGCTTCAACTCTACAAGTAGGGGAAAGTCATATTGACTCTCAAGGGGCGTCTCCTCGTTTTTTACAAGTCACTTAAATGGTTATGATTTTCTTTACAATACTGATGAGATAGATTAATATGTGATATATTACTCCCTATTAGTAGAGTTTCTTTATTGACAACAGCAGATATACTGTTACAAGGGATAGCAAAAGTAGACTTTATTTTTTTGGCATCAGCAAACTATTCTTATATGTAGATATGAATATCTCGGGTGGTGACGTCAAGTATCGAAAATTCTTGCCACTTGGCATTGTACCTGGAATCTATCCATATAATTTACTCGCTATGTAAATCACCTTGGACAAGAATATACTACTAATATAGAATCAAGGGTCAACATGGAGTGAGTAGCAACTGAAAACCACAAGCTCTATACTTAATTTACTCAATTCAGATAATTACATTAATCCATTTGATCAAAGGGTTTTGATTACAAATCCAGGAAATCATCAGGAGGTGAATATTATCTCATGTAATCCTCCAGATTAACCCCAAAGCATAGCATCTGATCATTGGCACCCAAAACGTGTGCCATGCTCTGTTGTATTAGGAACTAATATATTCTACCGCTACAAAATGTGGATTTCTCAACAACAAGAAGAAGAAATGAAAAGGTAAAAGAGAAATTGCACCAAGATTAATCGGTGCATATAAGTATTGTAGCATCCGGCAAAAATCCGGCAAGAGACCTAGTAGCCGACGCAGTCAACGGCCATGGCTCCGGTATCCAAGAACTGGTGGAACGTGATGCCGGCGCCGGCGGCATTGTGGCCGCACTCGGCGTCGTCGTCGCCGGCGTCGTCGCAGGGTGGATGGTTGAGGTCGAGCCACAGGCCGCCGCGCTTGATGCCGCCGTCGTCGTCGTGGCCGTGGACGTGGACGTCGACGACGTCGGGCTTCTTGTCGACGACGATCGCCCGCGGCATGCCGCCGGTCATGGCGCGGTGGCGCCTCATGTGGCCGCCGAGAGCCTGGCCAATGGCGAACTCGAGGCCGCAGATGGAGCAGCCGTGGAGCTTGGGCTTGGACAGGGAGAGGTCGCCGTCGCCGTCGAGCCTCGGCTTCTTGTGGCTTGCGCGGTGGCCGCCGAGCGCCTGGAACGACGGGAACACGCGGTTGCACGTCTTGCAGACGAACGCGCGCTCCGGGGCGCGGTCGCCGCGCGCGGCGGCGAGCGGCAGCTTTTGAACCGCACCGGCAGGGCCAGCGCCTGCTCCTGCTGCCCGTGCGACGACATGAGCATCAGCACGCGTGCCATATCGCTGTCCTCGAATGCAAACCTCTTCATGATCTGAATGAATGCTTTACTTACTGAAACTTTGTGAACCAACCTCTGTTGTCTGAAAACTGAAGCTGATCGAAATCTGAAGCAAGCTTGAGATGTATGACTCTCCAATGGAGAAGAAGCACATCCAGGAGGAGTATTTATAGGCTGGATATCATCTCAGCTCACTGTGATAAATGCAACATAAACTAATTGACCAATGGCACTAGTAGTAACCATTTGCTGATTAAACAAAACACAAGGTGGCTTTGTGAGAAGCCAAGTACCAGTTTACCTTTTGCTTTTTATTACTAATCTGTTGCAAGAAAGAGTCACTACTCTGTGAGAGGAATACTATTAACTATACTATATATTCTACATTGATTCTGATCCTGAATTGTACTTAAGAGCTAGCTAGCTATAGCTAGCAATGCATGATGCATCTGCTGTTGGTGAGGATGATTGGAATTGGAGAAGCAGGAGACCGTAGACGGCGTCGAGTTTTCGCCGTGCCGACAGCTGTTGCTTGGATCGATGCAAGCGTCGGAATGACCTTGGGATCGGACACTTTTGTTTTGGGTCATTTCAGACACGGTGTCAGTGCCTCGTTGACTTGATTTATGCGTCCCTTGGTTCATGGAGAAACAAAATTCTGAATCTCACTCACTCAGTCTGCTGCTGACCTTGTTCATGCATGCGTGCAGTTCATCTCATCAGTGTCTGTACTTTGTAGATTCTGGGTCAACTCATTCTTTTCTTGAAAGAAAAAAGAAAGTTTGAGATCAAGTAGGAATCACATGTGAGTTTCAATATTTTCACTACAAATGTAGAATCTTCATAAAGCATGGTAAACTGACAAGAAGATAACAGCAACGCCATTTCAGAAAACAAAACATATGACAATATGACAAGAAACAGATTGTTTCTTTTTTCAAGTTAGTAAAACTTGAAATATTTGACACTTGTAGCACAAGCTGAGAGTAGTAGTACACTACCACTAGACTAAATATATGTAGATCATTGAAGAAAATGTAGATAATGGCATAATGCTACATGTAGTACTTTGTTTGTTACTATGAGGATATCTTCTTTTTTTCATCCACTGGAATATATGATGTCCCATTGGACTAGTTGCAGTACTGCAGAGCTTACCTTCTGACAGTTCAGTTTGGTTAGATTTTTTTTTTCTGTTCGTACTATATGTTTAGTGTTAATCAGGACCGTACTTACTTCTGAATACCTTGCAAGGACCGGAGATAAACTCGTTTGATTATGCCTAGACATATGCTGCTGAATCTTGGAACGACAACTGTACATCTTCCAAACGATGATCACCTGCTTGCTTGATGAATGATCCTTTTTTTTAAGACAATGTTGATTGATGAATGATGAGCTCATGAAACGTCTCATGGCTAATCCAAATGGCACATGGAACAGTATCTTGCACCTAATACTAACTTTTGCACTCACTCACTGTGCATGCTGTTGCTGCTGACAGTATCAGAAACGACTCTTCCTTATTTGCATCTGAGTGATACTTCGTCAGCACGAACAGCCATCTTAAACAAACATCCAGTAGTGGCAAATGAGGCTGAAACTCGACGAAGACAATTGTACCAGTTCAATAAGAGAAATTATTCCTGTTAAAATAAGCAGTTCCTGACTATAATTGGTTCTTGAATAGTTGGATTGCTTGCATTGGCACCGCACTTGTCTATTGGACTGAACTGATCAATTATTGCTGCTTGATGTAAGCAGAAAAGGAAGTTGGGGGCAAAGTTATTGTGTTGTTTACTTCTGCTTTCTGCAACTTGCATTCCGAACTAGTGCTTTGCTGTTTTGATGGATTATTATGATCTAAGAGTTTATGCCTTCTGCAATTGTTCCACACAATGTCAGTGTTTGATGGGGATCAAATGGAATCTTGCCTCTGTTCTGTTGACATTTAAAGGGAAGAAATGTAGACAGGAGAGAATATTAGGTCAATAACCTGGCTAATTTGATCAAACTCCATGTGTATGTCTGACTGCAACTCTGAACTCTGCAAGAAGTATGACTGAATCCTAGATTAAAAATGTCTCTGGCAAGTAAGTACTTCTGAGACTTGGACATTCAGAAAAGTACTAACTAATTACAGAAAGATCAGAAAAAAAAAGCTTCATCTGTTTGCTGCATCTCATCATGTTGGCAGCACATACAAGGAGCACAAACAATTTGCAAAGGCCAGTTGGCAAAGGTGGTCCTTTGTGAATCCTGAAGCAACATAATCCTTTTCCTTTCTGTTCGCGGCGATACGATCAAGCCAATATAGAAAAACAGGAGGAACAACTGTTCAGTCAGTTGCTCTAAAAGATTCATGGAGCTTTGTGTGCACAGCATGATGTCCTTTTGCCAGAGACACAGATGAGCAATTTGCAGTTTCTTGCCAAGAAGCTACTGTTCAGCAACTGCAGATGATTGGTAGCTTGAATTGGGAGTTCAACTTGTCCCTGCAACTTCTTCTCATTGGTGCAGCAACCCTAATCAGTATGAACTTGTCAGAGGAGACAAGCCATGAACATGACTCATTGCATGATTATAATTTATAAGTAGACTTTGTGTCACTTTCACTCCGACGCTGCATCTTGTGTTGCGCCTGCCGTTCTCCGCATAAAAGATCCAAAATAGAAGTTTGCCTTCATTGTTTGCCTGGAGATTCAGCAACAGTTGCATCAGGAATCTCAAAAACTTGCCATCATGTCAAACTTGTCCTAAGTTGTTTATCTTTTGCTGCCCAATACTCAGTTCTTGCTTCTATTGACTTACTTGCTAGTTATTTATGCGTGTTTCTTGCTACTACAGTATCAAAGCGCAAATCTGATTCCTTGTGCAGCTATTTCTTTTTTCACTTCGTGAAGCATGCTGAGCACAACTTATCTTTAAATTACACATTATAGAAGCAATTAACACTACATCAAACATGTCAACCATGATTTCCGAAGGAGAAAAATATCCCTGAGAGATGGTAAGAAACTGCCAACCTGTTTCGGTTTTCTGCATCTTCTTTCTGAATATCATAATTTGTATCTGCATAGCCGGTGTGCCGTCCACCGAATGAGCAGGAGAATCTTTCAGGGAACACTCTACTTTAGCTACTGCTGATTCAAAAGTTTATCTAGTGACATGATTATCATATTAATTTGGATCTTCCGTCACGGTGTTGAAACTGCGATTTCAGTTTTCCAAAAGGCAGTATATTCTTTGGTGATTCAGGGGGCAGATTATGCATAATCATGCTGCTTAAGAGCCAGCATCTATATGTCTTAATTTTATATAAGGAGAGAAGGAGATGATAAACCAGGACAGCTACTCCGGAATTTCCAGAAACTTAGCCGTTGATTTTCAGATACCTCGAAAAATTAAGAACTACACTGAAAACACAAATCCTGTAATCGTTGACACTGGTTATGATTTTTGCTTTGCTTGTCATGTTCTATCCACTTCTTTCTTGTGGTGCGGTTCTAGGTTGCTCCAAATATAAAAGAAGAATGGAATAAAAATTCTAAAGCAATTGTGAATACTGTAATTTAATGGTGCTAGTAGAGCATAGTGCTGTGACGCTGCTACCCATCAACGCAATAAACAGCTTTGTGATCCGTTGGAAATATCTGATTACTACTAACCACAATTGTAATGGAGAGCAAAGATCAACAAGTTGATCATTACGAGACTACTACATGACTCTAGTGAGCCATGACGGAAGCATCAGTATTCAGTATCACTACCTGAAAATCTTGCAGCTGGATGATCTTCTTTCTGAAGATTTTGCAGGTTCGATCTTGACATGGAAACCCCTCTTCTCTGTATGAAAAACACTGAAAAAATGTCACTGCAGCAGGTTTAGAGTCATTAGTAGTATACATGACAAGAGCATGAAGAAACTGTGTGATCATTTAGCAATTTTGTTTCCTCCTAACCATAATTAAACAACCTGTACAAATGTAGCTGTCACACACAGGCCACAAAATGGATGAAGCAAACCTGCTTTTGAGAAAGAGTTAAGTCGCTGTCAGAGGAAAGAACACGAACGGGTTGCTGCGTTCAGTGATGGAACTCACCAGTAGTGCAGTTGGGATCTCCGGAGTTAATCAGCTTGCTTCTGCAACTAGCTTTGCTCTGCAGTTGTGTATTTGTTCACGAACCTCTGAAATTTTTTAGGGTTTTGGTCGCCTTCTCCACGTAGGTCGCCACCACTGTGACGCAGCCAGCTCTGGTGACTGATGAATCTTTAATGAATTCAGCATCTGGATGGCTCTCAGAATCAGTAGCAGATAAAAATGAATCCAAAGTGCAGTAGCAGCAGTGATGCAGGATGTCAGCACACAAACAGCTAGTGCTGATCGAATCAGACTGGGAGTGAGTTGGGCACAAGATGTTACTACAGTATCTTACTAGCATTTAGAAGGATGCATCTTGAGAATCATAATGATACTGTAGTTTATTACTCCAAAAATTTCTATTATTCTAGTGTTAATTATTGGGCAGCACTAGTAAATTTGCTGTGCTGACATTGACATGGACATCTGATTATAATAGAGCACTTGGGGCTGGACTGCATGGCCTGGGCTGAGTACATGAACAGGCTCCATCTCTAATTAATTTCATTTCTCTGTGACATATTTTCCCAACTTGCACAATTGACAAAAAAAAGAGATAATTATTGGTACAAAGCTCAGATCAGAAAGATATAGAGGTCATAGATTGAATAATGATTGATTCATTGCCTGCTCTATGATATCAGGAATCAGGATGCAGTCATATTTTGACAAAGGTAAAAGAAAGATAAGAAGTGTCTATTGCACACTAGATTGCCTACAAAAATTTCTCTGAATCAAATTCTTTATCCCTTCCATGAATATAACTCGTGTCCAGTGAAGGACACTTCTAGTGCTACAAAAATCCAAAACAGTAACACAACCATTCGATCAGGTAGTTTTGTTTGGGCATTCCGACGAGAGATGGCCAGCGATGCCACATTCATAACATGTCCGCCTCTTCTTTTTCTTCGCAGGCACAGGGTTTGTGTCATCACTGGCCTTATTTCCATCTGAAGTGGCTGAAGGTATAGTACTTGAGCCACCATAAGATTTCTCCATGTCAGAATTGACTGCAGCAACTTTGTTGGGGCAAGCTGACGAGAGATGACCAGGAATGCCGCATTCATAGCATTTCCGCCTCTTCTTGGAGGGTGCTGAATTTGATTCTTCACCTATTTTATTATCCTCGGGATTGATAGATGGTGCAGACTTTGTCTCATCATCAGGCCCCTTGTCGCTAGAAACAGCATCGCCGGCCTTCTTGTTTGGGCAAGCTGATGAGAGATGGCCAGGAACGCCACATTCATAGCATGTCCGCCTTTTCTTTGACGATGCTGTGGCTGAGTCAACATTAGCCTTCTTTTCATCAGAAATGGCTTCAGAAGCCTTCTTATTAGGGCAAGAAGAAGAGATATGACCAGGCGTGCCACATTCATAACAAATCCGTATCTTATTATTTGATGAATCTGGATTTGCATTGCCATTGAGCTTCTGATTGTCCTTCTTGGGAACAGCACATCTAATTCTGACTGGCCGCCCCTTAATCACCTTCTGATCAAGCTTCATTGCAACAGCAAGAGATGTACCCTCAGAAAAATCCACATGCACATAGCCTTTGAAGTCACCTGTCTCCTTGTCTGTTCCAAATCGGATGGATGAGATTTTGCAATCAGAAAAGAACTTCTTCAGGTCATCCTCTGTTATGTCCCATGCCAGGTTTCCAACATAAACTCTATTGTATCCCTCTATCATCTTTGGTGCAAAATCTTCCTTTTCACGGACAGATTTGTATGGTTGAATTTTCAAAAAAAATCCTCCCCTGTGTAGTCAACAAGAAGGTTATCGCTTATGGTGAAAACAAAAAAAGGAAGGAGTAAAGTTCAGAAGGTGATGTGCTTACATATCTGCACCATCAAGAGCCAATGCCCTTTGTGCCGCAGCATCAGTCTGAACAAGAAAAATCAGTCAGGTTTAAATTACCATTAAGGAAAAATGGCAAAAAGCATGCTGCCACAGCCAACAAGCCATGATTGGCAGTAGTAACAGATTCAAGGAGCACCCAGTGCTTGCATCTAGATGGTTTTGATCCATAGTATGAAATTAAACCAAAGCGGCAAACTTGGTCCAAAACAATATCATGAGATGACATCGAGATGCATTGTTATCATATTAGTTATTGCTACAAGACCACAGAGAGGAATTATTTCTTACATTATTCTGAAACTAAATCATTAATTTCTACAAGACTAACAGTGCTGCAAACAAGCGAGACTGCATTGGCATGTAGTTAGTTGAAGCAAACTCTTCCAGTACCATCAAAATTATGCACATTCAGACATTTACTGGATTAACAATAATCTTAAGTTATCCGTTAAATTTGTGAGTTGACATCCTTCCTAGAACATGAACAATGGGCTAAAAGGAAGAAAACAAGGTTTTGAGGCTGACCTTAAACGTGAGAATGGCAATGCCCCTGAATTTCCCGCTCTCGGGAAATGTCATACAATCCACTGATGTGATGCTGCCACATGCTTCAAAGAAACTTCTTATGTCATCCTCGGAGGAATAGTATGGGATGCCCCCAACATACACCTTCTTCGCATTTTTCTCACTGAAACAAGAATGCAATGCCATTACAGGGCTAATCTCAACAAGCCCGACAGATAGCAAGCAGTTAAATAGCTCCATCACACTTCTTATCAATTCGATGAAGATTCCGCTACAAAGAAACCACCTTTTTAAACTCCAAAGCAATCATTTACAGCTCCATGTCAGAGTTAAAAAATGGCTGGGCTTCTTAAATAATATACTTTTATAAACAGACTGGATGGAACAACCTATACTTCAAGCCATGACAAATCAAAACAATGGTAATCTAGGTACAACCACTAGATTTTTACATTGCCTATTAGACCATTTCTACACAAACAACCACAGAAAATCAGCATGTCATGTTATATTTTCACAAGAACAATTTATTATTAATAACTGTAATTAACACCACTCCTATTAGACTGTTTGCATGCTCACATTCACATCGGACCGACATGCGCTATGCTATTTTCTCTTATCTTTTGACAAGAACGGCATCTCACCATCAATACCAATCGCCATGACATACAAGCGGCAATACAAACAATGAATTGGAATACGAAAAGGACACAATCTTTTGAAGCACCGATTACTCACCTCTCCTCCGACAAGACGGGATCGTCAGATCCAACTGCATGGTCAGCTACTTGCAGCTGCTTCTGGTTCTTCACCTTGGGCTCCGACTTGGGCTTGCGTTTCTCAACCACCTTGGCCGGAACTTGCTCCTCCGCCGCCGCCTCTTCCTCACCCTCCGTTTCCGCCTCATGTTCCTCCTCCTCCTCCTCCGCCGCCGCCTCACCCACTTCGCCCGTCGCCTCCGCCTCCATCAACCTCCTAACCCGCCTCTTCTCCTTCTTCACCTTCCTCCTCTCCTCCCTCCTCAGCTCCACCTCCCTCCTGAACTGCTCCTCCCTCTTCAGCTTCCGCCTCTCCACTGCCTCCATCGGAGTCATCACCTTCTTGGGTCGCTTCGGCCGGACCCGCTTGGACCTGGACGAGGAGACGACCCCCTCCTCCGCCTCCACCTCCCCCTCGGCATCTCCTCCGGTACTCGGGACGACCTCGCGGAGCTTCTGCTTGAGCTTCTTGCGCGCGAGCACCATGGCTGCTGCTCTGCGGCGGCGGCGGCGGCTGCGAGGTTTTTCTCTCTCTTCCTCTCGGGGAAGAAGAAGGGTTTCTAATGGGCCGCGGCCCATAAAAATTGGGCCCATTTAAGTTGGGCCGGATGATATTTTGGCCCATTTAATTGGGTCCAGTGGGTGAAGTGTACCAAGCCGAGGTGGGAGAGGCAAAACCCTAGCGCGGGTGGAGGCGATGGCCGGGAAGGCGGCGGCGGCGACGGCGACGGCGGCGGAGGCGGCGGCGAGGGTTTACCCGTGGAGGGAGAAGCTTGCAAAGTACAAGGGGGAGCTGACGAAGGGGGTGTGGGGGTACTGGGAGCTCGGGGCATGGAAGCCGCTCGGCCTCAGCGCCCGGAAGCGGGCGCGCCTCAGGAAGGAGGTCCTCCTCGCCGGCGAGGACTGGACCTACGACCCTCCCCGCGGCGAGATGCGCACCAAGCGGAAGGGCCACAAGTGCGACCGCATCTCCGCCGAGAAGTACGCGCGCATGCCCCTGGATCTCCTCCTTTTCAATTGCTTGAATTTGTTGCCCCGTGGCTTGATTTGTTGTTTTGATTCCGTGATTTTCCAGGCGTGCGAACACGGTTGAGCTGATGAAGAAGATGCCCCAGATGCTCCTTGACTACAAGGTTTGCTTCCTCATCTTGCCTGTTCTTTCCATTCTCCACGCTTTGCATTGGTATTACTAATCTTCGTATATTGTAGTATGCATTTCCGAGCTCATTATCATGTCTAGCTATGCATTTGCATGGCTCCAGTTTGGGTGTATTGTTTTATCTGCCAATGTTAACATTTGGCTGCGGTATTTTGCATAATCTTTTCTATTTGTCTATAGATGGCGCTGATAGTATCTCAGTGTCAGTCTCGATCGTATTACTACAAAGTACAAATTAATTCCTTTGGGTTCTTTTATCTAGTATAGTCTTAGATATGAGCTGGTGGGGAGAAAAACATTGAGTTTCATAGTTCACTAATTCTGATACATATTTGAGAACCTGCCATGTCACTCATGTCTGGCTTGTCTAACATAAGGGCCTATTTTTCCTGCCTTTTGATCCTTAATTTCTTGTATAACACATGGTGATGTTGCTTATATGTTATACTCTATATTGAGAAGATGCTAGGACTTGTTTGCCTTATATCAGGGCCTGTTTGGCCTTGCTGGATTTCTTAATTTGTCTTACTCCTATATGCACAAGTAGTTCAGTTCTAATTTAGGCCCTCTCTTACACCTTGTAAAAGAAAATCTAGAGATTGTTTTGCAATACTTTGGTTCTGTAGCTAGCTTGTATTATTGGCATAATGAAATTCAGAGAGTGTTAGTATTTGTGCCTAATCAGTTGCAGGCATAATCATAAGAAGCTGCGCATATCAACCTTGTAATGTAAAAACCCATCTACTTAAAGCCCAAAAAAGCCCCTTCAACTAAACATGAGGCATCTAGGTACAGTTTGTGGCAGGGCCGGGCCATTCAGGTCCTTGATACCTAGCTTATCATTCAGATCAGCATAGTTCCCGTACCTAAGTTAAACATAAGCTTTGTTCTCCAAGTATAAAAAACTGAATTCAGATCAGCTTAGTTCTAATACCTAAGCTAAGCATAAGTCCATATCCAGATAAAAAAACCAGCTGCTGGGAGTGGCTTTGTGGTCTTGTAAATTTATTATTGTTGATGCTATCTAAGACTTGAATAAGCCCAATTAGCCAGCTTATGAGATTAGCATAAATGTTTCCAAGTAGTCCACTTGAGGTCTGAGTCCTTGTATGGATGGGCTAAGAATTTGAACTTTCATTCTGGTCCATTGATTTCTTTACAATTGCCTATCTCTATTTGCCTTTTCATCCATAAACTACCAATGGGTTAATTTAGGTATTCTTGCTTTCCAATTCCAAAATAAGGCCACTAGTTTTAGTCAAAATGATTTCAAGCTGGTATTCTCAAGACTAAGTATAGTGATGCTTATGCTAGCGCAGTTAATTGAATACTCCCTCCGTCCCATTTTAAGTGCAGTTGTGGGTTTCCGTGTCCAATGTTTGTCATCCGTCTTATTTGAAAAAAATTAAGAGAAGTCACGCATAAAGTAGTATTCATGTTTTATCATCTAATAACAATAAAAATACTTATCATAAAAAAAATTCAAATAAGACGTACAGTCAAACGTTGGACATAGAACCCCACAACTGCACTTAAAATGGGGCGGAGGGAGTATTACTGTAATATGCCTTTGCAAAAATATTAAATATCTAACTGGCTGTTCTTTGCCTTTGTGTACTTGATTTTTTGTTTCTTCAGAAACGTAGATGGGAGAAAAAGATGAAAGAGGAGGAGAGTGGAAAGAGCTGAGCTCAAGCTGCTTGATATGAATGCTGCTCTGCCTAAATAAGGTTGAATCTGATATAGTGGCTTCAAATGATGGCTGGAGGTGATCTGTTTCTTTCCCTTGTTGGCCACCAGCTTTCCTGCTGCCTAAGGCACTTTGTAGTGCTGATATTTGATTGCTTCTATAGTTCCCGACACTTGGGTCAATGAGTCATGATCTTACCCAGGCCCAACTCAATTGAACTGACTTCTTTCTTGTTATGGATCAACTATAATAGCACTTCTGTTGAATTTGTTCATTATGTATCATATTCACACCATTTGGTGACTGTTTCGTTAGGGAAGATGATGTTTCGTGCTGTGATGATCTCAGCCGATACTTCTAGTGTCAAGAATTAGTCTCCTTTGCTGCTCATGAATGACTCATGAATCGCGGCGACTTCAGATAAAACATGTAGTTTCCAGAACCCAGTAGTGAGTGTGCTGCCCAGTTGCTCCCATATCATTCCCCCACAACTACTATTCTGCCCATTACCTTTGCATCGTCAAGTTGCACTGCCTCCTCCTATGCTGGCAATTTTTTTGTTTGACCTTTGGCCTGTACTGCTAGATCTGTAGCTCCCTTTGGATGTGTTGTGCTGGCACAGGAAAGCAAACGACATGCGTGTACATGAGACGGCACGTTTTTGGCAGATGGAAAGGCAAAGCAAGGGTACCTGTGCAAGTGGCAATGGCACCCAGCATTTCTCTGCTACTGCTGCTGGTAGCCTATCTATCTATCCATCCATCTTCTTGGCCTGGCTTTCCAGGGACCAAAAGGTCAGCTATCCCCGTGCACGCACGCATGGCCCGGACATGATCCTCCGTCCAGCTCGAATTTGTTCTATTTCCTGTGAAATTCTTGCGTTTGTTCATACGTAGGCTTAAGTTCTGTTTCTGGTAAAATTCGAGTTGCCATTTAGAATACTCCCTCCATCCTATCATATAAGGGATCACATCCACCCAAAATCCCTTATATTGGAGGGAGCACTTTGTTTTTCTCAATTTTTTTTTTAAAAAAGATAATGCTGCCATTTGTATGTAGGCTCAATTATTAGCGGAATCGAGTTCTGTTTCGTGTGAAATTCCTGCGATATTTGTACTTGGGCTAGTTGAACACTTGAGCTGTATGATAAGGTTTGGGTCTTTATAGTAACAGTAATATGTGATCCATTTTAGCAGAGTGCTGTGCATTATGCATTGTGCTGTTCGACCTGCTTATGTGTTGGATAGGGATTTGGAAGGATAGGTTTGGATCGATCGGGCCCATCCATTGATGATCCCATGGACACCATATCGTTTCCCTCCTTTTTATGATTATAAAGCTTCATCCAATAAGCGACAAACTTAAGTCAAATGCCCCAATAAGGGACAAATTTAAGCATGAAATGTTACTTTCTGGGATTGCGCGTGCTTGCCCACCATTCATTTCAGAATGAAACAAATCACTCAAATGCCCTTTTTTTTCTCTGGCAAAATCTTGGCAAGAAAAGCGAGGAGTGAGAGTGCATTAGAACCAAATTGAATGGATTGTATAATCTTGGGATAAGAATATATAAGATGGTGTCAATTGATGATATAAAGAAGAGATGAGGCCAATCCAACATGCTTGGTGCTGTCCATCTCACCTTTCCCTGACTTTCACACGTCAGCAAATTCTATCTCCAGATGCTACCTTCCTCTCTAAGTAAAAATCCTCCTATTTTCCTCAGTCAAGTAAGGTTAAACATGAGACAAACTAATAGGAGTAAAAACATATTTAACTAGTGTAATTCAACAAGAAAAACCAGAGAGGAAGCACTCAATGCAAACAAATCAATGTACTAAGATTAAATGTTGCAATCCAACCAAGCTGATCAACTACTCATATATAAATTCATTGAGAGAAAAAATGTTCTTGCTTGTCTTATTCCGGGATCAACTTGATGATAGTGGTGTGCACTGTCTTCTAATCTTGCTGATGTAGGTTTCAAGTGTAAAAAAAAAATGATGATGGCCTCTCCTTGACATGACAAAAAGCTTGAACAAAAAACTCTTTTGAACAGGGGAGCTACGATCCTTGGGCGGAGGACAAGTATGTATCATAGTACATTACTACAGATCGTGCCGTGCATTTTGTTGCAATTTGAACCGTACGTTGCACGATGTTCCACAGCACTTATCCCATCGATTTAACCTTTCTTGGGAGGAATGATGAGAAAGGCTCTAGCTTAACTGTGATCCTGAGAATTCATCCATCACACCACTACCTCCATGGAAAAGGAATGGAATTGACATCGGTAGAACTCTGGCATTTTTATCATGGAGATAATTCTCGAATGAGTTGGTGGAATTCAACACCACGTATACCACTATGGTTAATTAACTAATTAAGGCCCTGCTATTTTCAGGTTATCCATCGGTTGTCATGGATTGCTTTGTTTCATGCTTTTCTTAAAGAAAAACTCTATTGCATTATTTTAGACTATTTGTTTTAAACTATTTATCCAGTTTATAATATATATATATAATATTTAATTTATCGTTATAATCTAGTAGATCATCCATCATATTTCATCTGCCAATAATCTAAAATGAACACTACCTAAGCACAAGAACAATGTGTAGTATTTACTTTAAGAGATGTTATAAAAGTTATACTTAGTAAATGGTTGTATGCATGCCTAGTTGGTGTAGAAGCCGTAATCTATATATCCTTCATTTCTTTAAAAAAAATTTGGAACCTCTCTGTATATGTTTGGAAATCCAAACTGAGTCGTCGATTTTGTTCCATAGAATTTCTATGAAAACTATTATGTGTATGAAAAATTAACTATTACGTGTATGAAAATTTTTATGCGTATGCCCTGATTGTCTTTTGGAGCATAATTTTATGTTAACTAACCAAATTACCCATTGGGGCACGCTAGACTTTTTTTTGAAGTAGAATTATATTTAACATACAACACTAACTTTGATTTCTTACAATAATCCATTTGGCAGCAGTGAATTTACAATATTATAATGTGGATTAGACTCCCTGATGAACAACTGTATATACAAATCTCTCTTTTTCCTTGATGCTAATTAACAAGGCAATTCATATGTATTGACAGTAAACTTGGTGGCTGGTTTTGGCCTTGTATAATAGATTAACCATTTCTCTTCTAGGCATTAAGTACTACTAATAAGCAAGAGAGAAATCTAAGAAGAACAATGATTTAAAATGGATAGTGGTGTACACCTTTTTGTACGATAACGTTGGGTAGAATGTATACCACTAATAGCAAGATTGAGTGGTAGACCACACACGGCGACTACTTTGGCTTTAATTCCCTAATGACATGCCCCCACACTCCACACATCTCTCAAAAGAAAAAAGGAAAAAAAAAAGATCACTGTTGTTAGGCTCTAATCAGTAGCTGTAGATTGTTCATTATGTTGGCTTGTCGTTGCAAATTGCTAGTCCTTTCTTCTTCTTCTTTTTTTTTATATTTTTCCGACATTGAAGCCAAACTAACTAAAAGTGCGAGTTGTTTAATTCGAAACCATATATATTGGCTATGCCAATTCTAGTTTGTTATATACAAAACATAGTACTATTGTCTTGTTAGGACGTACTCCCTCCATTTTTTTTTCTTTGCTTAGATCAAAATTAAACTAATCAGCATCAAATATTTAGGGAAGGAGTAATATATAAACATGGCAAGTAACCATCAAATTCATATCACAGATACCATGAAAGACCAATAGGAAATATGAGTATGTAATTTTACCTTCCAGGATAATCAACTATTGGTTGCAATAATTAGCCATGAGAGACCAATAAGAAAGAAATATGAAGATCTTTCAAGATAGAAAAAAATTACACAAAATATGGTACCTCCCGATATATCCTCAATAACTGTAAAATCACTTTCAAGATAATCATCAAGATTAGTTGCTAGCGACGTTAGAATATATTAATCAACGAGAATTAGCTATAAGTAGTAAATTTTTCCTTCTGGCGGCAATGCTGTTGTTGCCACAGATGTTTTTTTAGCAAATAGCTAGTCATGTAACTGACTTGTAATCCCCCTCTTCTTAATATAAGCTAGGCAAAATTTGCTGCATGCCACTCAAAATTTATAATCTTTGTAGGACACCACAAAACACATGGTAATTAACTATTAGACACTGAACATGTTATTTTATTATATTTGGTCTAAATAGAGAGAGAAATTTTTAGAAAAGACAAGTTTGCTCGTAGGACATGTTTCTTTTTAATAACCCCATCAGGTTTATTTCGAATTACCATGACTAGGGGAGTGAGAATGGACTACATCGAGGGAGTGAGAATCGATTGGGTCTAGTTCGACCTAGACCAAGTCGTCTTACAAGCCAATGGATAAAAGGGCAATTTTATACTTTCCGCGTTGTTTCTCTCTCTATTTGCACCGGATATAATAAAAATAATGTGTTAAGTGTCCAGCAGATAATTATCATGTTTTCACGATATCCTGCAACCAATACATATTTTGTGGGTGTCCTACAGTAAAGACAATGAACTTTAAGTGTACTATAGTAAATTTTGCCTTAATATAATGGCAGAGCTCCTGTCAAATGTTAATTTCAAAGAAAGTGTCTAGTTTACGTATGTCAACTGTGCACTTTTCAAAAGTTTTTCCAATAATGGCCTAGGAAAAAAATGTTTTTTCCAATATGTATGTAAAAAGAGTAGGTACATGAAAAACATATTAGATATGTTGTTAATTGAAAATAGTTTCAAAATATTACACTACAACTTCACTATGCCTATTAATACGAAGTGGTATAGTAGAAGTGCACAACTTATATTTCAAAATACTTGAAATAAAGTACATAATAAAATGGTAACGTGTAGAACCTATATTTCAAAAGTCAAATACAAAGCCAACTTCAAGTCATGATCAACACAAAATACTTTGATTTAACTCAGCTTTGCATGGATATCTCTTATTATCTCTATGTATATGATGCATGCAAGCTAGAATGTGGGCTGCATGCTTGCCCTGATCCTTTTTTTTTTTTGTGTCAATCATCAATAGAGAACAAGTTCTCTCATTCTTTTTTTCCTTTAGAAAAGAAGCAAGGATATTCTTAAGAATTGCAACATGTGAGTTAATAAGTAACATAGTTGCAGTTGCTAGCTACTAGCTATTGATCGTCTAGAAGGCGTCAAGAATCATGCAAGACATGTAAGGGGATCTCCATCTCATATGTGTTGACTTGTCTAAGACCATATTAGAGTGTCATCTCTCCACTGATTTGAAGGTAGGGAGGCCGGGGCGTTAGAACAATTGCAAGAACACTCGCTAGAGAGCCACTGATTTTTTTTTTTCAAAAAGATGCTCAAAACAATGCAACTAATTGCATCTCTACATCAAGAGAGCAAATAAAACTCAAGGCTAACCCACTTATCAGACACGATTGCATTGGCCAACAGAGTCTAACATATGCTCTCTAGATGCACCATCACCTAATCAACTAATATCTCCATTTTTCAATATATGACGCCATTTACTTTTTGACAAATGTTTAATCATTGGTATTATTTATTTTTTTGCAAATATAAAAAAAAATCAAGTCATGCTTAAAGAACATTGACGATAAATCAAGTCACAATAAAATAATTATTTGAATGAGATAAATGGTCAAACATATATAAAAAAAATCAACGGCATCATATATTAAAAAATGAAGGAAATAATACGTAACACCAAATAAGGTGACGCACCAATACACCAAAAATCGCCAGATATGTGAGGCCTTTCCCGTTCACCCTAAGTCATACAGAAGGCGAAAGTTGAGAAGTGACACTTTGATTTGTTGTTGGTAGATATATCAAGATTGCTATAGACCGATTGACGGAGTGGAACCAAGAGTATGGCAGCTAGGGCTAGAGCCTTACTCATGGTCCTAAATACCCATTGAAAGCACTCCAAATTTAAGAATTTAGAAAAAAAAAGAAAGTAAACCTATAAAAATTACATCAATTGAGCCCTACTCTTGAGAAATTTTTGGCTCCGCCACCACCCATTGTTACTATCTAGCCCCGCGCATATCGTGAGCCGTTGTTGGTGCTTCTGAAACGTTGAAGACAGAGGGAGAAAAAAAAAGGTGATCTAGAACCTGTTCGTCGTGGCAGTGAGAGAGGCGACAAATGTGAAATCGCCAACACTAGAAGAAGAAGAAGAATTCGAAGAAATATAATGGGTTGTTGAACACGCATATGACAGCAACAATACTGCAGATAGTTGCAAATGGTCCTTGGAGGTATATACGACAAAGAGGCAAAGCAAACACGCACGATATTGGGAAATAGGAAGTGTCACATTGGGGAATTGAAGGGTCAGAAATGGCCGGGGCACGAGGCAGGCACGCTCAAATTAATTGCAGCCATCGATGGATCGATCCATGGATGCAGCATGCAGCGATGGATCGATCGCCATCACGGATTCACTCTCCAGCTAGCTAGCTCGTCGATCGTTGCAATCATGGACCAATATAGATAGATCGATGTGCATTGCACTAGCTATAGCTTTTTGCTAAGCTAGCTGCAGACATCATGGCGCACTGATGATGTGAGATGATATATATGATGCAGACGGCAATGCACTTGGCACTTGGCACTTGGTTAATTCCACTCACTCATCACTTAATTTGCTAGCTAGTAGCTTATTTGTAGTCGATTGAGGTTTGCCAATTGTCCATGTCTGCTTGTCCTCTTCCTCCACCCTCTATATATATCCCAAGTGGCCACTACAGAGCCTCCATTATTAACCATAGCTAACAAGTATATCCTCTCTTCTTCTTCTTCCTCACAACTCACAGTATTCAGAGTAGTATACCTTTCTTGCTAGCTAGCTAGCTTGTTCATCGATCTTGTTTTGAGGTGTTGAGATAGCTAGGATGGTGGTGAAGAAGGCGGCGACGATGGCGGAGGCGGAAGCGGAGGAGGAGATGATGATGAGGATGATGTGTGGTTCAGGTGGCAACGAGATGATGAAGACGAAGATGAAGAAGAAGAATAGAGAAGGAGAAGAAGAAGATGAAGTAAGTGGAGGAGGAGGTAGGATGAGGAAGGGGCCATGGACGGAGCAGGAGGACGTCCAACTGGTATGGTTCGTGCGCTTGTTCGGGGAACGTCGTTGGGATTTCTTAGCAAAGGTCTCAGGTTTGCGCGGTGGCGGGTGACCTAGCTACATGCACTGCATGCCTCCCTCTCTCTCTCTATATCTCCTTCCCATCAAACATCCATCCATCCATCCATCGACTGCTTCTTTTTCTCTTCTTGATTGTTCTTGTTCTTGTTCTTGTTCTTCTTTCTCTCTCTCTTATCATGCAACACCGGACGCACCACACATGCATATATCCATCCATCCATCTATCCCCTTATCACATTTAATTTCTTCTTCATATATACCAATTTGGCAACAGCTAATGATTCTTTTTTTTATCTGAAACTCTGAATGAATTGATTTAGATGCATGCATCAACACAAATAATTGATTTCTTTTTATCTGGAGCTCTGAAATTGATTTAGATATGCATATTGATAAAACAAAATTTGATATTCATCTGAAACTCTGAATTGGTTAAGATGCCTACACATAAAAAGTTCCATTTTCAGTTGTGGGGATCGATGTGATGGGTTTTACATATATGCATGCGTAAATTAACATGCGGTGTTGCATGATCGAAGTTAATTAATCTAGAGGCGGTCGATGATCGATGGATGATACAGTACTTAATTAGGAGATGGAGGCATGCATGCATGAGCTTAGAACGCACGGGAAACTGAGGTGTTAACCATCTGCTTCTTCTTCTTCTTCTTCTTCTTCTTCCTCCTCTGGATGGCTCTGTCTCCCTGGCACATGTTGGCCTTGGTGGTTTCACCTTTCAGGTTTGAAGCGCACAGGCAAGAGCTGCCGTCTCCGGTGGGTCAACTACCTCCACCCCGGCCTCAAGCGCGGCCGCATCACCGCCGACGAGGAGCGCCTCATCCTCCACCTCCACTCCCAGTGGGGCAGCCGCTGGTCCCGCATCGCCCGCAGCCTCCCCGGCCGCACCGACAACGAGATCAAGAACTTCTGGCGAACCCACATGCGCAAGATCGCCCACCACGCCAAGAAGAAGACCAATTCACCATCGCCGGCTTCGACGACCTCCTCCTCCGGTTCCTTGTCCTCCTCGCTCACCTCCACGACGACGACGATGGCGACGGCGGCGGCGCTGCAAGAAAGCAGCAGCTGCTGCGGCGGCGACGACGAGGCCGTCGACCAGCTGGTGGCGGCGGCGACCACGCCGGCGAGCCAGCTGCAGACGATGGATCACTACACCATGGACCAGCTCTGGAACGACATCGCGGCGGCGGAAGCCGACACGAGCTGCTACGACGCGGCGGCGATGGCCTCGCCGCCGTCGCCGGTCTGGGAATTCTGCACCGACTACTCGCTGTGGAGGATCGACGACGAGGAGTACTACAAGAAGATGCTCGATGCCTCGCAATAGTGCTACTCAAATTGCAAACAAGCAACGCCTTAATTCAATTGCTGCTCTTAGCTTAATTAGCTGACGATCGATCGACGACGACTCTCATCATCTGATGAACGAACTGCGAAATCTATATTTGCACTGCATATCCTTGCATCTGTCTACTGTAATTACACCTGATGATGCACGTATTATGCACTGCTTGTTAGACTCCTCTGCTTTATATATATCTAGCTATATAGCTTGATCAATCAGCATGCCTAGCTTGTGTACATGTAGGGGAGAGAGTATTAGTAGTTAAGACTGATGGGATCAAGTGCTATATGTATATTGCTTTAATTTCATGGTATATGTACTATGATTGTACTATGTGTCATATATTCAGTGTAAGCAGTGGTTTGCAATTAATTAACCTGTTCTACCTCGTAAAAACCGGCCTGCTGTGACTGGCTTTAATTTGCTTGTATTGGTGCAGTGCTAATGAGGTTTTTTAGATGAGAGTGGACCCATTATTAAGTGCATAACAGAGTTTGACATATTTTAAGAAGTAGAATTTCAATTGTACCAAAATACAGTCAAAATTAGACTCATGCAATTAATATATTCTATTCCATTATCTAAAAATATATGAAGAGACCATATTCAAAGAAAATTATGTATATGAAGAGCTCATTCCAGGGATTTTCTTTCCCAATCCAGTGATTCAGTAATTAATACTTTAACATCTCATAATTAAACTTCCCCTAATTTACATGAGGAGTTAATTCCAGGGTGGTTAGCTGTGCAAATTCTGTTCACCACCAAGCATCAAACAAGTACTCATGGTGCTGCCATATCAGATGATCTAGATATCAACTGAAACTTGGTTCTATATATCCCAAGAAATTAACACAAAAGAATCTTGACTCTCTCCCAACAACATTGAGAGCGCATATAGAGCATGCACAATATAGAGAATCTTCACTCCCAAAAATTTTTTATATATTCCAAGATACCAGCAAGCAATCACAGTATAGCTAGTGCATGGCGGCAGTGGTTTCATGGGAATCTAATAATACAACTCTCTCCAAGCAACACACACAAGTCAAGAGAGAGTAACTCAAAAAGATATATGCCAAGCTCAGATCAAGAGGCCATGATCAGCAGGCTGAAATGGTAGGGAAGGAATTCAGAAGCCAGGGATAATACATCCATCCATTCATCACCATGCATCCCCAATATGCCATATATTGTGCATGTCCCTTTCCAGCTTTTCCTCACATCTAACTTTTCCATCCCTCCAATAGTTCAAACCACATCTCATACAGCTGTTTTTAATCTCACTGTCATTGGGAGAGTGGATTAATGGCTGATCTACACCGTCTATTGGGCTATGGGCACCAAAAATTGCTACGCGCACTTGCAAAAAAAACTCGGTCACTTTTATATATGATGCATATGCAAATATAATCTATCCTAACTAACGGCCGCAATATTATGTAATTTATTTTCTCTTCTTTGGTGAATAATTAGTTCTAGTTTTTGAAGAATTGATCAGATAACATGTCTTCACATTGCAAATAATTAATTGTTAGTTATTAGAAATGGCATATATGACATTTATGGAGCCATGTTTTCACTTATTCGTGGAATAAGCGAAACAGCATATTAGCAAACGAAAAGTAATTTGTGAATAAAACTTTTATATACGTGTTCTAACGATCTAAAAGCAAATGCTGAAAAATAAACTTGAGAAAAAAATCTTAAAATCAGCTCCAAATTAAGGTTAAAATTTAAATTTTGGCTGATAGTATAAGCATAAGCGAAAAATAAGGACCCTTAAATTGGAAACCACAGAACCAAGCCCTATCTAGTTAGCCTAAAATCAGTTAATTAATTGCAACTCATGCTTAGAATTTTCTAAAATCCAAAATCTCATGCAAACAACACGCTAAGTTTCCACCTAGTAGTCATATCAAGAGCTAGTTCCCTTTAAAATGCTCCACTGACAGAGTGTGTTTACTGTTGACAACTCACTGAGAGGAATTTCATGCCCTATCCTATGAGTTCATTTTGTAGGTGTAGCTCTAGCATAACTCTCCACGGTTGATGCAACTTGCAAGAAAGGAAAAATGCCAAGTGGCTTTGGTGATAAGGGATGAATTGAATAAAAATTTATGGTGGGAAAGGTGGTGATAAGGAGGCAGGCCAAGGCCTTTCTTTTCTCCTTTTGCAATCACTTTATGCTCCTAATTCTGATTAACCTAGCATTATCTCTGTGATTTGTTTACACCACTAGTGGTTAACCACAATGGCATTAATAGCTAGTGACATAGTGTGTCAGTAACCCCACACAAGATCAGTGAGCTCACCTCCGTTATTATGTCCCCACTGTCCACTGTTTTTTTTTTTTTTGGCTATCAAATTCTCCAATTATTTTGTGTTTTTTGAGAGTAACATCCCATTGATATTTTCTGATGGCGCGCCCCTGGTAGAGAGAGCAAGAATCATGCCTGCCCTTGTTTCTCTCTTACCGGTACATCAAAAAGTAGAGCTATGTTTATTTTTTTGTGGAAGAAACATGTTCATAAAGCTGAATATTTTGGCTTATTGTTCATCAAATGTACACAGATTATGTCAGTTTGTTGCAGCTGAATAAATTCTCCCCCTACGCGTTTATAAACTTTTCATCCTCCATCGATGCTCTACTTTCTGTTACTGAAAGATGTGCGTGATGACCTTACTTGTACTAGTAGTATATATTTGTTTTTTAAATAATGGTTGTGTTCGAAAGTCACAGCGCTATACCACAAGTCTGCAATAACTGGATCAGCAATAGACACACTGTTTAAGATGCTGCAGTCCTGCCACAATAACTGGCTTCCAAACAAAGGGTGTGTTTAGTTCCATGCTAAAATTAGAAACTCGATTGAAATTGGAAAGATATGACGAAAAAGTTGGAAGTTTATGTGTGTAGAAAAGTTCGATGTGACTTTTTTGGTTTAAACTTGGGAACTAAACACGGGCATAGCCAATAGAAACTAACGCCTATAATTAATTTATGATACAAGGAGACACGATATGGTATTGCAGTATAGCTAGATATAGGAGTTTATTGCCCATGTTTCAGTTTTTCTTTTTTTTTTAACAAAAAGGATAATGATGGATCACTCAGTCTACAACAGATACAGCTGACATCAGCGAGCAAATTAGAGGGTCCTTTTGATTCAAACAAATTAATTATCTCACCCTGGGTCTGTGGATAGCATAGTAAGATTAGATGCGTCAGTGAGCCATCGCTGCTAAAGCATAGTGGTCGATCAGGTCAGGTCATCTTATCTTTGCCGGTGTTGCCACATGCGCTTGAGATCAGATAACCATTTTATGCACTTACAACAGTGTGGGTGTAGAGAGAGAGAGGAGGAGAGAGAGAGGGGTCTAGATCATTTCTAGGCAGAAATCTATCGGAACATCAGCGCTTATCATACCTTCGCATCCTATATTAATTAATTTGATCGGACCGAAAAGAGAGTTGCTTATAAGAAAAATCGGACCTAAAATCTATACACCTTCACAATTAATTTAAGAAAAATAAAATAAAAAACTACAGTAGAACCATTACTGAGACCTAACATAAGATATTGTTGCCAAGCTTATCATAAAACTCACAAGCAACTTCAACTTCTGGATGAATTAAATTTTGTTGAAATTTGAAGGGACACCAATGAAATTTAGCAGCAACAGTGTCGTCTTGCATATAAGTCATGGCCATGTGGAAAATTCAGAGATTGGCAGCACTGAAAGGAGAACTTTCTTTTTCCCGCATTTTTTTTTACAAAACTACGTTTGGTATAGTCTAATAGAGAAAGTTACACCTCTTCAAAACAGTAACATTTTTATATTTTTCTGAATCTTTTATCATTATTCATGAATGTAATAATGTGGGTTGCACCGACCCTGAACTCCACCTGGGCCAGATGTGTAATGAAACGAGTGGCTACATAGCAATAAAGGAATAAGTTCATTTAGATCCCTCATCTTTACGTCGGATATGAATTACGACATCCTTCAACCGCAATACCAGATATAACTTTTGCAAAACCGGTGTACTCGAGATCCCAGTACATACAGTACAATACCATGTTTTAGCTGCATGATGAGTAGGACCCACATGTCAGCGACCAACGTAACTCTTCTTCCTCCCCTCTTCCCTTTCTTCCCCATCCCTCTTCAGGCGCGATTCAAGGATGATCAAGTTTGTTTCTGATCGTGGGATGGCGCGATTCAAAGATCTAGTAGATGTTTAATCGGTCTCACTTGTATATATATATATATGTAACTGACACTCTCTAGCGGAGGAGAATGAAAGGGGAAGAAAAAAAACGCCTTCTTTGGTTGTTCCTGATCTGTTCTTCAGTCTTGTGAAGATTGTTTCTTCAGTTTACTGTTCACTGTAGAGAGAGTTTGAGGTTTCAGAGTTAAGCGAGAGTGCGAGTTGCGAGCGATTGCCGCTCTACCGGTGAAGCTGCAGAGGCAAATCGATCTCCTCGCTCGCTGCAAGTTCAGTACAACGAGATGATGGAGAGGAGCCTCCGCTAGATGATTATTCCATCAATACTCTCTCTCCATTTTTTGTGATTTGTTCCATTGATTCAGATTCATACGCAGCAGCTAAAACACACAGAAAATACTTGCAGAGGAGACAAATCAATACCTTTTTCCTTTTTGCCTCCCTTTCTTTCAATTGAGTTGGATTTTGGTTTGGTTCAATGGTTGACACTTGATATCTGTAAATAAGTTATTTTTAGGAGAAGTATCTTAAATAAGTAAATTTGTGCATTTGAGGCATCTTCGACGCGAATGAGAACATTCAGTTGCCGCAAGCGCCATCACATCACCGAGCTGCTCCCATCGATGCGTCTAGGGGAGTACTATCAGATGACCTAATTTAACCTGGTTTTGTAAGTTTGGGTTTTTGGTAAATATGAGAGACCAAAAGTCAACTTATTGCAAGCCTGAATGATATATTACTTGGGCCGGATTAAGTTGCTGTTATCAAGTCTGTCAAAATTGTATGATTTAGGCCTTTATAAAAATTAAGGCCCAAATTGTAAGAAGCATTAGTTCCTCTTGCTAAGGCCCAAACCAACTACAGATCATGCAATCCACATCCAGATGAGAAAACATACACACTCGAATTTAGGCCCAGCTTGAATTTTGTTATTTCTTTCTTTTTTCATGTAATGGAGTTCGATTTTGCTATATACTTATCGACAAATTTTTTCCCAAAAATTTGACAGATGTAATTACAGTACAATCATAGTGTAATTACACTGTAACTTGCATGTAATTACACTGTAACTATAGTGTAACTTGTATGTAACTTTCAAAAATCTCTCCGTAACATGTTATTTTGGTAAAATGGAGGTCGTGGGAACAAATTCTTTCATATATGTGTGTGCTATGATTTGTTTTCTTCCTCACCAAAACAAATCTTGTAATAGATCTAACAATTCAAAATTATGTGAAACTTACATATAAGTTACACTGTACTTACATGTAAGTTACAGTGTAATTACATATAAGTTACAGTGTAATTACACTACGATTGTACTATAATTGCATCTGTCAAATTTTTGGGGAAAAATTTGTCGACAAATGTATAGGCAGTCTCAATGGAGTTTTTCTTCTTTCTTTGGAGAGAGAGAGAGAGAGAGAGAGAGAGAGAGGTGGAAAGGTCTAAAAATGGGCCATGGTGGTAGGTCTGTGTGAAGGAAGTATTTTTTCCCCAGCTACAGTTTGGTCGATATGTACTTTTTAACGAACTTTTGCAAAATTGAGATGACTTTTAGGAGTGACGAGTTGAGTCGAGAGTACTAGTACAAAGATGCTTGACGCATATGCTATATTATGCATGATTGGAAATAGAAAAGCATGATCTTTTTTTCTCAGAATATCGAAAAATCTGATCATATGATCGGGAGTTTATCAGATTTTATAAAACTAGCAAAATATCCGTGTGTGTGTTGTAGCTAACTCTAGTTATATTACTAGTTATATTAGATGAGTTTACTAAAACAAAATTATCGCTTAAATTCTGATTATCTAATGATAATTAATAAGATAAATATAATGTTGTACCGTATACATCAAGCAAATTAATAGAACTTCTCACTCCAAGATACTCCCTCTGTCCTAAATTATAAGGCCTATATTTTCTACACAGTTTTCAATAGCATACTTTGATCAGTATTTTATTCCATTCTATGATCCTAACAAATATGAAATTAGTATCATATAAAAGTACTTCAAAATATAAATGTAATGATATAACATGTATAATACTGAGTATATATATTGTTAGTATGATTATTAGTAAAAAAAATACTACCGAGTTTAATTTTTCTTAAAAAGATGACGGGCGCCTTATGTATAATTTGGGACGGAGGGAGTAGTATAGTTAAGCTAGCGAGTGTAGTAGCTGTCAGTTTAAAGTTTTGACCCGATCGGTTCTTTTTACCTGTTGATCTATCGACCTCGATGTGGACGGATGGAGACCTAGTCCTTTACCTGACGTGAGACAACGCTACCACACCATGTACACTACGCTCCGCTACCGATCAGAATCTTAGGGCTTGTTCAGGGAGCTTCTGACAATCAGAATTTCTCAAACAACTAAAAACTCCCCTAAACAACAATTTAGCTTAATTTTTCATATTCCGAGAATTTATTATTGTAGTTGAAGAATTTAAAAAATGGACTAAAAACCAAAGATTTCCACTTTACTTGTCAGAATCTAGATTTGGAATCTAAAATTTCCAGAAGTGCATCACTTCTTTCGTCAGTCAGTTGTCTTAGAATTTAGATGGTCATAAATAAGATCTGAAGAGCTAACTCCATAAGGTGTTGGGCTAGATGACTTGGATTCGAAGTCTCACCCCTTCTAATTATTTTGATATTAGGTCATTTCCTAATATTTGCGTCTATTAGAACTGAAGAAGCAGATGCACTCTAGCTTAGTCGTAATTTTGAAATTTTGACTATAACTTATTCTAAATGATAAATATTTTTGAACGAAAGGAGGAGAATATAAAAGTAAAGCTAGGACGTACTGCGATGTTTCTATAGAGAATGAATCTGCACGCGCGCGCTTACTACGTGGGTAAAGCAGGGCCGTGTGTTGAGAGAATTTTCAGTACACAGTAGACAAAAACCCATGGAGTATACATATACACCGATCGACAATTAATTAATATATAGACCATGACAACCGTTGGCATGAACACACGACAGATCGATGGAGTATGATCAATTAATACAGTGGCAGTACATACATACAACCTGACAGACCACGACACATGTAAAATCAACTAATCAATCAATGACTAATGTACATGCATGTATATAGTTGTACTATATGTACCATGTTAACAAATTAAAAGTACTCCCTCTGTCCCATAATATAAGGGATTTTGAGTTTTCTTGTAACGTTTGACCACTCGTCTTATTCAAAATTTTTTAAAATTATTATTTATTTTATCTGTTACTTACTTTATTATCTACAGTACTTTAAGCATAACTTTTCGTTTTTTATATTTTATGCAGGCATTGCTCTTATGAATTTAGAAGAATAAACACCAAAGCTGCATGCCTAAACCCAGGGATTGTGAACTACAACCGCCTTCGTAGAAGTCCGCAGGAGGTTGAAGATTACCTTGTCAAGTTTTTGATCAAGCTTAACTCAAATCACCACATACTTTTGTCCTACCTCATGCAATTTGTCTTCTTTCTTAACATCTTGTTGAAGTTATCATCCGTGCAACACCAAAAAGAAGTAACCCTACGTTCTCTTCTCTGCAGAGCAAGCGGTGGATGACATTGTATCCTCTTGGCAATCAATATTGAAATTAGTAAGATTTCTGTCTACGATAGCCGGAGATATCCACAAGAACAATTCCAATCTGTCATCGATGCACTCAATAGGGCATATAATAGATACAAGACGTCTGGGAAATCTTATGGACGATACGCTGTTGACGCATCATGTTTCCGGGTTCATATGCACGAGTGGATGCTACGACAGCCTGCTGGTAACAATGAATGTGGGTTCTACATCATGCGGTACATGCGATACTTCATACATGATGGCAACATCTACAGGGATGCTGAGGTACGACGACTTCTCGAAAATGGACATGACAAAATAAGGTTCTATTCTAGTACTAAATTCCATATCTGTTCTTTTGTCGCAGAAATTGGGTCTCGAGACAAGCGAATTGTTACCCCATGTTTTCAACGCCCTCATCGAAGACCTCTGTGGTTTCATCCGTCACCGTGTTGCAGACCCAAATGGGGATTTTAGCTTGGCTAAAGCACCACTAGGACTTGGGGCCTCAATCTCGGTTATTCAGCACTCTTAAGACTGAAGTAGCTAGTACCTCTAAGAAGAAGACCAAGAAGACCGGAACGTACTAGCTAGATGATATAGTTTTTCGGATGTTCTTTAGTTTTCAAACTTGTTATGTATAACTTCAGTTCTGAGATGGCACTTTGTCGATCACTTAATTTCAGTGTTTCCTAACTTTATCGCTTCGTTCATTATTTCAAATTTTCTTCTGCATTTAAGTATTAAGCATTTGAAAGCTTACTGAAGGCTATGGCCTATTTAGTTGGCATCTCATTTCTGTATACTCTAATCATGACTTTTGTTGCACGTTCCACCTGCTGATACAGTGTCATCTCTATTTCCATTAAAATTTAAAATTTATCTTGCAAATCTAGGCTACTAGTGTTGTTTGTTGTTCATAATGTAGGATCGAACAATATCAAACAAACCTACCAGAGGGGGGTGAATGGTAGGGAAAACAAAAACCCAAAAACTTTTAAGGTTTATCCGATGCTCACATTCATTCAGTACATAATCTCACATTAATTTCTCTTTTACATTCTTGAGCACCACTGGTGCCGTCACAACACTATATTCTAGAATTGCACTGAACATGCATTTTGTGTACTGAGACAATAGATATACAAATGGTACAGTTATTTCACTTGACAAAAATATATATTATTTCAGGAAAAATGGAGGAAGAAAAGGTTCAAACCGTTGAGATTTTCCCATTGCAGGACTCTTGATGGCCTGACTATATTAATAGTTCATGAGAACTATTTTATCTATAAATTTAGAACTTTAGTTAAAGAATTTATAAGCATGCTATATATCAGCTGGTGAAACTGATCTTAGTGTAACATGATCATGTGGTATTGGAATTTGTAGAACTGTGCATCCGCATGTATTGATAACCCGAATTTGTGAAAATTACTGTAACCATGATCGTTTATGGTCACTGGTGACTGAATTTCTGAATGTATTTGGCATCTATGTTGTTCTACTGGAGGTAGAGAAGCCTGTGTTTTATTTGCCCTTATATAGTCATAGCTTGTGTTTTATTTTGTAGGCATTCTACAACACACTTATCTGATGCATTCAGCAATGCACAGGAATTGAGGCATTCATAATATCAGGCCTATTATACACTTGCGGCAGTAAAGCAGTCCTGCCAACGCCCGCTATTCCGAGTATTCTCATAACAGTGTAACATTTTACGGTTTTACCAACTTGTTCATTGTTAGTCTTTTCAATTCTTTTTCTTCCTTAGCTCCTATACCAAAAAAATGTAGTTTCCTGGCATTTCCAAGCATTTTAGTCTATCTCCAGCAATGTAGGCATATGCCCAGCAATACTCTCAAATTTGTTTACTATCTCAAATTACTTTATTGGAGAAACGGAACGTTTGATAACACAAGAATGTTGTTTTATTAGGAACATAAGAACGATGTTTTATTGCTGAGGTTGAGCTGCTTATAGTGTTGGAAGTGGTAGTGATGGTGGTGATCATGATGTAAGAGGAATAATCAGATATTCAAGAATCTACAAGTTCAGTGGTCACCTTTTCCATGTCTTCAGATGTAGCTTCATGGATTCTGTAATCAAATAACTACAGAACATCTTCTTCGGCTTGATCAGTACTTTGCCAGTCTTCCATGCTTGAATTCTTGTTTTGACATCTCTCAGCTGCACATTCGGATGCTTTGATCTCCTGCGTAAGCGCATACTGGCATACTGCACAGGCTGTTCTTAGCCCATCTTTTGCCATCGTGCTGCTGGGCACTCAACCTCCAGAATTGTTGTGTTCTTTAGAATTGTTGTGTTCTTTTGGAATAAATTCAATTCTAGCACAGATAGCTAGAGATTTTGTTGCCGAAACCTTAGTGTAATCTGCTCACGTGGTGCTTGATTTTGTAGAACTGTGCATCAGCACAAATTGATAAGTTGACTGAATTTGTGAAAGTTTTTGGCCTCTACCTTCTTTTACTGGAGGTAAATAGTATGACAAATAGAGGAAAAACAATGAGTTATGTTTCTGTGATCTCATGTTGCCTCATGCTATTAATCTGTTATGTAACCTCATGTTGTCGGTGGCCATTCCCATTAAGGCCTTATTCGGTTAATCTCACCCAAAAAAGAATAAGAGAGATTTGGAGAAGAATAATTTCACACCTATTGAGATGTGGAATTAATCCCCCTTAGTACCCTTCAATCCATCTCTCTTTGGGATTAACCGAACAGTTCATAGTCGTCATTGACTGGCAGATCACTACATGAGCCTGAGAAGACTTTGGGATTAACCAAACAGTTCAAGTCACCATTGACTGGCAGATCACTAGATGAGCCTGAGAAGAGTGGGGAAAGCAAGATTACATGACGTTTGACTATTCGTCCTATTTAAGAAATTTATATAAATGTCATTTATTTTGTTGTGACATGTTTTACTATTAAGCATGACTGGTTGGGCTTTATGGCCAATCTGACTGACGGTGTCCAGCCGGTCTGACCGAACCCCAAGGTGGATCTAACAGGAACAATCCTGAGAGCAATTTGGGTGGCGTCCTCTTCATCCAAAGTTGTTAGAAGTCACTGCATAGCCCCTGGGATGCAACCTAACACACGATGGATACGTGCGGACTTGACCTCTACTCAAAAGAGGAGATTGCAACATTTTCGGGCTCAAGAGTTGAAGAAAAAGAAAGCCAAAGAGTTGAGGGATAGATGGTTCAATAAACCGTGACCTTTGCCAAGACAAAAGTGGAGACCCAAGCTAATGGAGATTGAAAAGCCGGTGATCGATCAAAGTGATGATGAGGATGATGTAGAATAGTCCCACATTGGTTGTGGAAGGATAGGGGACTTAATATATAAGTGGGGGATCTCCTCACCTCAATGGCTAGCTTTTTGGGTTGGGAAATGCCCTTTATGATCTTAAAATTGGTATCAGAGCCTAGCTTGTTCAACATCTCTAACCCGATGGATAAGAGTGTGAAGGTCTGATTGACCCTAGGTGCCAGTGGGGGCCCGTATACCTAAGGGACCATCAGTGTATGATGAAGTGGTTTTAAACGACTGAGGAACACCAACATGTGAAGGGGAGAGATTGTTGAATAGTCCCATATTGATTGTGGAAGGGCAATACACCTAATATATAAGTGGGGGAGTCTCTCACCTCATTGTCTAGCTTTTGGGGTGGAAAAGGACCTTTACAATCTTACAAGCGGTATCAGAGTCACCTTTGTTCTTTTTGATCTTTACCGATTTTGACCTTTTGTGACAAGCCTACTAGTATGTGTCCCTCGTCGTTGTATATTTCTTTGGATGATAATAACAGGAACCCTAAGCTTCTGAAGAACAAGAAGCAATTGTTGCTCAAGTGTTCTCTAAAGATTTGCCCAGAGATGATTAATATGGATAGCAATTGTGATGTTGATAATAAACTGCCGATTGATTTTCTCTCAAAGAAAGGTAAGTCTTGTAATACTTGTGATTCATTACTTAAGGAGAATGAGAGGTTGAAGGAAATAGTAGATTGTTTAGATTGTCAAGTTGATTTCAAATTATCAAGTTGATTTCTTAACAACACACTATTTACGTTTGAGCAACTCTTGTGCTGATTTAACTGCTCAAAATAAATTTATTGTTGCTTTGAATGATGAACTAAAATCGTCTTTTTCATGTTTAACTTCTGAAATTGATGTTTTAAAGTGCAATGCTTCTATTCCATGTGATTCTTTTGTTGCTTTGTGTGATGAGCTTGCTAGTGCTAGAATTGAGATAAGTTATGTTAAGTCTTTAGATAAAACAAATTCTGATTCTTGCACTAACTTTCATATTTTAAGTCTTTAGATAAGTTATCTTAAGTCTTTAGATAAAACAACCCACTTTCATATTTTAGGCATCGCTTTAGTCGTGTGGAAAAATTAGGTAGAGAGTGAGGAGAAGGTCCGGAGGAGTGCTGGAGTTGTCGGTGCTCTCTCCTCTATTGTACCTCGGTGAATGCTTCTTTAATAAAGTAAGTATTCAAGATTTCCTTTTGGTATTTAATTAGCTTGCTTAAGTGAGATATATTCCTATTGTTGTGGGTTGTACTAGAACTCTGGATAAAAAAGAAAGTTCATGCGTGAGGCTATAGTAGTAATCAATAAATTAAGCGTGGTGTCTAGGTTAGCGGTTACTTTCGTTTGTTGTGTGCTCCACAGAAAGTGAGGTAGGCGGCAGGTGGTGACAACCCTATCCGTTCTTTGTATCCTTCCACGTTCGGCGGTGCTCAGTTTCCAAAAAAATGAGAAGGAATCCATCGGTGCAGCCTGGGCATGGTTCTCTCAGTTAACTCAAGCCGGCCCAAACTTTGTCACACCCAGAAATTCAGCTCAAATTTCCAAACTATTTTGTGTATAAATCCCTGTTCAGGAATCAAGCCAGGATACACAAAACAATAAATTAATATACAGATCCAAACGTAAATAAAGCGTACATACTTACAGAAGAGGCACTTAGTCCTCACACCCAAAGGAAAGTAGCAGCAACGGAAAAGGCGATCCTAGCAGGGCTTCAGCTTCACTACACAGGCAAAACTCAACTGGGATATAAGCCTTGGTCTTCTAACTCTATCTTCAACTCAGAAGCACTAAACTTCTGAAAAGTGGGAATAATAGCAAGGCTGAGTACAATCACCGTACTTAATAAGCCACACCAATGATGCAGACATGCAAGGGAAGGCAGAGAGGTTTGTGGCTATTTGCATAAAGGCGATTGTAAAAAGTTATAGTTAAAAACAATAAAACAGTTGATTAATTAAGACAAGATTAAATCTCCACTAAACAACGCTAAACCATGTTGAACAGGCCCAACTAAACCACCTGAACTAAACCAGTTCATTAAGTCAAGTTAATTAATAGAGTGAGACTAATCACGGTGAAGCTGGTTGACCGCCCATAACCGCGAGCACGGCTATTCGAATAGTTTTACTCTGGCCAGAGGTGTACAACTGTACCCACAAGATACAACCCACTGCATGTCACCGTGCCCGCACAGACACATCACCATGCGAGTGATTCTAACAAGACCTTAGCATAACTCTCCCTGACCAAGCGCACCGCACTGCAGGTTTCGCCCCTACCCCTAAATCCGAGGTGGTTAGACCCCCTTGTGCCATGGTGAATCCAACAGCCGCATAAACCGTCGCAGGGTCCATCCGAACTCCACCATGCCCACCTTTGCCTAGGAACGTCAAAAAGGGAAGAGCTATACTACAAGTCCAGCAGTTGCCCACGCTTGCTTGTGGTAAGCACAGTAAGTCTTCTAGGGTTTCCCGCGAACCGATCCTTAATTGCCATGGTGAGTCAATCAAAACCATGCACCCACAGCCCATCATTAAGTCATATTTTAGTTGAATAATTACGACCAATAAAACTTGGCAAGGTGTCTCGAGCTCATAGCTCATCAAGATATTAAATTTAAATAATGTGATTATCCCATTAAGTTAGCTAGTGGTAATTAAGTATGGCTAAGCATATCGTAGTTCTAGCATGGTTGTCATAAGTGACACAAGCTAGTCAAAATATCACCCAAGTTTGACAAGAAATGGATATCAAATAAACATAGCACAAGCAAGCAGATAGGTAGTCCCTATTCCCTTGTAATTAGCAAAATATACAATTTTATTTGCAAACAATAAAACATTTCATAAAGTAGGTTCAACATGCTTCAAGGGGGAATGCGTGACTTGCCTTGCTTCTTCAAACTCTTTTCCTCAAGGTTGTGATCTTCCGAAATGGCGGAATCTACACGCTGGCACACAAAACAAGGAAAAAAAACTAATAAAAACAAAATAAACAGTGCATGAAAAGTAAATAAACATGTAGAGCTTAATTTTAGATGAATTTTGCAAGTTGAATGACCCAATTTAAGTAGTCTGATCTTTTTTCATAATTCCTTTGGTGGGAGTTCATTATGTGTTTTTCAATTAATTCCTTAGTTATGCAGGCATTGCTCTTATGAATTTAGAAGAACAAACACCAAAGCTGCATGCCTAAACCCAGGGATTGTGAACTACAACCGCCTTCGTAGAAGTCCGCAGGAGGTTGAAGATTACCTTGTCAAGTTTTTGATCAAGCTTAACTCAAATCACCACATACTTTTGTCCTACCTCATGCAATTTGTCTTCTTTCTTAACATCTTGTTGAAGTTATCATCCGTGCAACACCAAAAAGAAGTAACCCTACGTTCTCTTCTCTGCAGAGCAAGCGGTGGATGACATTGTATCCTCTTGGCAATCAATATTGAAATTAGTAAGATTTCTGTCTACGATAGCCGGAGATATCCACAAGAACAATTCCAATCTGTCATCGATGCACTCAATAGGGCATATAATAGATACAAGACGTCTGGGAAATCTTATGGACGATACGCTGTTGACGCATCATGTTTCCGGGTTCATATGCACGAGTGGATGCTACGACAGCCTGCTGGTAACAATGAATGTGGGTTCTACATCATGCGGTACATGCGATACTTCATACATGATGGCAACATCTACAGGGATGCTGAGGTACGACGACTTCTCGAAAATGGACATGCCAAAATAAGGTTCTATTCTAGTACTAAATTCCATATCTGTTCTTTTGTCGCAGAAATTGGGTCTCGAGACAAGCGAATTGTTACCCCATGTTTTCAACGCCCTCATCGAAGACCTCTGTGGTTTCATCCGTCACCGTGTTGCAGACCCAAATGGGGATTTTAGCTTGGCTAAAGCACCACTAGGACTTGGGGCCTCAATCTCGGTTATTCAGCACTCTTAAGACTGAAGTAGCTAGTACCTCTAAGAAGAAGACCAAGAAGACCGGAACGTACTAGCTAGATGATATAGTTTTTCGGATGTTCTTTAGTTTTCAAACTTGTTATGTATAACTTCAGTTCTGAGATGGCACTTTGTCGATCACTTAATTTCAGTGTTTCCTAACTTTATCGCTTCGTTCATTATTTCAAATTTTCTTCTGCATTTAAGTATTAAGCATTTGAAAGCTTACTGAAGGCTATGGCCTATTTAGTTGGCATCTCATTTCTGTATACTCTAATCATGACTTTTGTTGCACGTTCCACCTGCTGATACAGTGTCATCTCTATTTCCATTAAAATTTAAAATTTATCTTGCAAATCTAGGCTACTAGTGTTGTTTGTTGTTCATAATGTAGGATCGAACAATATCAAACAAACCTACCAGAGGGGGGTGAATGGTAGGGAAAACAAAAACCCAAAAACTTTTAACGGAAATAAAAGTTGCCCTCGAATCAATGAAGATCTCGACGTAGTCCTGTCACTGCTGGTCGGACCGCCCGCACGCCGCCGCTCTGACCGCCGCCTTGTCATCGGTTGGACCGCCTCCCTACCACCGGTGTGACCTTCCCCACTCCGTCGGTTAGACCGCTTGATAAACTCCGGTCAAACCGCCGGAATCCAAAAAATACGTATCGACGAAACTCTTGAAAGTAGATCAACTTTATTGCATCAATATGTGTTTACAAAGTGCATCTAAAACACTCCTCTCTCAACTCACGAACTAGGATTGAAACCTCGAAGTAAACCCTAACTTTTCTCTCCCAAAAGTCGATATCCTTCTAGCCTCAACCCCTCATCTATTTATAACACAAAAAGCCCTATATAAAGTAAATGTAGAGCTCCTATTTCCAATAGGATTCATCCCTCAATTTCCAAACCAAAATACAATTTCCAAAACTACAGCCGCAGCCGACCAGAGAAAATCCCGTCACCGTATCGGACTCCTCCTCGCCAATCCCGTGACGACACGTCGTCCTTGTACTGTTCCCGTGCGCTGCCTGCTGCTTCCTTCCTGCCGCATGGGCCAACTGGGCCGACTCGGCCTGCAACCGACCGACCTGGCTCTGCCTGCCGAGCCGCTTCATGCTGCCTGCTGCCTGCCTTCTGCCTTCCGATCAGCCAACACATACATATGCATCGATCATACATCCATACTGCATGCCGCAGTATGCACACATATACACGTGCTACAATACCTCTCCGTACTGCGCTATATACTCCAATCCAATTTCTTCCGATCTCCTTCACGAACACCGACGCTTGCATGCATATCTCGTAAAGCCCGTTGCGAAGATCTCTCCCATACGATGTCCATCTATCGCGTGCCATCTTGTATCCAACTTCGTCACCCGGCATCCTTGACCGTCTGGACCTCAACTCCTCCATAAGTCTAGTCTTGATCCTCACCGTTGACCGAAATTATCCTCCAAGAATCTTGACTCTAGTCACCTTCTCACATGGTATCCCGACCGCACTAGACATCTGCTCCTTCCTGAGCATAGTCCTGGTCCTCACCATTGACCAAGGCTGACCTCAAGTCACCTGCACACAATCAGACAAAACAACCGTTTCTAGGCACAGATATCATAACCTGACCCACATTAGTCATACGCACTCACACTAATATCCACATATCTTTTCAAACCAATTCATTGATTAAATCATTTGCACAGCTAATTGTTCATCATAAATATTAATCATGACAATGATTTCACGCATAAATCATAAATCATAATTATTATGGCATGGAAACAGTCAGGGATTCCTGCTTCTGTTCTCTTCACTGATGTTCATCTGTTACAGACTGCAGTTTTCTGCAAAGAAGCTCGATATAAGGCTTTTAAATCTCGGTGCAAAACCGATCATACATGAAGGCTTGGGAGATGATCGACACCATTCAGGGTATGTTTTAATTCTGTTACTTCTTCATTTGCTATTATTTTGATACCTCACATGCACGTCCTACAGAAGTTAGATGTCGTACGCTTTTCTGGTTGCCAAAATTTGTGCATTCTCCTTTTCTCTTCTTGTTGCCAAAGATTCATTCCTGTCACTGGTAATTAATTGATTGTGAATGGATGTACTGGTGCTGCTGAGATCTAATATTCTGGTGCTGCTGAACTGAAGCTGATCTTGTTGCTAGTGCTTTTCCCACTGCTACTGTTGCTAAACTGAAAACTACTAGAGCTGAGAATTGCTTGCTGGTACTGATATGATTATGTGATGATTGCAGGTGCCTGAACTGGATATAAATTTGGAAATAAAAGGATTTTCAGTGATGAAATTTCTGAACATAGCAGCATTTTCCTTTGATATACTTGGCAGTTTAGTAGTTGGTAGATGTTATTGAACCCTGTTATGGTTAGTATACAGTTTATATGCTGCTGGAATTGCTACTGGAGCTATTGCTTGCTGGAACTGGTGCTTGCTGCTGCTATTGCTCGAATTGCTACCGCTGAAAACTGAAAAATGCTGCTGCTGCTTCTGTTTGATGTTGGAAACTGAAAATTGTGAATATGGATGAGGATGTGATTGTGAATATGGATGTGATATCAATATGATTTTGGGCTTTCTGGGGATATGCAGGGACTGGGGATATATATGTGGATATGCAGGAACTGGGAATTTTGGATATACAAAGGGTTCTGCCTTTTTTTTTTTTCAAATTTTCAAGATTATAGGTGTCGGTTATACAAACAGAACCGGCACTTACAATGTATACGAAAGGAACCTCCAAAAATTTTGGGTCCTGGTTTTGTGATAAAAGCCGACACTTATAGGGGTTATAGGTACCGGTTGTGTGATAAAAACCGTTACCTATCGGGGAAAATTAAGGGGCGCCCCCTCGCAGCGTCCACGTCAGCTTTTTTGCTACAGTCCTACAATGCTGGGGTGGATTTTTTGCGAAAAAGCCCTTATTTTTTCTGTAATTATGTATAGGCCCTTACGTGCAGTATTTGGTGGGGAAAAATCGCGAATAGGGACCGAGATGTAAACATTTGAAAGAATAGGGACTATTTCGAAAAATGACGCCCCTAACCCTAACCAAACCCTATCCGCCGCCGCCCCCTTCTCCCTCACCCTCTCGGCTTCTCCCGCTCTCGCCGTCACGAGCTGCTGCCACCGCCTCCTCCTCGCGCCGCCGCCGCGTCCACCTCCGCCGCCGCCGCGCGTCCACCTCCCCCGCCGTCGCGTCGCCGTCTCCGAGCGCCGTCGCTGTCGGCGAGGCGAACAGCTATCTCCGCCTCAACCCCGGCCGTCGCCTCACACCGCCACTTCCGCCTTCACCTCGCCTCACTCCGCCGCTTCCGCCTTCGCTTCACGCCGCCTCCGGTCGCCGGCGTCCGGATCCGGGGTCCATGTTTTCGGGGGACGCGGATCTGACCGCCCCCCTTGCGCCGGACAGCGTCTCTGCCTCCGCCGTCGCCGACCGTCGCCAGGGCCCAAAGGTCTGTTCGTCCCACGTCGAAGTTGGAGCAGCTAGCTGATCAGCAGTTCAGCACAAGCACAAGATCGATTGACACGCCAAGCAGAGAGAACAGTGACAGTGAGCACGTCGACGCTAGGGAATCTAACCACCCCGCCGCTCGGCAAAGACAATCTGGTGAGCATTGCTCTCCTCTCCTCCTGCTATCACCCTCTATTTGTTTGTTGAATGGATGGATGGATAATTTGGGATTTTCGGGATTTCCTCTCTTTATTTCCCCTTGTTTCTTGCAAGAGATTTAATGTATTTATTTTATCGTGACTGCCTTGTTCTTGATCTTTTGTTTTTCTTCAAGAGCCAGGTGCCTAGGTCCTTGAAGTGCCCAGATCTTTAATTTGTGAACTGCTAAGCCAAAGCATTTCTTAAGTGTTTGCATTTTAAAATACATGCATAGCCTAAATAAAGAAAGGCCTTCTTTTATGCTAACTATTCATCAAGCTGCAATTTCTGAATGTAAGCAGTGGAATTGTACAACGAATAGATTGGAACGAAGCGATAAAGATACCGATTTGGGTTGTTCGAGCAGGTATACTAACAATCCAACTTAAGCAAAATAAACACAGAAAATTCTGAAAGTACTTATGCAGACACAGGAAATGGCACAAAATCAACACGTAGAACTCTAAAAGTATTTATGCTCTAGGGCGGTGGAGGACGCACTGAAGTAGGCTAGCAGCCAGTGTGGGGAGGAGCTGGAAAGGACCAACACGACGCTGTCAAGGTGTTGGTCTCGACCTAAAAAAATGGCACGCTGACTTCGTCAAGGTTATCTAGCCATCCTCTTCGACTCATCTTGGTAAATCCTCCTCCTTTGGCCCTATCCGTTTGTGCTTTCTTCTTGAATGGATTCATGTCTGCGACATTTATTTATGCAACCCCTTAGCCATAATAACAGTCTGTTTCTCATCTGAGCAAAAGTGGTAAATGAAACATCATGAAACTAGTAGTGCTACGGAGCATGTTTGTGTTCTAAAAGCAGGCACATTAGGAGGATATATACCAGTTAATTCCATAATTTTCTTATTTTCTCACTGCTCTTTTATGGCAGATGCAACATGTCATGTTCCTTTTTTTCCCTCAAATTTTTGCCATGTTTGGCTGCCTGGCAACGGCGCAGCTGCAGCCGCATAAGGATTGTTCCTGTTTCGACCATAAACTCTTAGAGTTTTATCTGTATCAAATGCTTCCTGAGTTTTTTTTTCCACTAGATCAGGGGTTTTGGTTTTTGCTAATAAGGGTATCATACTACTTGCTTTGACCATATATATAAAGCTTATGCATGATGGAAAGAATTACATTCAGGTTATTGTAATGCTTACATGTTATGATTAAAACAATCCAGTTTTTGATTTTTGGTCTCCTATCATTTCAAGTTAACTTTTCTTCTCCATTCAGGTTTTTGTTCAATTTGGTTAAAAGATAAATTATGTTATTGAATTTGAAGAGGCTATGCATGCAATAGGTGTATCTCATCCAAATTCTCTCCTGAAGACAAAATTGATTGTAAGTGTACCTAAACTCGGAGATAATCAAGAACTTCTTCACATGTTAAGTCATATATCCACCATTTTTTTTCAACTTCATTTAGATTAATATGCTTTGAGGCAAATTGTTGTCGTTGAGCATGAAGAAGTATGCTATACTGTTCGACTAATACTAAACCATTGATTTAATTTGTGTGAATTGTATGAGTGTTTTGATATTTGGTACTTCAAGACTTTGGCATAGCAGTGTTATTCTTTGTATTCCCTGCTCTCAGGTGGCATCATTCCACTTTGCATGTTTTTTCAATCACTAAACTTGAAGGTCAGCAGGAGGAGTTCAAAATGTCCCTGTGAATTTTTAATTGAATTGCTCAAATCACATATTGAACCATATCATGCATTATTTAGTAGTGTCCATTAGTTTTTTTCCTCATCATCCCAAGAACCAAACCATTCACTTACGATTCATGTACTTGCCTCCTAAAATTTGTAGGAATGTTGGTGTTGCATATTTGAAGAGTAAATTAGATAAGTTTACAGTGTGAAATAATAAACCACAATTAGTACGGTGGATTCTTGAATGAAACGAATTTTCAAATGAAATCAAGTTAGTTTTGTAGTTTACTTCCAGTGTGAAGTTAAAACTCTAAGCCACATTCTTCTGCTTCTGTCCTGATAAAGCAAATGGTTGTTGCTACCTCACTGTCACTGGACTCAGTTCACCATCCTTTCTTCCATTCCTTTTTTCCCCCAAATTTTTTAACAACACTAAACTGGATTAGTGGCATGTCTGCATTGAATAAGTCTTATATATGTCTATATACCACTTTGCTATTAAGTATAAGAAAAGAAATATGGGAACATCTTATTCCCAATCTGAATTTGCCTTCATATATATAATATATTATAGGATGAACATTTTACGTGAAGGTCTCAAGTGTTGTGCTAGCAAAGATTTACATATTATAATTTTAGTTTTAGCTCATTGCTTGAATTTTTGGTTAAATAAAGTGTTAAATAAAGCTAATTATACATCTTCATTGTAGACCTTTCTGTTTCAATTTTTTAGAATTATAGAGACAAAATAATGAAAGTTGTCACTGAACCATCATCCCACTGCCAATAATATATCCAAATTATTAGGCTAATAGTGGGTATCATGTATATCTGTGTTTATGTTATCGGGAGCTCTCAGACCACATATACATCCATTTGTGCTTGTTTGTTCCAATCATTGTTTTCTGCACCTCTCATGAATTGGCGGTACTAAATTGTCGCTGTAAAGCTCCATATTGCCTTGCCTGGAATACAATTTTTTTTCTACCCATTAGGTCAATTCAAGTCATGAGATTGAAAAGTTGGAACAGATGCATGTTAGGTGAGGATGCAACAGAAGTTCAGGAAGCAACTTTGACTTATGCTTATGTTTATGTTTGACCTTGCTGCGATCTATGGAAAATGTAGTGGCTGGTGACAAGGTGTGATGAAAGAGAGAGGTCTGGAGCATTAGTCAATAGCTGGAGATTAGGAGCTGCACAAGATCCTGTTTGCCTTGAATTGCTGCCCTGGGATTTGTGCCAAAGTGCATGTAGTAATGGTGTGCTCCTTGTCAGCATCCACTTTTTAGTGCTTGTTGGTTCTATTTAATTAATGAACCTTCAAATGCTTAGTTGGAAAAAATAGGAACCTTCAAATCCTACTTTATACATTGTCTGTGTTATGGAAAGTCCTTGGTAGTTTGCTGAGTAAGCCGGTTGTCCTTTTCTGTAGTAACTATAGTGCTCGGGGGCGGACCCAGGACCCAGGCCACCTGGGCTGGATTGGTACTGGGACTAAAAGCCCATGGACTAAATCAATTTTCACCATACTAAATTATGGGACAAACAGGCTGGGTGGCAGGGATGGTTCCAACCCTGATTGCTTTGCACTGATATAAACATTTTCCTTTATTTTGCCAGAGAGGAGAACTTGTGCTCTATGGACTACCTAATGGAACCTGGTAGTGACTCAACCAACTAATGAAGTTCCTCCTGAACTACCTGAGCCAGCACTCGGGATAAACTTCGCTTGTGATGTAGGAGAAAGATTGGCTGTCCCTGATAGCTGTCCATAGTGATTCATGGTTACTTACTTTGGTGCTCATTTTGGATTTGATAAAAGACCAGGTTTGCTTCTAATTCAATTTTTTCCCTGTTGATTTGCATCACCTTTTGTCAAACTGACCATTTTAATTCTATCTGTTCTATCACTCTACTAAAGAATTCCCACTTTGCTCTATACTATGTGCAAGGCTGTGTGTACTTATATGTTGATTCCAGGCCGTGGTAGACTTATGAGTCTAGGTTGTTTTTGTGACATCTGCCATGATTTTGTGAGAATCTGATAATGGATTTGCTCCAGGTATCTTAATTCTCACAAAATCCATATTTATCGTAATGGACTCACTTTTTCACGTATTTATATCAACAGTCTGTACGAACTTCTGTCCACACCTTCTAAACAATACTTGCTTTATGGTTTGTCCTTTTTTACACAGCAACATAGATAGGAGCATCTAAGGTTCTTTTAGTTCTCTAAAATATGTCAGCTGTGTTGAGGAACTTGGTGATGCTGTTAAGCGGCATTTTTGTTTTCCTTCATAGTCCTTATCAATTCTTAGGCTCCTGAACAATCATGTTTTAAACGTATTTATGCCTTTATTTTCAGGTAGAATATTTATACATTTCATTTCAATAAACCATATTCCTCAGTGTTTGCCTAAAATAATGCTGGGCAGGCCAGAAATTCTCTTCTTTTTATTAGGGATCTATATTGTTCTGCATTGACAGACACATTTTTGTCACAGGTTCTTTTGGTCATGACTTTGCATGCTATAGGCATCCAGGTTCTCTTTTTAATTTGCGAGATTTGAAAGAGTCAGAAGCATATGTCTATACATAATTGTGTACTCTTATGTAGATCTAGGCTTCTATTGGGTCAGTATTGGATATAATCACATGGTCTGTTCTGTCATTTCCATGCTTCTGACCAATCCATCGATCCAATAACTTTTGTGACGTAGATAAAAATCTGGTCAATCTATGATTCAGCACCAAAATATGGTCCAAATGTTTCTATTTGAATGCAAGCATGAGGTGGAACCTTTTTAAGTACTGTAAACACACCTTGGATCAAGTGAAATATGTTGTGACAAGCTAATTCTGTGTTTCACAAGGATAGCTTGACATTATGCTGGTGTTTAATTATTGGCTTCACAAGGATAGTTTGGCATTATTATGCTTTTTAGCAAACCATGGCTTTACAACTATAGTTGTTGCAAAGACTATTGGTTGCCTTATCTTTTTGTATGGTGAGTCAGCAGTAGTCTCTCAAGTTTTTGCATAGCTCACAGAAAAACTCGGATGGAGACATAATAATTGTTTACATTGAATCCTGAACTTGAAGCAGATTTCTGAAACTGTGGCTACATGTCGCTCTGTAGCAAATAACCTATTCATGGATTTTTTACTGCATAACGAGCAAATATCCAATACATGTATTTAATACAGCTGCATAACACTACATTTATAGTAATTGTTTTGCACCAGATGTACCCACACTAACCACGATATCAAATGAATTGAACTGTGTACAGGCGGCGCGCAAAGGCGTGCCCCAACATCTAGTATAGATTATATGTGCCGGTTATGTGGTAAAAACTGGTACCTATAATCGCCCTAAAACCGGTACCTATGTCAATGGGCAAAGGTGACCCAGAATTGGTGTCGGTTGGAAATCCTGCACCTATAAGAAGTTTCCAACCGGCAGTTACGAGGGTTCCTGCAGTAATGCAAAAACCGATCGACAACCAGTAAAACTGTTTTGCTAACCCTGATTGGCACCTAATCTCCCTTGCTTGAATCCCTGTGGGAATGACAATGAAACAGAGTAACAAATAATTTTGGATATCCGATGGTTACAATTTTCCCTTTTCACCATATTCAGCAGTATTTATTAACAAATCTAAGAAGAAATTGCTTCCAATATGAACCTGGTGACCAGTTCCCTGACCTTAATTAATTCCTATGTGGATATTTGGCTGAAGCTTTCAGCAATTGCGTGAGCCCACCAACATTCTCAGCCTGCTACCCCTACCCAGCCCAATACTATTCACTCTTGCGGCCCAGATGCCTTCAATTGGGAGGGGAGACAGCTAGCGCATCTGGATGGAATAAGTTCACTTTGGATCCCTCTATTTGTCGGCTAGTCCGATTTTCGTGTCTCGACCGCAAAACCGGGTACGACCGTTCCCCAACTTACGAAAACCGGGCAAACGAGGTCCTTCGGTGGTTTTGAAGGCGGTTTTGGCTGACGTGGTGCCTACGTGGCTTGTTTGACTAGGTCTCCGTCCCACGTGGCGCTTACGTGACAATTATATCTCGAAAAAATAATAAAAACCATGGACCCACCTGTCATTTACACAAAAAAAAATAATTTAAAAATGGTGGGACCCACGTGGGCCCCACATGTCATCTCCTCTCCCCTCTTGGCCTCATCTTCCTCTCGGCGACGAAGAGGGATGAGGCAGCGGCGACGTCGTCCCCTTCCGAGCGGCGGCGGCGCCGACACAGAGCTTGAGCGGCCGCCGCGCTCTGCCTCCCTCACAGTGCACAGCCCACAACGTCATCGTGCCTAGTGGGGAGTAGCTAGCTAGCTAGCAAGGCGAGATGCTGGGCTCCTTCTCCCGGCTGCGGCGGCCGGCGGCGGCGGGGGCAGCGGCGGCGCCCATGGCGCAGTCGGACGAGGCGTCGACGTCGACCTCGGCTGGCGGCGCGTCCACCGCGGAGACCTCGCCGTGCTGCTCGTCCTCCTCTCTCCAGTGCAAGAACTCGGGCGGCGTCGGCGGTGAGGTGCACCAACACCAGCACGCGGGGGAAGACGATGATGGTGTCGGCGACGATGGCGGCGCCGTCGTCGCCAAGAACGCCTCCGGGCGCCATCGCGTCGCGCCGGTTCTTCCTATTCTACTGCCACTCGGTCTACCACTAACAAATGCACACGATTAACACTAATCCCATCACACGCTAGTACTGCTAATCACTAGCTTGTGCATGCAAACCAACTAATTACCAACAAACTCCATGTACAGCCGCAGCACATTCGCACGCTTGCATAAGAGAGAGGGAGAGATTCCCAACAGACTCGTCGGCGCACAGCGCCGCCGTCGGCTTGGGCGTCGTCGGCGTCGGCACGGCCGGGGTGGCACAGTGCCGACGTACTCTCCCGACCTGGGCGAGTAGCGGGAGAGGAACTGGGCGGCGGCGCGCACCCGCTCCTCGACGCCGTCGACTCACCCGCCAGGTGCTTCACCATCTGGCAGCGGAGGATGTCCATCTCTTGGTCGGTCCACTCGCCGGTGTCCTCCACCGCCTCGCCGCCACCAAACACGGCCGTAGCCATAGCCGCCGCCGCGTGTCGCGGCGGTGGAGGCGTGATCGGATCTGAGGGCTTCGGTGGCGGCGGGTTGGGGTTCGAGCTGTGGCGCCGACCGCGGCGGGAGGTGGGGGCGGGATCCGGGACGGGTTCCTCGGCTGGTTCCTGCTCGGGGAGGGGATCCCCACGGCACCGGTGGCCTTCGCGTTGGCGTTGGAGCGGGAGTGGATGACTCGTGCGCATGGCTGGTAGTCCCAGTCGTCGTCGATGAACTCCATCCGCGGCCTCCTCCGCCGCCCTCCACCTCTGCCTCCTCCTCCTCCGGCCATCTCCGCCGCCCGCGGCCTGCCACCGTCGCCGCTCCGCCCCGCCGCTCCACCCGCGGCTTGCCACCACGCCGCTCGGGAGAGGGAGAACCGAGAGGGGAGAGGAGATGACATGTGGGGCCCACGTGGGCCCCACAATATTTATTTTTTTTGTGTGGTTGCCATGTGGGTCCCATTTTGTGTAAATGACAGGTGGGTCCACGGTTTTTATTATTTTTTCGAGATATAATTGCCACATGAGCACCATGTCAATGCCACGTGGGATAGAGACCTAGTCAAACAAGCCATGTAGGCATCACGTCAGCTAAAACCGCCTTCAAAACCACCGAGGACCTTGTTTGCCCGGTTTTCGTAAGTTGGGGGACGGGTCGTACCCGATTTTGTGGAGGGACAAAAATCGGATTGGACGACAAATAGAGAGACCCAAAGTGAACTTATTCCCATCTGGATCCACATCTCCAACACCTTTGGGGGAGAGGCCCAGTGCTTTGCTATGGTTCTAAGAAGGGGAATTTTTATTTTTATATTTATTTTTTAAAAGATTTAAAAAATAAATTTCTGATTTAAAATTTTCCAAAAATATACTCCGCCCGCCCTCCCGTTGGGCAGGTAATATAAATCGCCCCAGGGGAGGGCGGGGAACAGTGATGTGGCGTCCGCGAAGAGGGGTGCGCCATGGCATTTTTGCAGGCAGCCCCTTCTCGCCCTATGCTAGGGCAATTTATCCGGGGAGGGGGCCGCCTGCAAACTTGCCCTTCCTGGGTGGGGGGCCGCCTGCAAAAGGCCATTCCCCGCCCTAGGGTAGGGCGATTTTTTGCTGCCGCCTATAAATCCCTCCCCTTTTCTTGAAAATTCTCATTTTATTCGTCAAAAATCCACAAAAAAAGAAAGAGGGGTGAGGGAAGGGTTAAGGAGGAAGCGGCGGAGCCCTGTCAGATTGCAGACTCAATTGGAGGTAATTTTTTCCATTACTATTTGAACACATTGCAAGTATGATTAGGGACAATATTTTAGCAACTTATTAATTAGTATAGAAATAGTATGTCAGCAGTAAAATCTGCAATTTCTCCTTACATTCTTTCTCCACCTTACCCTAGGGTGACGTCAACCGGTGTTGTCTTACGACGGCAAAGAAATTGCGGCAAATATATGAAACCAATAATGCCAATGAAAATAATAAAGGATATGTAAATACATAATACCTTATTAATCCAAAGATTTTAACAAACAAAAAAACTACAAGAAGTAGATCGCCCTAGGGGAGAGCGAGGCATATAAATCGCCCAAGGAGAGGGTGGGGAAAGTGACATGGACGTCACATGGACCACTGAAAAAATGCCATGGCGCGCCCGTCTCCACGGACGTCACGTCACTTTCCCAGCCCTCTCTTGGGGCGATTTATATTCCCCACCCAACGGGAGGGCGGGCAGAGTATATTTTTGTAAAATTTTGAATCGGAAATTTATTTTTGTAAATCTTTTAAAAAATAAATAAATAAATAAAAATCCCAAGAAGGGTGGAGCAGTGTGAAGGTGGATAATCGCATGAGAGAGGTGGAGAGGGTGGCAGAGGAGTGGCCTAGGGTTGGAGTCGGGGGAGATCCATTGAGGTGGAGAGGGACCATCCATGGTGATCGGCGGCGCTTTGCGAAGGTGATCAACCAGCTGCAGCGCACGGCGTACCAGGGTGGCGGCTGGAGAGGGAAGCCAAGGCCGCTGTTCGCCTATTCCAGAATCATTGGGGGCGTGGCGACAATGGAAGTGAGTGGGGAGGGGATCCTCATCCCTCTCCACCCTCCACAGCTCAACCACGACAGAATCAGCAAGCCATGGAAACTCAGGGCGTTTTGCAAGGAGGATAGGAAGCTGAAAGCTCTCATACTTCACAAATGGAGTTGAAGGGGAAACCGCTGGGCCAGCAGTACCATACGGTTCAGCAGAAGGTGAATGTGGAGAAGAACACTATGGGTGAGGAACAAGCTAGGGCTACCTCAATCCTGGAGGGGAAGACAAAGGACAGTATGGTATGGATATTCCTTCTCAGAAGATACCTTTGCGCATCAATTGTGCTAAAGCAACACATAGGACAGATGACTGTTTGTATGATAAACAACTAGGCCGATTGTAAAGTTGGTTGGATTGGGAGCACCAGGTTTGGGGTGTATTGTGATTCAAAATGTAAGGCCTACTCCACCCAAAGAGCAGCATAACCCAATGGCCATGATATCAGTGGTGAATGGAGGGGAGTTAACTGCATCACAATTGGAGGAAGGCTTCTCACAACATTTTAAATGGAATTGGGAGTGGAGAGAAAAGGCACACCCCAATGGTACCTTCCAGATGAGGTTACCGAACAGAACAAAATTTGAAGAGCTATCCAACTTGATTTCTTCAGTGTTAAGGGGACAGATGTTCAGGCGACTGTGGACTCAGGAGTCTGAAGCAATTGGCAAATTACACGTTGTTTAGGTGAATGTCAAAGGGTTACCAGATGAGATGAAAGGCAACTTTGCTCTATTTGAGGTTGGGTCCAACTTAGGGGTGGTGATGGCTGTAGATATGCCCATGGTCAGGACCCAGGACTCAGTAAGAATCAAGGTAGGGATGCTGGACCTTAAGGTGCTACCTCTCAAGCCGACCTTGACCACCCCAAAATGTATTCTTTATCAAGCACAATTCTCATTGGAGGAGATGGTAGAAAATGGGTGGCTGAGGGAACAGATAAATACCCTACAGGTTGTTAGGAGGCAAGAAGAGACAGCTGAGGCCACTAACTAGAGCAAAAAAGAAAAAGGAGATAATCATTGAGGTTGAGGACAACACAAAACAACTGGTAACCCAAGACCCGATAGCATCCCTGAATCTGGTGATGGAAGAGGAAAGGAAGAATGATCAAATACTTCACGACAGGGAACTAGCCCTCAAATTCCAAGAAGAGGAAATGATAGCAAATACAGGAGACGCGAGGATGAAGAATGGAGGAGATCAGCAAGATGCAAAGGAAGGAGAAGTATCAAACACAACAGCAAAGATAGATGAACAGGAGAGCCAGGAGACAATTCAGGCACCAGTGAACAAACTGGGAGAAGATCTCGGTCAGGACAATGAGATGTTGGAAGCAGATGGGGAGAAAATTCAACTGATTGGCAGTGAAGACTTGTTTGTCTCACAAGAATCAGAGGATAATTTCTGCAAAGCTGTTAGGGTGATACTGCACGATGAAGACCTAGAGAAAACAGAGGAAGAGAAGAGAAGGAGCAAGAGACTGAGAGACGGGGAAGATAAAAGACCAGCTGATATGGCAGTGGAAAGGATAGAATCACAAAATGTCTTCATAAACAAAGATCATAGTTCAATACCTTCTGTCATTCATGACTCAAACTTGTCTTTAGCTTCTATGGATAGTTTGCTAGGAGTTAGTCTTGGACGCACTTTGGAAGGTGTAGATACCAATCTCTTTTTGAAAGAGAAGGAAAATTCACTTAGAGAATCAGAAAAAAAAAGTTAGAGGTTCCCCTCGATTTGAACTCTGACATTGATTCATATTCAGATAAGGATGATTTTGATATGGAAAGGGCTGAAACTTTACTGGCCCAGATACATGCCCAATCTGGGAGAAAGAAAAAAGTTAATAAAGAAAACTTTGAAATTGTCAAGGTCACTCCTAAAACCAAATGTGGGAGACAGCTGAATAATAATAAAAAGATAAAATGAAAGGACTAATATGGAACATAAGGGGTATGGGGAACCCTGAAAAAAATAAAACATTTAATGGATTTGATTTATGGTAACAAGATTGGTTTTATAGGATCACAGAAGACAGTAAAACAGGATTATCTTGTGGGTCTCTTGAGAGAGATAGGAGGAAATAAAAATTTTAAATGGAACTGGCTTCCTGCCAGAGGTAAATGAGGTGGTATTCTGGTTGGGGTGAATGAGAAACTAAGTTTGGAGAATTCTTTGTGAAAATAGAAATACAGAATTGCTGTGACTAGAAGATTTGGGATCTAATGGTATTCTATGGTGCTGCTCAGAAAGAGCAAAAAGGTGCTTTCTTAAGTGAGTTATACTAAAAAAAAAACCTGCTAATGGGAGGAGATTTTAACATCATCAGAAAGGAATGTGATAAAAACAAAAAAGGGATACACAAAATGGAGTTTTGTCTTCAATGCAATATTAGAGCATGCTAATCTAAGAGAGTTGGAGTTAGGGGGCAGGAAATGACCAGGCGAACCCTACTTTTGAAAAGCTAAATAAATTTTCTATAAATAATGAATGTGAAGACTTGTACCCCATGACAACTGCCAAATGTGAACAAAGAGTCTTCTCTGATCACAACCCTCTGATTATTGAAAGGGGGCAAAATGTGGAAGATACAAGAAACTTCAAGTTTGAATACAGTTGGAAATTGTGTTCTTGAGATAACAAAGTCAAATTGGATTTAACTACTAGTAGTCAAGTTGGAGGCTTGTTGAATACTTGAAGTTTCTAGTTAGCACTTGGGTTTTGTTGATATCCCATGAGTTGTAAAGAACATGATGCATCTAGAGAATCAGCTATAGTTGGGTTATTGCTTAGTTGTAAAGTAGAAGTTGTATTAGAGAACTAGAAATTGACTACTAGCTAGTGTTTATCTGTTTTGAGTACTGTAGCATGTCGGTTACTGTAGAAACCAACCTAAAAGTCCTATAAAAGGACATATACCCCTATGTAAATGGTGTCTTGGCTTGTGCAATATATGTAGAGTACTATAGTGCATGCACCTTCTCTTCTTTTATCCTAGTGTAAGGGCCAACAATTGGTATCAGAGCGAGGTAAGTGCTGATGCCAAAGTTCATGCCGGCAGGACAATTGTCGGGAACTAGTGAGACCATCGACACAGCAATGTCGAGGCAACCGACGAGGGAGGGAAGTGTGACTCTCCAGTACCCGTTGCTCACGAGGGACAACTATGCGGCATGGGCGATCAAGATGAAGGTGAAGGTGTACATGTGTGCTCAAGGAGTTTGGGACGCTGTCGAGGCGACGGATGGCGTTGATGCACGACAAGACCAGATAGCACTAGCAGCTATCTACCATGGTATCTCGGAGGAGACACTCTTCTTATTAGCTGAGAAGACGACGGCCAAGGAGGCATGGTAGGCACTGAAGACGATGCATGAGGGAGCCGATCGTGTCAAGGAGGCAAAAGTGCAGACCCTCAAGGTGGAGTTCGAGCTGTTGTGTATGAAGGAGATAGAATCAATCGAGAATGTTGGAAATTAATTTGTGTTCTTGAGATAACAAAGTCAAATTGGATTTAACTACTAGTAGTCAAGTTGGATGATTGTTGAATACTTGAAGTTTCTAGTTAGCACTTGGGTTTTGTTGATATCCCATGAGTTGTAAAGAACATGATGCATCTAGAGAATTAGCTATAGTTGGGTTATTGCTTAGTTGTAAAGTAGAAGTTGTATTAGAGAACTAGAAATTGACTACTAGCTAGTGTTTAGCTGTTTTGAGTACTGTAGCATGTCGGTTACTGTAGAAGCAATGATGCAACAAGTGCGAGATCAATTCTTAAACTCAGTCATGCAGACTCGCAAGGGAACATTCGTTCAGAAGTACAAGATAAAGGTGGTCCCTGATGAGCCTAAGACCAGCGCTTCTCAGCAAGGAGAAGGAAAAAGAGCCTCAGATGAATCGGCTCAACCAAGTGACAAAGGTGCTACGGATGACTCTGCTCAAGGGAATCAGGGTGACAACTCCCAAGGGGTACATGGAGTTCAAGGTGATGGTGCTCATGAGCCACAAGGAGGAAATCCTAATCAAGACGGTGAGACAGCATAGGACTTCTTCAACAATTTCCAAGATCGGGTTGATTATGCTGTTCACCATGCTTTGATCAATCAATCTGGGGTACTGGTCAATACCTTGTCAAATATGATGAAGTCAATAGCCGATTGATCAATAGCTGAGCATCAGGCTGCAGGCCCGGTTTATTTACAAGGAGGTGTCTTTCCAAATTATCGGCCTTTGATCACTGGCGCTCAACCGTCTGCACAACCAGTTCCTCCCATTGCACCTTCAGCTCAGCCGACGGTACCACCGTTGACTCCTTTACCTGCTCCAGCAGCATCGGCACCAGGTCAGCCGATTAATCCTCGGCTGTTGATGAGGGAACAGCCACAACATAGTGGGCAGGTGACAAATCAGCTGACACAAGACCAAGTTGCTGCTATGTTTTTGCCCCCTCAACCTACTGTCGATCCAGTCCAGCAACAGCCGATTTATCAAACGCCGTCAAGACACCAGGTCGCACAGCCAACTCAACAAACGCCGTCAGGACAGCAGACTATCCAGCCGGTTCACCAGCAAGGCTTGATGAATCAATCGGCTGGACAATCGGCTGGACACGCCTTGAATCAGGTTGTACCTGAACACTTGGTGCAAAATATTCAACCGAATTACCAGAACTACCAGGGGGGCAATTTGAATTATCAATATCGACCTCCTTCTCCACAAGTCCAATATCAGCAAGGGGGGCTAGCTCAATCTCAGTTCACTCCTCAGTATAATCGGTTCGAGCCGGCGCAGCAACAATCGCAAGGAGCAGCTCAGCAACGACCATGGGCCGATGTGATTGCTGACGTGATGAGGGAACAGTTTGGGCTTAAACCAAAGGACGCTGGGAACTTGTATCGGCAGCCTTACCCTGAGTGGTTTGAAAGAGTTCCTCTTCCTAACCGATTTAAAATTCCAGATTTCTCCAAGTTTTCGGGACAAGATGGTGTGTCAACTTATGAACACATTAGCCGATTTTTAGCCCAATGTGGTGAAGCATCGGCTGTGGACTCTCTGAGAGTTAGGTTGTTCCGGTTGTCTTTGTCTGGATCGGCTTTTACGTGGTTTTCTTCTTTGCCGTATGGGTCAATTAACAGTTGGGTCGACTTAGAGAAACAATTTCACAGCTATTTCTATAGCGGAGTTCATGAGATGAAATTATCCGATCTGACAGCGATTAAGCAAAGGCGTAATGAACCTGTGCACGAGTATATTCAGAGATTCAGGGAGATGAGGAATAAGTGCTTCAGCTTAAGTTTGACTGATGCCCAATTAGCCGATTTGGCCTTTCAAGGCATGATTGGTCCGATTAGGGAGAAATTCTCATCTGAAGATTTTGATAGCTTGTCACATCTTATACAGAACATAACATTGCACGAACAGAGGTTTGCAGAAGCTAGGAAGAACTCTAAGAGGGTTAATCATGTTTGTCTTTACATGTATGGGTCGGATGACGATGATGATGACTCTGAGATAGCTGCAGCCGAATGGGTAAGGAGTAAAAAGGTTATACCGTGCCAATGGGTGAAGAATTCTGGGAAAGAAGAGAGATATGATTTTGACATTACCAAGGCTGACAAAATTTTTGATCTGCTGCTTCGAGAAAAGCAAATCCAGCTCCCTCCTGGTCATACGATTCCATCGGCTGAGGAATTAGGCAAAAAGAGGTACTGCAAATGGCATAATTCTGGATCTCATTCTACTAACGATTGCAAAGTTTTCAGACAGCAGATTCAGGTGGCCATTGAGGGAGGCAAGATTAAGTTTGATGATTCCAAGCGGCCGATGAAGGTTGATGGTAATCCTTTTCCAGTTAATATGGTGCACACAGCTGGCCGAGCAGCTGATGCTAGACGTACGAAAGGTTTTTAGGTGAATTCAGCCAGAGTTATAAATAAGTATCAGAGGAGATACGATTAGCAGCAAGAAAGATGTTATGAAGAGGATGATGGTAGTTTTGATCCTCATTAGGGCTGTGAGTTCTTTAGGTTCTACTGGAATGAAGGTATGAGATTACCAACTATTGAGGATTGTCCTGGATGCGGTACTGTTGCAGAAAGTTCGAGCCGATCATACAATAGAAACAATCGGCTAAAGCAGACAAGAGTTCCTGTTCATTAAAGATTGGGCCCGGTAAACCAACATAGTTACTTGGAGGATGATGAAGATAGGAGAACTCAGTGGTGTCCTTCTGGTATTTTTACAAAGAATCAGAAGAGAAGGGTTCAAAGGTTGAGGAGTAGGGAACGCTTTCAGGAGGTCGAGCAAGAAATCAATCATCGGCTGAGGAAGGCAAAATCGAAGCAGGAGTGGCGTGTCAAGGGTCAAGCTTCTGGGACCGATGATATAGCAGCCGATGAGGCAAAGAGGTTGGCAAAAGGGAAAAGTGTGGTAACAGCGCCAATTAACATGGTTTTTACCTTGCTAGCCGAATTTGGGATCGAACAAGCCAATGTCGATGAAGTGGAAGAGGAATCGGCTAAGTTGGTTCTATCGCCAGAACAGGCAGTCTTTGAAAAGCCTGAGGGGGCAGAGAATCGGCACATTAAACCATTGTATATAAATGGTTATGTCAATGGGAAGCCAATGTCTAAGATGATGGTCGATGGTGGGGCTGCGGTAAATTTGATGCCTTATACTACGTTCAGGAAGTTGGGTAGAAATGCCGAGGATCTCATCAAGACGAACATGGTACTCAAGGATTTTTGTGGCAATCCATCAGAAACAAAGGGTGTTCTAAACGTGGAACTGACAGTCGGCAGTAAAACTATTCCTACCACATTTTTTGTCATTGATGGGAAAGGTTCTTACAGCTTGTTGCTTGGAAGGGATTGGATTCATGCCAATTGTTGTATTCCTTCGACCATGCATCAGTGCTTGATTCAATGGCAAGGCGACAAGATTGAGATTGTGCCAGCCGATAGGTCAGTTAATGTTGCCAGTGCCGATTTAGCTCTTTGGGAGATGGATGGCCTTGATTGTTTATCTGGAAAGGTTTGGGATGGAGATTTTCTAAAAATGTCCGATTCTGATAACAGCCAATTGAAGATAGAGAACCCAAGCTATTACTTTGAGGGCGTCGTGGAAGGTTCAAGCATCTACACCAAGGATACAGTAGATGATCTCGATGACAAGCAAGGTCAAGGTTTCATGTCGGCTGATGATTTAGAGGAAATTGATATAGGTCCAGGTGATCGACCGAGGCCGACATTTATTAGTAAGAATTTGTCTTCAGAATTTAGAACCAAGTTGATAGAGCTTTTGAAAGAATTTAGAGACTGCTTCGCTTGGGAGTATCATGAGATGCCAGGACTCAGCCGATCAATCGTTGAACATCGGCTACCTCTCAAACCAGGGGTTAGACCGCACCAGCAGCCCTTGAGGAGATGCAAGGCCGATATACTTGAACCTGTCCAGGCTGAAATTAAACGTTTGTATGATGCTGGTTTTATTCGTCCTTGCCGATATGCTGAATGGGTTTCTAGTATAGTTCGTGTTATCAAGAAAAACGGTAAGGTGAGGGTATGTATTGATTTTAGAGATTTGAATAAAGCTACCCCGAAGGACGAATATCCGATGCCAGTGGCCGATCAGTTGGTTGATGCTGTTTCAGGACATAAGATATTAAGTTTTATGGATGGAAACGCAGGGTATAATCAGATTTTCATGGCTGAAGAAGATATCCATAAGACAGCTTTCAGGTGTCCCGGTGCGATCGGCTTGTTTGAATGGGTTGTAATGACTTTCGGCTTGAAGAGTGCTGGAGCCACGTACTAAAGGGCTATGAATTATATATATCATGATTTAATCGGCTGGTTGGTTGAAGTCTATATCGATGATGTAGTTGTTAAATCTAAAGAAGTAGGGGATCACATAGCCGATTTGAGGAAAGTTTTCGAGAGGACCAGGAAATATGGCTTGAAGATGAATCCGACAAAGTATGCTTTTGGTCTGTCGGCTGGTCAGTTTTTGGGATTTCTTGTTCATGAGAGGGGGATTGAGATTGCTCAGAGGAGTATTAATGCTATTCAGAAGATTAAACCTCCGGAGAACAAGAAGAAGTTAAAGAAGAAGTTACAGGAGTTGATCGGCAAAATAAATTTCGCCAGGAGATTTATTTCTAATTTGTCTGGAAGATTGGAGCCTTTTACACTATTATTAAGATTGAAGGCCGATCAGCAATTTACCTGGGGGGCAGAACAACAGAAAGCTTTGGATAATATCAAGGAATATCTTAGTTCCCCACCAGTTTTAATTCCTCCACAAAAGGGGATACCTTTCAGGCTATACCTATCGGCTGGGGACAAGTCGATTGGTTCGGTGTTGATTCAAGAGCTTGAAGGAAAAGAGTGGGCAGTGTTCTATTTGAGTCGTCGGCTCTTGGATGTAGAAACAAGGTATTCTCCCGTGGAAAAATTGTGCTTGTGTTTGTATTTTTCTTGCACTAAGTTAAGGCATTATCTATTGTCCAACGAATGCACTGTGGTATGTAAAGCCAATGTGATCAAGTACATGCTATCGGCTCCGATTTTAAAAGGGAGAGTTGGCAAGTGGATATTTTCCTTAACGGAGTTTGATCATCGGTATGAGTCAGCAAAGGCGATTAAGGGACAGGCTATAGCCGATTTTATTGTGGATCATCGTGATGATTCAATCGGCTTAGTTGACATTATGCCTTGGACATTATTCTTTGATGGATCTGTATGCACTCATGGTTGTGGTATCGGCTTGGTTATAATTTCGCCTTGGGGGGCAAGTTTTGAATTTGCCTATGCTATTAAACATCTTGTAACTAATAATCAGGCTGAGTATGAGGCAATTTTAAAAGGGTTACAGTTGCTTCAAGAAGTTGAAGCCGATGCTATTGAAATTATGGGTGATTCGTTGTTGGTGATTAGTCAGTTGGCAGGAGAATATGAATGCAAGGATGATGCATTGATGATTTACCACGAAAAATGCCGAAAGTTGATGGATGAGTTTAGGCTAGTAACTTTGAAGCACATATCTCGAGAACAGAATATAGAGGCTAATGGCTTGGCTCAAGGAGTGTCGGGATACAAGCCGATGACAAAAGATATTGAGATAGAGATTGCTACGGTTACAGCCGATGATTGGAGATATGATGTGTTTCAATACTTACAGAATCCTTCTCAATCGGCTTCGCGGAAATTGCGTTATAAGGCTTTGAAATACACCTTATTGGATGATGAGCTCTATTATCGGACGATTGATGGGGTGTTGCTTAAATGTTTGAGTGCCGATCAGGCAAAAGTTGCAATCGGCGAAGTTTGTGAAGGGATATGTGGCACTCATCAGTCGGCTCATAAAATGAAGTGGTTGCTTCGACGTGCCGGGTATTTTTGGCCGACGATGCTGGAGGATTGTTTCAGATATTATAAAGGTTGTCAAGATTGTCAGAAGTTTGGAGCGATCTAGAGAGCGCCGGCGTCGGCTATGAATCCTATTATTAAACCATGGCCTTTTAGAGGTTGGGGAATTGATATGATCGGCATGATTAATCCACCGAGTAAAGGACATAAGTTTATATTGGTGGCAACCGATTATTTTACCAAGTGGGTAGAGGCGATTCCTTTAAAGAAAGTTGATTCTGGGGATGCTATTCAGTTTGTTCAAGAGCATATAATCTATCGGTTTGGTATCCCTCAAACTATTACGACTGACCAGGGTTCAATTTTTGTATCTGATGAGTTTGTTCAGTTTGCCGATAGTATGGGAATTAAATTATTGAATTCTTCACCGTTATGCACAAGCTAATGGGCAAGCCGAGGCATCTAATAAGAGCTTGATCAAGTTGATTAAGAGGAAGGTTTCTGATTATCCTCGGCAATGGCATACTCGGTTAGCTGAGGCATTGTGGTCTTATCGGATGGCACGTCATGGATCGATACAGGTTCCTCCTTATAAACTTGTTTATGGTCATGAGGCTGTTTTGCCATGGGATGTTAGAATCGGCTCAAGAAGAACGAGGTTGCAAGATACTTTAACAGCCGATGAGTATTATAACCTTATGGCCGATGAGAGGGAAGATCTGGTTCAATCACGGTTACGAGCTCTTGCAAAAGTTACTCAGGATAAGGAGCGAGTTGCCTGACATTATAATAAGAAAGTAGTGCCCAAAGATTTTTCGGAAGGTGAACTTGTATGGAAGTTGATTTTGCCGATTGGGACTCGAGATAGTAAGTTCGGCAAGTGGTCGCCGAATTGGGAAGGACCGTTCCAGATTCATAAGGTGGTATCTAAGGGAGCATACATGTTGCAAGGACTCGATGGAGAAAGTTATGGTAGAGCACTAAATGGCAAATACTTGAAGAAATATTACCCTAGCGTTTGGGTTAACGAATGATCGGCTGATATTGCCGATGCATGGTAGCCGATGTGTTTACATCGCCTTGAGATGGCTGATATGGTTATATCGCCCTTAGATTATATATATTATGATCGGCTGATGTTGCCGATGCATGATGGCCGGTGTGTTTACATCGCCTTGAGATGGCCGATATGGTTATATCGCTCTTAGTCGTTTTTATAATTTTATCAATGTTTTTGGCATTGTAAAATTAGGGGGGCACATACATGGAAAATTGCAAAATTTTGAGCATATTTGGGAAGTATGTTAATTGGCACAAGGATTATACAGATAGAAAAGTTACTAGGGTATTTTAGCCGATTACAAAAGTTAGCCGATTACAAAAGTTTTCCAAAGTTTGTTACACAGAATGTCACTGAGACAAATATCGCTGGATAGCTGATATAGCCCTTTGCCTAATTTGATCTACTTCTTCTATGGCTTGGGCATCTTGAGCGTCGGTTCCAGGGATGACTTTCAAGGATTTGGTCATATCAGCGACGTTCTTGATAGCCGATTTTAGCTTTGCCTTCTGTTCTTCGACGGCTTGCGGGAGATCGGCTAGTTTCTTGTGCTCCATATCCAGCTCAGCATTACATTCTTGGAGTTGTGCCATGAGATCAATCTTGCGAGCTTCAAGCCGATCGATATTTGATTTGATCGGGCCCTCAGATAACTGATCAAGTTTGGATTTGTCTGCGTGCACAAGCTGCCGATTGTGCTGGATTGTAGCTTCGATATCTTTGCGCTCCCGGCGATCGGCTAACCTCTGCCTGGCCTTCTCCAGCTTGAATTGATATTGCTCAAGGTAGACGGCTGGAGTAAGGGCGTCGGCTAATTCATCCGGAAGAAGAGCTTGGATGTCTGTGAACCTTGCCCGGATTGGTCCACAGTTGGTTACCAGGTTGTCTAATGATGCTTCTAGCCGATGAGAGATGTCTCCAAGCGTTCTCTTCACATCATCAGGCAGAAGAGCTGTTGCTTTGCTGGTGGTGTCTTCTTCTATTTCATCGAGGTAATCTTTGATGTCGAAGGAGAATAGATCGGCTAAAACCTACAAAAGATAATATCATAGATGGTTAAGAATCAAGACATGATTGGCCGATCTCAAATTTATGTCCATAAAGCTTACTGGAATAGCAGGGGCAGCTAGTTGTTCTTCCTCTTCGACGTGATGGCTGTCTGCAACCGATGGAGTACGAGCGCCCGATTCTAGCCGCACAGGAGGGGAGGAAGGAGGAGGAGGCTGCAAAAAGGGCAAATGTTAGACATAATCGGCTCAGATCAGTTAATGAGAGGATTGAGAGTATATTACTGGTGGAACTGGTTTGGGAGTTGGCGCAGCCGATCTCTTCCTCACAGCAGTTTTCTTTTTCTGTAGTTACTGAAATTGTGAGGAATCGGCTATAAGGTAAAACGATTACAAAAGGAATCAAGGAAAGCTGCTTACTCTTAGGAAGTGGACTGGAGCAGAAGGAGTTGGAGGGGTCTGCTTGGGTGAAGCCGATGCCGTTTTTTCTGTGTCACTGATTTCGGCTGCAGCTTGATCGACATCATCTCCAATTATTTCTTCATCTAGAGCCTGTTCGATGGATGGATCTAAAGTAGGCAGATCGTCGGCTGCTGTGGTCTTCTTCAGCTTGGTTTTCTTCTTTAAAGCTGGGGCTAAAGTGTCTGCAGCTGATGATCTAGTTTTCCGCTTCTTGCCAGCATTGGCTGGTTGTCTGATAAGCCCTTGGAGAAGCGCTGAAGTCTTGGGGGCATTGTAGCCGATAGCAGAGGGAGATGGCCCACCTCCATTTGGAATTAGATTCGGGGCATATTCAATGTCTTTACCGCTGTTACTCCGGCGAGGAGGAGAGGATTCTGTTGTCTGCAATTCAGAAGAAAATGTTAGTCAAGGTTCAAATCGGCTGTCAGTTATTCAAGCAAGATTGATAAAGTGAAGACTTACCTGAGGAATGGCATCGGGGAACAGATCTGTCATAGACATGGAGGCCGATTGATGGAACAAGTGTAGCTTCCATTCGCTCCACCATCTGTCAAATGCCCGGCTCCTGAACCTTGCCAACTTTATGTTTTCAATGCTGCCTAATGGAGGTCCAGGGATGTTCAGTAGCCGATCCATCATTAAGGTTGAAGAGATGTCACCTCTGCACTGGATCTTGTCGGCAAAGTACAAACCGATCGGCAGCTGTCCCATTCCGAGTTGTCTAGCCGATGACATTGGATGATAGAACTCGTAGGAGAGTTGGATATTTCTCCCTTGATGGATGCCAACGGGGAGAATACACAGGCTGATGGCAGTAGTGAAGACTTCTCTAGATTGCTGAAATTTTTCGTGATTAATGTCTTCAAATCTGAAATCGGCTGGTAGTTCAAAATCCATTGAGTCGGCATAAAAGAACCAAACTCGGGCATCCTTCTGAAATCCATCGTAGAAACTGAAGAACCAATCCTTCAGAAGTTCAACCGATAGCTTTGCTCCCGCATCAGCTGGTGTAGATGCGTACTCTCCGCATGACATGCATCTGCGATGAGTGCATTCTTCTCCATCATCTTCCACAATCGGCTCCAACCTTGGAAATTCGGCTTCTGTCACAGATGGCCGATTGACGACTTTCATGACTACCAGGTTCAGCCAGGATTGCAATAACCACCATGGCCCACCTGCCCCAACTACTGAGCCGACAATTATCTTGGCGGATGCATTGTTCAACATCTGGTATAGATAGCCGAGAAGGATCTTGCCCAAGAGAAATTGTTTCTTCGATTCTAGGGCTTCGGCTAAGAATTGCCAGTTGGTTGTAGGACCACAGCTTGACCCGCAGAAAAGGAATTTTTCTAGCCACATCAACAGGAAGGCCACATGCTCTCTAGGGGTAACTGGTCCTTTGCCCATGTATGCTGTGATGTATCCTGACCAGCCGCCAATACTTTTGGTCTTGAACTCAAAGGTGTTCTTGGTATTCAAGTTCATGGGGTTAGCCGATGAGGTCACATCTAAGCCAGTGAGCATGATGATGTCCAGCAGAGTTGGGGTCATCGGCCCTTGGTTGAAAAGAAAAGCATTGAGGGTATTGGACCAGAAATAGGTGGCAGCAGCTATCAGGGGTTCATCCTTGGCCGAATTTGCTGTTGTGAGGGCTAGGGCTTGGCCGATTCCAATCTCATCCCAATGAGCTTGCTTGCTAGCTGACATCCGTTTGTACCATACAGGCCAGCTTTTCTCAAGAGAAGGCCAGGATTTAAAGGTGTTTTTCCAATGACTCATGTTTAGATTGGCCGACCTAAAAGGGGTTCTATTGGTTTCGGTTGTGATGAATTCAGTGGGGTCAAGATTGCCGATTGGACCAAGGAAGTATTGTTGGTCGTGCAATAAACTGGGAACCGCAACAAGATTGGAAAGATGCTACACGTACAGAAGAAGTAGAGAAGAAGGAAACAAGATGAGATGAAGAAAATCAATCTACTGTTTAGGAAAAGGGAATCTAGCCAGTGGATACATACTTCTGCATACTCGGCTGATGGTGTAGCAGACGGGCTGGTTGATGGCGCAGCAGACGGACCGGCGGAAGTCGACATCGTCGCGGATGGAGATCTGGTTGAGGAGGAAATCGCCTGGAGATCGCCTTGCGCGTCGGGGAAATCGCCGGAGAGAGAGGAGGCGGAATTCGCTTAAGCGGCGGAAACGGAAGTCACGGTGTGAAGATTCTCGGGGGCAACGGTTGGTATTTAAAAGCACTGTGTAACGGTTAGAAAACAGCAAGTACGATATTTACTCATACTCGGTGTATGTCAAGTCCGAAACATTACCAAATATTCCGGACTTGGGGGGCATGTTTTAATGACCAAATTTGGTAGTATCAGCATCGGAGAAGAAAATCAGATCGAAGAGGAATTCAAGATGAGGATCGTGGCGGAAACAGAGCAAGAATCGACTGCATCCAAATCGGCTATGGTCAGGATCGGCAGAGTTTGAGTCGGACGGGGTTAGCCGATATAGCCAATTCCGACAATACAACTCGGTGTACGTCATCGAGTTGAGTCAATGTGCTTCACGATGATTGCCACGCAAGGATAGAGTCCTGAGAAGGCAACTGTATCTATTAATTGGGATATTTTATGTAATTTCCTTAGAGATATGTTTGGGCAAAAGTCTGCCGTAAAGACTTATGGTATTTTAGAGTTTGTTAGAGATAATAGTCGTGTCCGAGATGGACATATCTTGTAATTCTCGGGTATAAATAGACCCCGAGCCTCATGTAATAAAAAACACACACATTCAATACAATTTCGGCGCATCGCCACCCTTTTTGCTTTAGTTTTATTTCGACGAGTTCTTGCTTTCGGGTTGAGCTGCATCGGTTTCGATCTTCAACAAGAGGTAAAACTTGTTATGGCGGTTTGCATTCTTGGGATTAGTGCTTCCATCTTTATGACACTCTAATCTTGTTTATGTAATCCGTCGAGTTATCATATATCTTATATAATCTCTAGCAATATCGTTATCTAACCTACAATCGGCTAACATCTGTCACTGGCACACTTACACACCCGAAGGCGAGTTTTGGACCTGCACTGGAGTTAAGCAGATCTCCCAGGCCTCGTGTTTTCTGTCAACACTCATCAAGTATGAAGAAGCGATTGGAGTAAGTGAAGTGAAGATCTCAAGAATACAAATTAAGGGGGGGAATGTTGGAAATTAATTTGTGTTCTTGAGATAACAAAGTCAAATTGGATTTAACTACTAGTAGTCAAGTTGGATGATTGTTGAATACTTGAAGTTTCTAGTTAGCACTTGGGTTTTGTTGATATCCCATGAGTTGTAAAGAACATGATGCATCTAGAGAATTAGCTATAGTTGGGTTATTGCTTTGTTGTAAAGTAGAAGTTGTATTAGGGTGTGTTTGAGGAGGAGGGGATTGAGGAGATTGGGAAGATACGCAAAACGAGGTGAGCCATTAGCTCGTGATTAATTGATTATTAACTATTTTAAATTTCAAAAATGGATTAATGTGATTTTTTAAAAGAACTTTCCTACAGAAAATTTTTGCAAAAAACACACCGTTTAGTAGTTTGGGAAGCGTGCACGCGGAAAACGATGTGCTTTCTTCCTCAAACTCACTGGAACGAACGCTGCCTTAGAGAACTAGAAATTGACTACTAGATAGTGTTTAGCTGGTTTGAGTACTGTAGCATGTCGGTTACTGTAGAAACCGACCTAAAAGTCCTATAAAAGGACATATACCCCTATGTAAATGGTGTCTTGGCTTGTGCAATATATGTAGAGTACTATAGTGCATGCACCTTCTCTTCTTTTATCCTAGTGTAAGGGCAACAAATACAGCTGGATGCTGAGAGAATTTGGAAGAAAACATTGCCAAAATATGGGACAAAACTGTAACAGGGGTTACTAGTATTGACAGATGGGAAAAGAAGTTAAGGATGTTAAGGAAACATTCGAAAGGATGGAATAAAAAATGCGAAGGGATATATAGAAGGAAAAAAGAGAAGATTCTCTCCCAGATTGATAAACTTGATCAATATTGTGAAACTCATGGGATGGACACCTCTGTAAGGGAGGAATGGAGGAGGTTGGAGCCGAGTTTGTTCTATGTGGTAAGGGAGGAGAGAGTTAAATGGTTACAGAGAAGTAATGAAAAAGATTTGATTGAAGGAGACAACTATACAAGATACTACCATGCCAAAGCAAATGGAAGAAAAAGAAAGGGCCAAATTCATTGTCTGTTACAGGAAGAAGGGCAAATTACTGAACAGAACAACCTCATGCAATAGATAACAAATTTTTACAACAATCTGTTCAGCAGACCAGCTGAGAATAACATAGTGCTAGAGTTGGGAGCTAGATAAAGAAGAGCTGATTAAACCATTTACTGAGGAAGAGATAAAGGAATAGTTTTTGGAATGAAAAAAAATAAAGCCTAGGACCTGATGGGTTTCAAGCAGAATTCTATATAAAATTTTGGGAAATCATAAAAAGAGACTTCATGAGGTGATCAATGAGTTTCAGAGAGGATTGATTCACATTGAGAGATTAAACTATGGGATAGTTTCCTTAGCACCAAAAGTAAAAGAAGCTTTACAAATACAGAAATTCAGGCCCATATGTCTTCTTAATGTTAGTTTCAAGATCATAACATAAGCACTTATGGCCAGAATGTCTAAGGTTATGAGCAATTTAATTGCTATGAACCAAACAGCTTTCTTGAAACAAAGGTACATAATGGAGGGAGTGATGGTTTTACATGAAGCTCTAAATTCATGGTATCATACGAAAAGGAGTGGGATATTGTTTGGATTTTGAAAAGGCATATGATAAGATCAAATGGAATTTTGTGTACAAGATTTTGGTAGCAAAGGGCTTTCCTGAAATCTGGTGTGATTGGATTATGAAAACAAGCAGAGGGGGAAGGGTGGCTGTGAAAGTGAATGAAGAGGTTGGCCCCTATTTCAACACATAAAGGGCTGAGACAGGGGATCCCCTGTTTGCAATGCTTTTTAATTTAGCAGCTGAGGCCCTGACAGTAACGATTCAAAGGGCAGTTCAAAACAACAAGTTGGAAGGATTAGGGGTAGATGAAGCAAAACAAAGTACCCATACTCCAATATGCAATATGCAGATGATACAATCTAGAAAGATGACTTGGAAGGAGCAAAAAATTTGAAATTCATATTCTGTCTTTTTGAGCAAATGGCGGGCTTAAAGATAAATTTTACCAAAGTGAGGTTTTTTTTGCATTGGAGAAGCACAGAGTAGAAAAGAGGAATATAGTCAGGTTTTTATTTATAACATAGGTTGTTTGCCTATGAAATATCTAGGTATCCCTATTGATAAAAGAATTCTTATCAAGGATTGGAAAAATAATGAAAATAAGATTGAATACAAGGTGGGATCATGACAAGGCAAACTCCTATCTATTACGGATTGGGATCCTCTGCCTTCATCCCCTATAGGCAGGGGCGTACAGTGCCATGCCTCCGGGCTATTTTTAGCCGTTCGATCTACCACGAACGCTCAAGACCGATCGCTACAGTATGCTACAGCGTATTTGTGAACAGTACATCAACACAGTTAAAATCACTGTTTTGCACTGTTCTACAGTAGACGACTGCATTTTACTGTTTAGTACTGTAACAGCAGACTCAGATAACTGTTTGCCTCTGCCTTTGGCGCCCGAAGGCAGAGGAGCCGGATCCGTCTATTAGAGGAAGAATCATATTGATTAACTTTAGCCTGAGCAACATCCCTCTATATATGTTATCTTTTGAAAAAAATTTGAAAATATATGTTTTTTTTACCGAAATTACAATAATATACTGATTAGAGAAAGTTTTGCGGAAATATACCATCGTCGCACTTTGGTTAGGCGAGACCGCGATATCACTTAACGGATTAGCGATAGCGATAATTGAAAAAGCGGGAGCGGTAATGCATCGGTCTCACCATCCAAAAGCGCGATATCGCCAGCCGTCTGACGCAACCCCAGCCCAACGACGTGGGCCCCACGGAAAAGCAGTTTTGCGCTTTGTTAGTGCGAGAGCGCACGCAGTATCGCTCCTCCAATTCGCGAGACTGTAGCAGCATGGCCCACTCTCCTAATCGCGTGCGAGACCTCTTAAGAGCGCACGAGGACGAATCGGTCTCGCGCAATGCTAGCGTGATACCGCGCGCTGTGGGGCCCGCGAGCGCAAGACTGATCCACTAATTGCGTTTATATTTCATGCGAATACTGTGATGCAAATCGTTGATATTTCATGTGTGATTAAGCCGTTGCTATGGAGAAAGTATAAACGTTTTTTTCATGATTTTTGTAGTTATGTGTGCAATATATATATATATATATATAAATAAAAATGAGAAATATGTATTTATTGAAAATAGTCAAGATTGTGTACGCGGCTATGAGAAGAAAAAGAAATATCGCGGAATTTGCAAAATAATGATATCAGTTACAGAGATGAAAGAAACAATATATTACCTATAAAAGAATAGAAATTGAATATATATTTATTAAAAATATATATAGGAGTAGAGAGATCATTTCGGATCAATTTTTGCAAAGTTCACAGAGAATATGAATTTACAATATGTCATATTCACAGAGAAAATCACCTTTGCATATTCACAGACTCGGTCTTGTGGCAAGAACCGTGTAGCGAGTTAACGAACTACACATACACATAGCTAGTTCACGAACTACTCTGTTCTTGCTACAAGACCGGGCCTAAGAATATGCAACACCGAGGATATGAATTTGCATTAGTAGGTCATATTCGCAAATGGACGTTGGAACATGAACAAAAAGAGTGGGTGTAAGAATCTATAAAAAAAAATCACATTTGCATATTCACAGACTCGATCTTGGGATAGGAACTGTGTAGCTAGTTAACGAACTACACATAGCGAGTTCACCAATTACTCAGTTCATGCATCAATATCGGGCCTAAGAAACTTTAACTACAAATTATCTAAAGGACCGTAACTTTACTTAACTACAAAATAATTCTAACTATCAGTTAGTACAAAATCATCTATAAATTAATCATAACATGATAAATTTAATTAACTAATAATTACACAGTATGAATTATAGTACAAATTTACTTAATTAATTACACAATCAAATTAGTCATAACTACCAATTAATTATAGTACAAAATTAGTTCCTAATTAGTGACAGCGACATAAAATTATTTAACTGCACATTAATTACAACTGTCTATTAATTATAGTAAAAAATTACTAGATCTTGCATTATAGCAGCATACCTTGTCTTGCCTTCTCATTTTCAACCAACTTGGTCATATAAAAAATCCCAATCTCAAAGTTCATCATACTATCGCATTTCTTTGTTGGTTCGTAACTACCTATAATGTGTTAAGCATACGTGTAACCACACCATATATTTCCCGCTACTTAATGAAATCTTATGTATATGCACTACAAATAGAACTACCATTATTTAAACTTTTTCCATTTCTTAGACATAACATTGTCCATCTATACAAAATAACAAACTGCATGAACTACTAATTAATTGTAACTTAAAATTACTACGAATTAATTGCAACTTTAATTAAATTTGTGTACCATATAACTTAATTATGTCTACCTACCTACAACATTATGAATATTTAATATTTATTAACTTCCTACGTGACTATTTTTATATGCGACGTAAAAAAATATAATTACAAACTAATATATATACGTCTAATATTCTCTTACATAATTAATAACAAACATTTAATATCACTACTATAAACCACCACGTGAACTAATATTTTGTAAATCCTCAATCCTACAAATTTTTACTAATACAAAAACTAATCAACTTACATGCAATTGTTTTCTTCTCTCCACTGCCTCCTCTCTTCTCAATGCCTCCACTCTTGCTAGTCCCTATTCTCCTCCTCCTCCCTCAGTGCACTCCCTTCATACACTTTCCCTAATGCATTTCTTTGTTCCTTAGTAACTACCTACATTGGTAAGTATACGTTCAACCACACCATATTTTCCTGTTACTATATGAAACCTTATGTATGTGTACTACAAATAGAACTACCATTATTTTAGTTTTCTTTTTCATTTGTTAGATATAATATTGGCCATCTATATAAAATAAAACATCGTATGAGCTACTAATTAATTATAACTTAAAATTACTACAAATTAATTGTAACTTTAATTAAATTTTTGTACCTTATAAATTAATTATGTCTACCTATTTTTTAAACCTGAACCGACTCTAGGTCATATCACACAAACTACCTCCATTACCATTGGCCTACTTAATAATAATGTACTAAATTATTTTACATTTATTTTTACATGCGACGTATAAAAATATAATGTACAAACTAATATATACCTCTAATTTTCTCCGACATAATTAATAACAAATATTTACTATCACTAATATAAACCACGTGAATTACTACTTTCTAAATCCTTCACCCTACAAATTTTTACTAATACGAAAACTAATCAACTTACGTGTAATTTATTTCTTCTCTCCACTGCCTCCTGTCTTCTGCGTCTTCATCTCTTCTCTTGCTCTTCCTCTCCTCCTCCTCAGTGCACTCCCTTCTTTCTCTTTCTCTGTGAGGACCATGTCCTCTCCTCTCCTTTTATGCATGGACATCATTGGATTCGAATGAAGAGAGCGGTTATGAGCTGAATAACTGTTGCCGACATGAAATGACGGCACTAGCGAAATGATAAGAGAGTGCGCAGAGGTATTCCACACCGTGCAAAAAGAAAGAGATGAGTGGGTGTGATTACTCCACTCCGTGCAAAAAGAAAGAGGTGGAAAGAGTAAAGAGAGGGAAAGAGTAAAGAGTAAATATAGGTGTCGGTGTCGGTGGCGTCGGTCTCGCGCTTTGAGCATGCAATATCACGGCCGTGTCAGCATCAACAAAAAAAATCGCGGGACCCACTTCTAAAGCTGGTATCGCGCTTTGAAAAAGCGATAGCGAAGCGCTCTTGCGCTTTGAGTGTGCGATACCGCGGGCCCACTCTCCTCTCCGCGCTCCGTCGGTCTCGTGCATCGGGAGTGCGAGACCGATACAGGTCTCGCGCTTTGCGCACGCGATACCGCGGGCCCACACTGCTCCCTCCGCGCCCCGGGATTGCAACAACATGGGTCCCACGACACGTTCGGTCTCGTGCTTTTGGATTACGAGACCGACCTTGGTCTCGCGCAGCGACAAAGCGAGTCTGGTGGACCCACCCGCCGCACTGCCTCCCAAAATCGCAAGAACTAGTCGGTTTCTCCACGTGGCACTCTTGCTCTACGAAAGAGCGATACCGCTGCGGTCTCGCTGTTCGCATGCGCAATACCGCTAGCTCAAATCGCCCTCGCGAAACCTCGGTATCGCTGGTTGGATACCGATGGTATATTTGTGCAAAACATTCGCCATCCGGTATATTTTTGTAAAATAAAATGATGAACAGTATATTTTCAAATTTTTTTCGTTATCTTTCTATAGAATTCTGAAAGGGGTGGTAGAAAAAATGGCCTATTTTAGAAGAAGGTTTCTATGGCAAGAGGATCAAGTAATATGGAAATACCATCTGGTAAACTGGGCGACTATATGTGTATCCCTAAAGATCAAGGGGGCCTTGGTATCTTGGATTTGGAACTGATGAATAAGGCCATGTTGAGGAAATAGCTTTGGAATTTGGAGAATACTGATGGCCTATGGCAGAACATTTTAAAGTCCAAATACTTAAACCATAAAACACTATCTCAGACAAAATTCAGAGCAAGTGACACATTTCTGGCGTGGGCTGATGGAAATCAAAGATTCCTTCTATCAACTTTGCTCAAAGAATCGAGGGAATGGAGAAAAAACTCTTTTTTGGGAGGATAGATGGATGGGGCAAAGATCCTTGGCTGATCAACGCCCCCTGCTATATAGAATAACTCTGACAAAAAACATTACTTTGGTAAGTTTGAAACAGAAAGGTTAGGGGGTGATAAAGTTCAGAATGATAAAGTTCAGAAGAGACCTATATGGAGAAAGGCTTAGGATTTGGAAGGAACTAGGAAAAATATGGAACTCACTCATTTTGAATGATCAGCAAGTTAAAATAGTTTGGAATTTAACAAAAAATGGTATGTTCACAGCCAAATCTTTTTATCTGGCCCTGTAGTCTAAAGGGGTGAAGTTCCCTTATAGAAAACTGTGGAAGCTTAAAATTCCTCTTAAAATCAAAGTCTTTGTTTTGCTTCTCATTAAAAACAAAATCTTGACCAAGGATAATCTGTTCAAAAGGGGCTGGAGAAAAGGAGATAGGAAATGTAAATTTTGCGACAAACATGAAAATATACTACACTTGTTTTTTGAATGTCAGATGTCCAGACTGACATGGAATATAATCACTGTAGCATTTAATCTAAAACCAATTAGGGACATGCAACATCTTTTTTGTGCTTAGCTTAAAAACATTGATAAAAATTTGAATCCCTTAGTGATTGTTGGGGTGGCTGCAACATTATGGGGCATTTGGAAAATGAGAAACAAAGCTTGTTTCAAAAATAAACTCCCGGGAGACCCTAACGAGCTAACGCATTACTCTTGTCACTGGATGTCTTTATGGGCCCAACTGCAGAGATTGGAGGAAAAGTGAGGAAGACTTCTATGGGGGGTCAGGCTTCTAAAGGAGGTAGCAGATGAAGTCTTCCACTCCAAATTCGGTTGGCGAGCAGGGGCGAAGAGGCTGGAATGAAGAGGATGTTAGAAAGGGGGGCTCTGGAGGAGAACAATCTTTTGATCTGCTATGTTGAATGAACTTTGTTTTGGAGCTTGATGCAAGCTGTGTTCTGTCTAAAAAACTTCTCTAGTATCCTGTATTGGATAGGGCTTTGCTGCTGGGACTGGGAGATCCCATGAGTATGGAGTGAGATGGCACTTCCGAAATCTCATTGGCTTCGTTCACGTTTTCTTTTGTTTTTTGGGTTCTCAAACTCTGTCAAAACTGGTCATTTCTAGTATTAGAAATGGGGGTGAACATCCTTGCTAAAAAAAAGATTGATCTATACATATATGTTTCTAAAGTAAATATTATAAAAATTATTTATAGTCAAATTCTAAAAGTTTGATCTGAACTCTAAAACGATAAGTATTATGAAACCGGAGAGAGTATAAGCACACCCACAATACCAAAAGCACACCCACAATACCAAATCGTCTGTACACACGCATTCCCAATTAATACTTCGAGTTTTGTTGGAACCAGAGGCGGAGCGCCCCATACAACAGAGTGGGTCACCTGACAGACCTTGCCGCCGGCGACAGACACCCCCACCCTCAAATCTCTTTTCCCGACCTGAGAAAAGCCAAGATGAGCTCCACGCTGCAAGCCCAGCCAGGATGAGCTCCTGTTTACCTGGTCGACGAGCCTCGAGCCTGCAGCTGCTGCAGCCTTCAACACATGAGCTAAACCATCATGAGAATTGAATGAGCTAGCTAGCTATCGCTGCTTGCATTTAAGCTCCGAGTAGTGCGCACAAGCTCTGCACAGCCTCCGAGACACCTGAGTGAATCACCCGACATATGGCATTTGAGGCTTTGAGCTCCCCCACGGTGTGAAGTATGAACCGCGGTCGCCCGCAAGCACCATCACATGAGCTTTGCTAATCAGACGGATTGGGAAATTAGGACTAAAGGAAATAAAAGGGGGATCTGGGAACTGGGGATGAGTTGTATGGGGAACACATATACTAATTTTACGCTAGCTAAGATGCAAACGTATTTGTTAGCTTTACACTTTGTTGTCCATATATATGTACATATGTATTCCAAACTTCTCGTAATACTCTCTCCATTTTTCTGTTTGATATCGGCCAATGAATTCCTTTGAAATAGGTAGTCAAGACCTAGTAAGACTATCTTCAACAGGCTAGGCATAGCGGCACCTAAACCCAAAATGCGTGCTCTAGGCAACTGTAGCATGAAAAAACATGGTCCAACAGAGTACCCATACGAAGGACCTATTTTGGGCGCCAGGCGAGACGGAACCCAAATATGAGCGTCCTCTCTCCTCGATCGAAACTTCATCGCGGGCCCACGAAGGAAACTATCTGTATTGCAGGGTGTTCTTTTGCGTTCCCTGTTGGAGAAGGCAAGAAATAGGTGCGTGACCTTTTGCCGCAGCGTGACGCATAACGTCGAATGGGTCTCCTGTTAAGGATAGTATTGTTGGAGATAGTCTAAATCCTCAAACTGCGTTTCAGCTTCCAAAACTAGAACTACTACTGGATTCCACTAGGTTCTTAGCCTCTTCCCAATTCTTAAACTAAAACCTGTGATGTCTAATCCAACTCGGCACTTATAAAAATGTGAGATAGATAAAAATGAAGTTGGAGGTCAACGAGTACTTATATATTCGGGGACAGATAAACTGGAAAAACTGCAATAGCTATCGATACTATATTAAACCAAAAGCAAATGAACATGGAGCTGCATAGCGTCGCCTTCTGACTGGTATTACTTCCTCCGTCCCGAAATTCTTGACGTTTTAAGGTTTCTAATCCAAATTAGTGAGCAAACAAAATGACCAAGTTACCCTCATTCATTTGATTAGTAATCATTTCATTCAAGTGTACATGCATTCCTAGAAGGTCCAGAGATATTTTCTTATTGCAATATTCCCACAACTCAACGACACGTGGTAGACTCCCAGTTCACATTGGCGCCATTTGCCACAAAAAGTACACAGTGCAAAACCATCATTAGCAGATTCAAACATTTGAATCGGTAAAACGGCATCTTTTTTGGGACAACGCCAGGATGGTAAAACGACTAGAATTTTGGGACGGATGAAGTAGCAAATGCTTTGTTGATCTGAATCGAACAAAGACACTTCTTTGGTGCAGTTTTCCTGAAGGACAGGGAAGGGAACCATTTTGTCAATCAGTATAATTGAAAATGAAGCGAGTATTTTTCTTATATGATGTTATATGGTGCAAACATTGTTTACCTGCTACTTTAAGCTTCTTGGGAGAGGTATCATCATCTTACATATTTATGTCATTCATTAATGGTAATTCGTGTAACTTCAATACAGATGTTTCACCCACCTAAATTTCTGAGGCCATGTTTAGATCCTCCAAAATGGCAAAAGTTTTGCCATTTTGAAGCACTTTTTGTCATTTTGGATCTAAACACTAGTAGCAAAACTTGCCAATTTGGCATTTGGTATTTGCTAGTCCATAGTAGCAAATTGTGCCAAAAAGTGCTTGGGGACCACTCCCTCTCTCTTTCTTTCTCTCACTTTAGTGCTAGAATGGCAAAAGTTTATGATGCATCTAAACACCAACTAGTACTTTTGCAATACCAAAACTTTTGCCACCAAAACTTTTGCCATTTGCCATTTGCCATTCTAAATGGATCTAAACAGGCCCTGAGTGTGCTCCGCCACTGGAACCAAAGGGCAGATGCTGAGTTTCAAGTTTTCATTACGGGAACAGGAAGCCACAGCTACTTTACAACAGATTGTCTGAATTCAGAGGCTCATAGCTCATTTAGAAAATTAATTCTTCTAATCTGCAGGGAAAAAAAATACAATTTTTACCATCAGCAATTTTAGCTCACAAGCCTGCATGATAATATTAAACGAGAAAATGACTCTGATTCAGAGAAATTTTTGGACACATAGTTAGCAAACCAGAAGAAAAAGGGGAGAGTGATTCAAATCGTGACGAAGTATTTAATATATTGTCATCGCGACGAGGACGGATGGAGCCGGCAGGACCTACTCATCGAGCTTATCATTTTCGAAATTGTTAATAAAAGTTACCTCCTGGCTTCGTCCTAGAAATCATCTACCTCGTAGCAAAGTAGTAGTGATAAGAAATGGATTCGAGGAGGCAGTTAGGTATGCATGGGAGTTCACATATAAATTAATTGAGGCAGTAAATAAACTAAGACTAGGCCTAGAGGTCGATTTGCTGGTTTTCTCTTTTCCATTTCCGTTTTGCCTGCGTCAGTGGTGTTAAATTTATGGTTCGATAATAGCCTAGTTGATGACAGAACATTGATATATTATATGTAGTATTGATTCACATTGTCCAAGTTGATTGGCAGAGACGCATATTGTCCAAGTCGATTGGTAGAGACGCATATAGTCTATTGGAATTGAAATGTGTAAATACATGCAGTGGGCTGAGTTGGTGGGGAAACACACCGCTTGACGAAGGGAGACGGTGCAGCAGCAAACCACTGGTCAGGATACTGGAGCAGGCTAGAACTGTTGCGACTAATTGATGAAAAACAATGTGTATTCATGGGGAAACTTCTTGCAATGAAATATTCTTTCTGAGGCAGTGAGAAAGCTTGTCACAGGATTTCCTGAAAATGTTTTCATCTTCAAACATGTAGCTGCAGCATGGTTGTTTAGTCTGCTTGAAAATATAAGCTGATTATTCTCGGTGAGATTGCAGTGGTTGCCATTAAGAAGGCATTGCAATGCTTTAGCAAAACGCAACATATATTCTCCACTGAACACATGCTTCCCACCAACAATCTAATAACAACAGAAGGCAAGAACCGGAGGTATTACCATACAGGCATAGACTAAAAAAATCACATCATTAATCAGAGAGTTCAGACACTTAACCAATTCATCCAACTAAGGAGGCAGAAGATGGCCTATTGATACTACTATTACTGTGGCACTACCAACTATGTCCAGTATGATACAAGAAGTAACGTAGCTACTACTAATACAGCGGGGCAACCAGGGCTGCCGCAACGACGGCCACCCAGTAGGAATTGAGGTTCCCCAAGTTCACGGGTAAACTACTATCTATTTTTTGCCACTACTATCAGGATCACATTAGAAAGAAAAAATGGACGCTCATTCTCTGGTCCTCTTGTTGCTGCAGCCAGGACACTTGTAATGCTTGATGTGCTCCGCCTTGGCAGGGGTGATTCGGACACATTTGCCATGGAACCAGGTCTCACAAATGTCACAGCAAATCCAGAACTCGCCGTTTGCGTAGGCCTCACCACAGGCGCCACAAATGGTTTCAGCTTGATCTTCATATATTCTCCATGCCCTAAACTATTGTCTGAAATTTCATGTGAATTTTTGGAGCTCAAGAACCAACCCGTCCTCCCCTTCACTCCTGGCCGCTGGATCGGCATCGAGCTGATCCAAGCCGCCTGTGCCCGTGGACCACCCCGTGGACTCGATCCACGGTGCACCGGCCGCCCCCACTCCCGCTGATGCATGGGGCCTACCCTTGGTGGACTCGATCCACACCCGCCCCACTGCTGAAGTCATAAACCTTTATTTTCCTTTAGAAATAAATAATAATTACGCAATAAATTGGTTATAATTCTAGAAATCCATTTAAATGGCTCAAAATTTCTAAAACTCATAACTAATTCATACGAATTCCAAATTGAGCATTCAACTTGCAAAATTCATCTAAAGTTGAGCTCCACATGTTTGTTTACTTTTCATGCGCTACTTACTTGGTTTTTATTAGGGTTTTTCCTTGTTTTGTGTGCCCGTGTGTATATTCTGTCATTTCGGAGGTTCGCGGCCACGAGGAAAAGAGTTTCGAAGAAGCAAGGTAAGTCACACATTTCTCTTTGAGCATATTGAACCTACATCATAAAATGTTTTACCATGCTTACCACAAGCAAGAATAGGCAATTGCTGGACTTTTAGTATAGCTCTTCCCTTTCTGATGTTCCCAAGCAAGGGTGGTCGTGATGGTGTTTGGATGGACCCTGCGACGGTCTATGCGTCTTCCAAATTCACCTAGGCACAAGGAGGGGCTGCCTACCTTAGATTTAAAGGTAGAGGGGAAACCTGAAGTGCAGTGCGCTTGGATAGGAAGATTTATGCGAAGGGTCTTGTTACAATCACTTGCATGGTGACGTGTCTGGCCTAACAAGGTGACATGACGGTGGATCGTTATCCGAATTCATATGGAATAGTTAGATAAAAAACACACATAGGTTCCAGTTCTCATAAAGAACTGGCACCTTATTACCGTCCCGTGCCACGTTACCTCGCTAATAGGTTCTGGTTCTTAATGAGAACTGGAACCTATTAACCTGAAACGGGCCACGCCACCAAGCATATTGGTGCCGGCTATAACATTGGTGCCGGTTTTTATCTAGCGGCCGACACTAAAAATTTTTTGGAACATTGGCAAGAGGGTCTTTGGTGCCGGCTTTTAAGTAAAACCGGCATCAATATTCCTCTAAGAGAACCAGCACCTATAAGGCTTTATAGGTGGCGGTTCGTAAAGGAGTTGGCGGGAAACGTCTTATAGGTGCCTTTTTTTTTCAAATCAGCACCTATATGGCCGGTCCCTATGTACGTTTTTGTAGTAGTGTATTTACACTTTATTTATATTTGAATCTGCAAATTAATTTATCGTTTTGTGTACCCCGGCTTGATTCCTGGACAGGGATTTATACACAAAATAGTCTAGAAATTTGGTTAAATTTCTGGGCATGACAAAGTGGTATCAAAGCCAACATGATTGTAGGTTGAGCCAAATGGTCAAACCATAAGGACAAGTTTTCTGAAAACCCTACTTGCGAAAATGTCTCCTTTCACCTTCAGGAGCACTTTGCAAAATGGTTTATTAAATTTCTCTCCTACCCCCAACTCTTTTAGCTATTGAACCTAGAGGACGAACCGATAGATTTGCGTCTACCCATGGAAGTCCAGCCAAGCCCCCAAGCATCAAGCAATGGAGCAAGATGGTCAGATCAGAGTCAGTTTTCACGAGGATCAAGTGAAGACTTCAAGGAACCTACCTAACCCTAACCTACCCTAAAGAGAAGTGTCGTTAGCTGCTATACTATGTGTTGTTTGCTGTGTGCATGTGTATGGTTTACATTAGTGGTGGGGATGTGACCATACTAGTGTTAACAAAAAATCCGCACCCGGCAGATAATGCCAAATCTGTGTTGACATGGATTATGTCAACAAACACAATGGCCTGGGAGATCTGCTTAGCCCCAGAGCAGGTCCTGAACTTTGATGAGATGCGGGCGTGCTAGTTAGTTTGATCCTTCAACTGACAAGAAATATAAATTGATGATCAAACAGCTGATTAGCCAATAATTGCTATATGTCCGATGTAGATTCTGACACTTGGATAAATAATGATATAAAGGCGATCGGACAAGTAGTGAGAACTTGTAATAATACAACAATATAATCCAATAGAAACCAATCACCAATAACGATATGATAGAATAAATATTGATTCGATGGTTAAAATATACATCGGCTGAAAATCCAATATCATTAAATCCAAATGATTAAGTAATCAATGAAGCCTTTGCTGCAATCGGCTAAAACCAATTTGTATATAATCCTTATAAGCTGATGCAAACATATCCAGATAACTCATCGGCTAAAACCCAAATGAAACAATGATTGATGCTCACTGACTTAAGTAAATCTAACTTACAACCACAACCCTATAGGTCAAACCCAATCGATGCAATATAAGGTTGATAATTGCCTGATAGATTTAAGCAAGCCAATATGACACCGACCAAAGTGGTCATGCATTAAATTTAACCAAGACAGTAAAACTATCAAACGGAAATTTAACACACCAGATAAGATCAGCCAACACTCTGATGAAACATTAGCATGAACGTATCGGCTTAACAAGATTTAGATCATCAACAACAATCAATTAATTCGAACCTAACCGATAAAGCACGAGATTGTATATAATAATCTAATACTCAATGGGCTGTTAAATCTGTCTATTGTGATGGATATAACAAATCTATCTAAAGCATCATTGTGATTGCAGAGATATATTGGCCAAGACAGAAGATCAAACCTAATTGAGATAGTCCCAACTAAACCGATGCATCTCTAAACACAATGCAATTGAAGATAGAATCGAAATATCAGGTATGCAAATGTACCAACCGAACCAAAGCAATCGAATAGATCGAAGCGACACAGCCTTGAGCAACACCATTGTAGTCGATGTATTCACCTGGGCCGGCGGAACGTAGGGCCTATCCCGTCCCTGGAGATCGAAGTCGATGCAGCCCCACGTCAAGTGCCAAGTTCCACCGGTGATTAGAAGAAAAAAACCTCGGAAAAGAGGGTGGCGATGTGCCGAGAGTAGTTGTATTGATCTGAGAGATAGATTACAAGGACCCCGGATGTACATATTTATACTCATGGATAGATACTAGTCCTTACTGGACAAGACACAAACTTTCCTAAAGATAAAGTAAAAGATACAAGTTCTGATCGGACTCTAAACAATCTTTCCTAAAAATAAAAAGAAAACTAACTGACTCTTCCTAATTAAGAGATAAATTGCCATACCGCATCCTTTTTAAACTCGGCCTCTTCTGGATAAGTTTCCTTTAATTGATTAATTTTCTTAACCGAAACCACTAAGCATCCGATTGTTGGCGACTGATAATTTCCATCGGCCAATTCCAGGACTCTGAACCAGATACTAACTCTAGGCCTATGATGGCTTCGGGGCTTACCAAATTTTGGCGTTAACACATGCCCCCTAATTTTGGAGTATGAGAACTCATGCTTCAAAATTATATTCTTTCTAGTCTTGATAACTCCAAAACTGATCCTCCCTTACTTCTTGCCATCGGCTCTCATAAGCCGATACCTTCTATACAAGATGAGCCAGATTGTTAAACTCGTGGCAAAAGAATCTGTCTTTGATATGCGCTGACAATCCTTAAAATGCAAGATCTACTAACTGCTCATCACTTAGGCTCTGTAATGCCCCGAGTTTCAAATTAATATATTTCGTGGAATATTAGAACAAACGTACAAAAGTTCAATTTTTAAACCGTTGTTTGAATAGGCGATCAGGAACCGCGGATGCGTAGAGCTCGCCGAGTAGTGCAAAATAGACTATAAGTTTATAGTAATCGGAGTCCGAACGAAGACCCGGCGATCGAATTAATGTGGGCCGTTCGATCTTCATTAGTCTCTCTATTTAACTAACAAAAAAAAGAAAGAAAAAAAAGGGGATTGATCGTAGCAGCTTGCCCTAGCCGCCATTGACCCCAACCCTGCCTCTGCGCCGCCGCCGGCGGCGGTCCAGCTGTCGCCGGTCGCCACAGCCGGTCGCCTCTACCGCCAATCCATGCTGCTGCTACCGATCTGATCCTTTCCTGCTGCTGCCGCTGCTGCTTCTGCTAACCTTTCCTTCCTGCTGCTGCTTCTTCTGCATGGTCTGATGCTGGTGGCTGCTGCATCGATCACAGAGGAGAAGGGTGCAGAGAGTAGAGCAAGCAGGAGAACAGGAGGAAGAAGGGAAGGTAAAGGCCGAGTAATTTTTGGGATTTTGGTGACTTCGCAACTAGTGGGTTTGTTCTCAAATTCTAGTATCCTCACTGCAAACGCCACTTTTGTTTACTCCCTAGAGGTATAAAGGTATAAGATTCAAATAGAAATTTATTCGATAGCCGCTCGTGCAATTTTTGAGGTTCCTGATTATGGGCTGAAACCCGGATGAATTACCCCCTTTGCCCAGTATAGAGTGGTTTCAGTCTCACGTGGCATGTACGTGGCAATCCAGTCATCAAGTTTAATTAAAAAGGTGGGCCCCACCTGCCCTTGTCTTTCACCCTTGCCAAATCTACTTCCTTCACGGCGGTAACGTGGCCGGCAGAGCCTGACGGAGGCTGCTCGAGGTCTGGTGATGGTGTACTCGAGATAGAGGGTCATAGCGCCGACGCCGGGAGAATTGGAGAGGGGAGGCGAGGAGGAATTGGACGATGCCAGCAAGGAGGAGAAGGAGGAGCCCCCGTCGGCTGCTATACTTTCCTCTACTCCACGTCCTAGTGCGCCAACGGCTGGTCCGGCATCTCCACCATGGCGGCACCTTGGCTGGCAGATCCTCTGTGGCGGCGTCCGTGAGGGTGGAGGTCAGGGCAACAAGGCTAGAGCGGTGCTATGCCTCCCCGTGGTGGCCAAATGGTAGATCCACGGGGGAGTGGATGTCACGCCCACCAATTTTCGTTTGGGATTAAAAATAATAAAATAAAATATTTTTAGAATTTATATTAAAATTAAAAGCAAATTATCAAGTGAATTTAAAAATTTCCTTTAAAAATCACGGCTGGAAATATTTTCGTAATATTCTCCATGCCCTAAACTATTGTCTGAAATTTCATGTGAATTTTTGGAGCTCAAGAACCAACCCGTCCTCCCCTTCACTCCTGGCCGCTGGATCGGCATCGAGCTGATCCAAGCCGCCTGTGCCCGTGGACCACCCCGTGGACTCGATCCACGGTGCACCGGCCGCCCCCACTCCCGCTGATGCATGGGGCCTACCCTTGGTGGACTCGATCCACACCCGCCCCACTGCTGAAGTCATAAACCTTTATTTTCCTTTAGAAATAAATAATAATTACGCAATAAATTGGTTATAATTCTAGAAATCCATTTAAATGGCTCAAAATTTCTAAAACTCATAACTAATTCATACGAATTCCAAATTGAGCATTCAACTTGCAAAATTCATCTAAAGTTGAGCTCCACATGTTTGTTTACTTTTCATGCGCTACTTACTTGGTTTTTATTAGGGTTTTTCCTTGTTTTGTGTGCCCGTGTGTATATTCTGTCATTTCGGAGGTTCGCGGCCACGAGGAAAAGAGTTTCGAAGAAGCAAGGTAAGTCACACATTTCTCTTTGAGCATATTGAACCTACATCATAAAATGTTTTACCATGCTTACCACAAGCAAGAATAGGCAATTGCTGGACTTTTAGTATAGCTCTTCCCTTTCTGATGTTCCCAAGCAAGGGTGGTCGTGATGGTGTTTGGATGGACCCTGCGACGGTCTATGCGTCTTCCAAATTCACCTAGGCACAAGGAGGGGCTGCCTACCTTAGATTTAAAGGTAGAGGGGAAACCTGAAGTGCAATGCGCTTGGATAGGAAGAGTTATGCGAAGGGTCTTGTTACAATCACTTGCATGGTGACGTGTCTGGCCTAACAAGGTGACATGACGGTGGATCGTGTCTTATGGGTACAGTTAGATAAAAAACAAGGTGACATGACGGTGGATCGTTATCCGAATTCATATGGAATAGTTAGATAAAAAACACACATAGGTTCCAGTTCTCATAAAGAACTGGCACCTTATTACCGTCCCGTGCCACGTTACCTCGCTAATAGGTGCTGGTTCTTAATGAGAACTGGAACCTATTAACCTGAAACGGGCCACGCCACCAAGCATATTGGTGCCGGCTATAACATTGGTGCCGGTTTTTATCTAGCGGCCGACACTAAAAATTTTTTGGAACATTGGCAAGAGGGTCTTTGGTGCCGGTTTTTAAGTAAAACCGGCATCAATATTCCTCTAAGAGAACCAGCACCTATAAGGCTTTATAGGTGGCGGTTCGTAAAGGAGTTGGCGGGAAACGTCTTATAGGTGCCTTTTTTTTTCAAATCAGCACCTATATGGCCGGTCCCTATGTACGTTTTTGTAGTAGTGTATTTACACTTTATTTATGTTTGAATCTGCAAATTAATTTATCGTTTTGTGTACCCCGGCTTGATTCCTGGACAGGGATTTATACACAAAATAGTCTAGAAATTTGGTTAAATTTCTGGGCATGACAAAGTGGTATCAAAGCCAACATGATTGTAGGTTGAGCCAAATGGTCAAACCATAAGGACAAGTTTTCTGAAAACCCTACTTGCGAAAATGTCTCCTTTCACCTTCAGGAGCACTTTGCAAAATGGTTTATTAAATTTCTCTCCTACCCCCAACTCTTTTAGCTATTGAACCTAGAGGACGAACCGATAGATTTGCGTCTACCCATGGAAGTCCAGCCAAGCCCCCAAGCATCAAGCAATGGAGCAAGATGGTCAGATCAGAGTCAGTTTTCACGAGGATCAAGTGAAGACTTCAAGGAACCTACCTAACCCTAACCTACCCTAAAGAGAAGTGTCGTTAGCTGCTAGACTATGTGTTGTTTGCTGTGTGCATGTGTATGGTTTACATTAGTGGTGGGGATGTGACCATACTAGTGTTAACAAAAAATCCGCACCCGGCAGATAATGCCAAATCTGTGTTGACATGGATTATGTCAACAAACACAATGGCCTGGGAGATCTGCTTAGCCCCAGAGCAGGTCCTGAACTTTGATGAGATGCGGGCGTGCTAGTTAGTTTGATCCTTCAACTGACAAGAAATATAAATTGATGATCAAACAGCTGATTAGCCAATAATTGCTATATGTCCGATGTAGATTCTGACACTTGGATAAATAATGATATAAAGGCGATCGGACAAGTAGTGAGAACTTGTAATAATACAACAATATGAGGAAAGGATGCCATCTGGGTGGTTGTAGATCGTCTAAGTATGGTGGCACACTTCATTCCTATTCGCACCACTTATTCTGCGAGTGGCTTAGCATCGATCTATACACGCGAGATAGTGAGGTTACATGGTGTGCCTCGCTCGATTGTTTCTGATAGGGATGCTAAATTTTCTTCTAAGTTCTATCAATCTGTGCAAGAGGCATTTGATAATCACTTGAAATTCAGTATGACTTTTTACCCTCAGATCGATGGTCAATCTGAGCGGACTATTCAAACTCTGGAGGATATGTTGAGATCGTGTATTCTTCCATGGAAAGGCAGTTGGGAGGATCATTTGTCGCTTGTAGAATTTGCTTACAACAACAGTTACCATGCTAGCATTCGAATGGCACTGGAAGAAAGTGTTGATCCCCATTGTGTTGGAATTCTATAGAGGAGAGACTCTGCCGAAATTTCTAATAATTTCGGGAGTTAGTGGTTTTGAGTGTTTTTTTTAGTGTGGCACACTAGGTACTTGGCTACCTGTGGCGTTACAGGCTCAAACTATAACATCGGCCGCGGACATTACGAAATCTTTGAATATATTCCATAGCCAATTCTCCTTCTTGCTGCTTTACCGATGTTAAGTCTAAAAGCTTCATCTCATCGATTTTAGCAAAGAAATATTCATGAAATTGCTTCTCCAGATCTGCCCATCCTCTGGCATAATTTGATGATAATGATAAAAATCATGTGAAAGCCGATCCAGTCAAAGACAATGGAAAAAAATCTAACTTTCAGAGCTTCCTTAGCCGATGCCTCCCCGCATTGAGCCAAGAATCGGCTGACGTGTTCAACTCTAGATACAGCCCTGAAAACTTGGAAAAATTTGGAACCTTGTATCAGTGTGGCAATGGAACCCTATCAAACCACTCAGGATATGGCTACCGATATATAAAAGTCTACTCTTTGGGTTTTAGTCCAAACCTTTCTTCTATTAACTGTGCAATTTTAACGGCCCAATCTTTGTTCCTCTGCTGGTGTTGTTCTTCTCCATCCTGATGCCTTTGAGGTTCTTTTGGCCGATACTGTCGATATGGCTCTTCATATAAATACTGAAGTGATTGCCCCCCGAGCTGATTCTGTTGTTGTCGATGAAGATGAAGTTGTTCACTGATTTTCCCCCTTGAGTTGAATTCTTTGAGCAATTAATTCATCAACTGATTCCTTGATCAAATTACACAATGTATTCACCAATACTCTAGATTCATCAAACAAAACATGATGGATTGTCTTATCGACCAAATCTTGAAAAATCTGATTATGAAGATGTGAATCTGGGATCTCTGGAACACCACTTCCTTCTGCTTCCCTCATCGGCTTGGGGAATTGAATCTTCCAGGCATTGACTTCCTCTTCAGACATGTTGCCACAAAATTCGTGTCCCACCGGGCATGCCAAATCTTCGTTAATGAAAAATCCGAGCCCGGCTGATGATGCCAAATTTGTGTTGATACGGACTATGTCGACAAACACAACGGCCTAGGAGATCTGCTTAGCTCTAATGCAGGTCCTGAACTTTGATGAGATGCAGGCATGTCAGTCAGTTTGATTCTACAACTGACAAGAAATATAAATATAAATTGATGATCAAACAGCCGATCAGCCAATAAGCCGGTGTAGTGAAACTAGCCGATGTCGATAGGGTTCAGAACAATTAGCTATATCTCCGATATAGATTCTGACACTTGGATAAATATTGATATGAAGGCAATCGAACAAGCAGTGAGAACTTGTAATAATACAATAATATAATCCAATAGAAACCAATCAGCCAATAATGATATGATAGAATAAATGTTGATCCGATGGTTAAAGCATACATCGGTTGAAAATCCGATATCATTAAATCCAAATAATTAAGCAATCAATGAAGCCTTTGTTGCAATCGGTTAAAACCAACTTGTATATAATCTTTATAAGTCGATGGAAACATATCTAGATAACTCATCGGCTGAAACCCCAATGAAACAAAGGTTGATGCCCACTGACTTAAATAAATCTAACATACACCCACTACCCCATAGGTCGAACCTAATCGATGCAGCATATGGTTGATAATTGCCTGTTAGGTTTAAGCAAACCGATATGACACCGATCAAAGTGGTCATGCATGAAATTTAACACATCAGATAAGATTAGCTAACACTCCGATGAAACATTAGCTTGAACCTATCGGCTTAACAAGATTTAGATTATCATCAACAATTTATTAACCGATGCAGCACGCGATTGTATATAATAATCTAATACTCAATGAGTCGATAAATCTATCTAATGTGATGGACATAACAAATCTATCTAAAGTATCGTTGTGATTGTAGAGATATATTGTCTAAGATAGAAGATCAGACCTAACCGAAACAGTCCTAACTAAACCGATGCATCTCTAAATACAATGCTATTGAAGATAGAATAGAAATATCAGGTAAGCAAATATACCCCTTCGCTGGAGATCGAAGTCGATGCAGCCCTGCATCAGGTGCCAAATTCTACTGGTGATAAGAAAAAAAAAACTAGGAAAAGAGGGTGGCAATGCGCTGAGAATAGTTGTATTGATTTGAGAGATAGATTACAAGGATCTCGGGTGTACATATTTATACCCATAGGTAGATATTAGTCCTTATTGCACAAGACACAAGCTTTCCTAAAAATAAAGTAAAATATACAAGTCCTGGTCGAACTCTAAACACTCTTTCCTAAAAATAAAAGGGAACTAACTAACTCTGCCTAATTAATAGTAAATTGCCATGCCGTATCTTTTTAAAACTCGGCCTTATCTCTATAAGCTTTCTTTAATTGATTAATTTTCTTAACCGAATCCACTAAGCATCTGACTTTTGGCGACTGATAATTTTCATCGGCCAATTCCAGAACTCTGAAACCGATAATAACTCTAGGCCAATGATGGCTTCGGGATTTTACCAAATTTTGGCAACTTAGTTGTTTGCTTAATCAACTTGAACAATAAAAGTGTACCCACATCGGATCAGTAGTTAAGTGTTAAGGTCTCATCTTTACTGTAACTCTCTTCCATCTATCTTCCGTCCCGGCAGCAGTGTGTTGAGGTCCAGAAACCAATGGTCCAGATTAAGGCAATAAGGTACCACCATTTCCAGGAAACCCCACTCTTGTTCAAATCGTGTCACCCAAAATCAGATGGTAGTCATGTTGATGCAGCAAATACAAAGTCAGAAGTAGAAGATGCAGCGGTAGTACTACCAGCAACAGATACAACCTCAGGTGCAAGCCCAAAATCAGAATCAGAGTCAAGGCTAGTGTTTTCCAATGCTAGCACCCGTAACTCCTACCAATATACCACCAAGTCTCTAGTAGACAAGCACATCCAATCCACCATCAACCCAGAAGAAACAAGTGTTACCTACAATGCTCATGGTATATAAGGGCAACTTCTTGCAAAGTGTCCGACTACCCTTGGAAGTCGTATGTCCGGATACCGACCGAGGTTGACATGCAGTTCCCGAGAGGGAAGAAAGCTCCAGGTCAGCCTAACAGCAAGAATTATGGTACACTATAGTCCAGCCCTAAGAAGAGGAAGGTCACATGTTTCTTGTGTGAGGGAATATATCATGTGCCTAAGGATTGTCAGCTGAGATCTGTACTAGCTAAGACCATGAAAGACCGAAGAACAACTGTGCAACCTGTTAGCCAACCTATGGCAGTCGATAACAATAATAGCAATTCTTCTGTTCTTCAACCAGCTCCAACTACAGTGGCCACCAACAGTGGTAGCAGAAACAACATCGTCAATAAGGTTCATGAGTCCCTACCTGCTCCAGTTCTAGTTGTGAGTGTGCAGGCCCAGCTGAAAGCACCTGGTGACCAATCAGATCTGATTTGCTTCAATACAACCAGGACACCACATCAAGGAAAGTCTGCTTCCAGAACCAAGAAAGATAGTCCGCCGTTGTTTCAACCATGGGAAGACAAGCCATTTATCCGAAGGTTGTCCAATCCCAAAGCACCATCATCCTCAAGTCATCGGCATTGTTTGCAATACTCCAACTCCTTAAGCCACCTCAACCCCAGCGCAGTGGCTAGATCCAGCCAAAGGGCGCCAGAAAAACAAGTGATTATTGATATTTCTTAACAACATTACTAAGGAACTCAATCCCCAGCAATGGTGTTAGAAATATGGGCGGTAATTCTTTATGTTTACATAAATGAATCCTCAAGCGCATGGATTTACTGATGTAGCATTTCACCCGGGAGTATACCCAAGGTATCATATTTTTAATCCCAAGGGAAGAGATGATAAGAGAGAACTTTATTATTTCATTTCATGAGTATGACAGATCAACGGCTATGCAGGGGTTAATGATATCCAAGCAAAAGGGTAGGTTGACACATGAAACACCAAGAAGAACTACTTTCATACTAAAAGAATAAGCTTAGAATAATGGAAAAAAACAAGCAAAGAATCCTATCTGTACTTCAGTATAAAGTTGTCTAGTATACATTTACTATGCACTAGTCATACAGCCAATACCCCCTAACTACGCCCCCCAGGTATATCGAGAGACTACCCCGAGTTGCCGAGTTTCTTACGGACAACCTGTCATAGCCATTCAACCGGTTTGGATACGGAGGAGTACCCTCTCCAGGAAAAACTCTAACCCCTATATACACACGTGGAGGAATATAATACCCGTACCGAGCTGTCACCATCGGCGGCCCACCTCTATAGTTCCGTGGCATATAGCGCCCCTTAATGATATTTAATAATCGAAGCACCATGCTTACATTATTAAATACTATTCTACATCCATGCATACGACATAGAGCAACCAAATACTCGGATATTAAACCAATACCAATTCGTATCTCTGGTAAGCTACCCATACGATTAACACATTAAATTTATACCAAAGCAAGTAATTAAACTACATAAATATAGCATAATACTACAACTATATAAAGAAGAGTATTTCATTATATAATAAAGTCTTACAAAAGAAGAGTAAACTATTAAAGACATACTCGATTCCTCCGAAAAGACTAGGAGAACTTTGGAACTCTACTATTTCTACTCCACTACTGCTTCAAAGTGTGTGATAGAGTGAATGAGGTGAAATCCATTTATAGGCTACCAATGACGGTGGTGGCGGTTGGAATTGTCGGAAATGACCCGCAACCGTTATTGGGGAGGCATCCTGGACGTCCACGTGGAAGGCCGAAATGGGAAGCCTCAGCCAGGGTTCACTGGCCCATCTGGCCCCCAGTTTTGGCCTACACTTCTCTTGTTGGGCCTTGAACTCCGTGGCACGGTATTTGGGCTTATTTGCAGGTATTAAAATGGTTTTCTAAGCCCATCCACCCTTAAGTCTGCCACTCGACGGTTGATTGAATGTTCGGTTATTTTCCTTCGATTCTCCTTCATTTGTGAGTGCTTCTCGTGCATATATGTTAGTAGCATAGCATATAGTGGAAGTAGATACTTTACATGGAAATTATGCATTGCAAGCATAGCTAGTCTCCATTAATTGAGTAATATTGACGGTTGAAATTGGTCGATAACGACCGTCAACAGTGATACCAACAGTCACCTAAACGTAAAGCTTCCACCCCAGCATGTTGACATTGAGAGCACTAGCATAGGGACAGTTGCAATCTATTTCTTAAGCACCAGTTCACAAGACTGTCATCAACATCAGCATTGCGCCTCCCGTTGCTTCAATCCGCATGCCTAGCAATAACATCAGAAAAGTGACACCATCAAGAAGGTTCTATCTGTTTCAGCTACCAAGAAGATTGATGTTTCCCCAAGGAATGTCAGCAGTCAAAGCATTGTTCTTATTGGAACTCTAGCCAGTAAGCAATGAAAAAACAAGTCAACCATGTCAGAATCACAGGGGGTAAATGTGATTCTAGTCGGAAATTTTGCTTGTAAGGGTCAACAACAGTATACAAATCTTTGATGTTCAAGCACTTTTCCCTGGTACATAGAAGTTTCATGGAAATTATGTAATAACAAGAGAAAGTTGAATAAAGCATGAGTCAAACAGTTTTTCTTCTCATACGATTCATCTTGCTTACCCAAAGAGTGGATTGACCTGTGTACTTGTTAGTGTCACAAGGAACCTAGAGTTTCTTCTTCTGCTCATTGCAGTTTTGTCGAACCGAAAACCAAATTGCTAACCAAGAAAAGAATTGGTCAAGTAGTGAAGTGTGAATGACCAGACTGCAGCGACACTCAACATGACGGGATCCATATGAAGGACAATACAAATGGTACCTCAAGAGGAGGAAAATGATGAAATATTTGGCAGTAACATCATGGAAGAAATATTCACACCCTCTGACCTTGGAATTCTCCCGGGAGTAGCAAGTAATAACAACATCCTAGTGGTGTGAACATGGATTGAATGGTTTCCCCTTAGTTCAAGGCAACGTTACAGTTTTCGGAAATCGTTTCAGGCTGTGTTTGTTACTGTAGGTTCCCAACGCAGATGCTGCGCACGGAAAATGAAACGGTCTATTAGCGCGTGATTAATTTAGTATTAGCTAATTTTTTTAAAAAAATATATCAATATGATTTTTTTAAGCAAACTTTTGTATAGAAACTTTTTATAAAAATACACAGTTTAGGCTGTTAAAAAGCGTGCGCGGCAAGGAAGAAGGAGAGTTGGGAACCCTGCGAACGAACAGCAAGCCAGGGATATAATCATCCGTCCTCGGGGTTAAGCATTGGCTGCAGACATCAAGGCCCTCAGAAAACACAAACAGCAGAGTATATTACAAAAATCCTTCTCAGCGAGTCATCTCTATTAACATTGAAAGTGAAATTGTTTTTGGGAAAATCAGTGAACACTTAAAAAACTACCATTGGATCCGAGAATGGACGTCCGACGATTCGTCTACGTCATCCACGAGTAAAATTTTTACTCGCAGTAAAACTTTGAACTCAAAGTTTTACTGCGAGTAAAATTTTTACTCGTGATGACGTAGACGAATCTCGGACATCATTTCTCGATCCTATGGTAGTTTTCTCATATGTCTTCACGTCATATGCCTGTCATATTGTTCCTACACGATATATTTTTGCCAAGTTCGCGTAGTGATTGCCAAAGAGTAGAAAACCTATGTGTAACTATAAATCAGTTTGCTCGACATGTTGTAAGTCAGCACTATCGTATTGTGCAGTAGCTCTTGGTGTTGCGAACACGAGGACCACTAGAGCTTCTGAGCAGTCAACCACATAGAAGGACCAGTGAAATGATTTATTTAATTCAAGGTATAAATATGGGCATAGTGGTCCTTGTCTGAAAACTCTTTGATATGGGGCATGGAGCTGGGTAAGAGATCACAATGCGTTGGTTATCAGGAGGTATCATAAGCTAAGCAACGCGCGTTCCAGGTTGTGACAGTAATTTAGGAACGGCAGTAATGTAAATGCAGTCCATGCCATCAGAGCATTAGATTGTTATGGAGGAGTAATCGGAGAGAGTTCAGAGAAGAGAGTCAGAATTTCAAGAGCTAGATGAGAGTCACCTTTTGTGGAACCTTGTTTTAAAACCGAGATTTAAAGTTTCAAGCTTTCCTGGGATGAAAGTGCACCGTCAGTGCTTCATTTCGATTGACCGATGAAGTATTAAGTTTTCTAAGTCATGGTTCCATGGAAATCAGAGAAGTTTGGTTATTCTTAACGCTAGAGGTTTAATTGTTTCACAGTCAGGCAAAAGCTCAAACTACGTCGGCAACAAATGAGTCTCGATGAATGAGTTTGGTTTATCTTGCAACCGTTTAAGGTTCAACCAAGCCTAGGCAAATTGGGTAGGACCCAAAGAGATCAATGTAAGGTCTTAGCAGAGCTACCCAATCTCAAGCCAACAAATTGAAGTCTCAGGTAGACCCGAGCAGTAGCGCGCCAAAGTTCAGCTTAGAGAAACAGCAAACTTCAGGAACCCCCACAGTTCTAGATGAAAGGCAGATCAGACAGCTTCTTGGAAGACTTGTTGTTCGGCTCAGGAGCAGTTCAAAGCCGATTCAGAGTCTGTGGGTTACGAAAGTCAGTACCAAAGTTTTTGGGAAAGCTCCACCAAACTTCCTAGCCAGTAGGTGAATTCTTAGTTTATCAAATTTGCAAGCGTTAACTGTGGCAACCCAAGGAAAGCTAGTTTCTATGCACACCGGCAATCCAGCTCAGTGTCAGATCGGGCAGAAACCAGTCAGGGCAGTTTTGGGGAAACCAACAACATACTAAGATCGATGCCAGCAGGTTCAGTTATACAAGTTTGGTCAATCATCAGTAAAAGAACAAAAAGAAACGGCAGAACTTCGAGACAGCTTCTTGTAGGGGGTAGACAGAACAAAAAGAACAAGTCCAATCACCACCCACCAACTTTTTTTCTAGCCATACCAGAATCTCGAGACAGATTCTTGTAGGGGGTAGATTTGTCACGCTCTGATTTTCGTTCGGGATTAAAATCATTAAATAAATTATTTTAGAATTTATATTAAAATTAAAAGGCAAATTATCAAGTGAATATAATGTAGAAAATTAAATTTCCTTTAAAAATCATAGCTGAAATATCTTAATATTCTCCATGCCCTAAAATACTTTCTGAAATTTCCTGTGAATTTTCGGAGCTCAAGAAGTAATTTTAAAAAGCATAAAAGTTTATTTAGTCAACATTCAAATAAAAAACATTAAAATTCCCTTTTCTTTCTTTGGGCGAATCCGGCAAAAGTCCATTTCGCCTCCCTCGCGGCCTGCCCACTTCCTCTCCTCTCGAGTCAGCCCTCTCCTCTCTCTCCCTAAGTGTGGTCAGTCCGGCCGGCCCGCTCGCTCCTCCTCCTCACGAAGTCTGCTTCACTTCCCTCCCTCTCTCCCTCACTGATAGGTGGGATAGTGGGCACCACCTATCATCTCCTCCCCCCTACCTCCAACACCCCGTCGGCGCTCCCAATTTGCCCGGTGAATCTGCCTCGCCGGCCACAATCCCGGCTCCCATGCCCTTTAAAAAAGCTTCCCCAAAGCTCCTCTCTCCCATTTCCCCACCTCCATCGAGCTCTCCATCACCAGAATCCCCTCTCCACCGTGGACCTCCCGCACTGCTACACCATCGCTGTGCGCGCGCTGCTTGGTTTTGCCGGCATTGCCTCACCGCGCCGTATCCTGGCCACCACTCTGTTTCCCTCTATCGCCATCGGGTCGCCCCTTCTCCTTGGCAACCCGAGCCGCCACCACCGCTCGCCGCCTTCGGCAAACCAGTGTCGTCGCTAGGGGCTGCCTATCAGTGCACCGCCACCTCCATCACCTTCCCCGGGCCAAGGACAAGCCCAGCCACCCATCCGTCTTCCCCGAGCACCGTTGGAGCCCTTTTCTTCTCGGCCGAGGTTTACTCCACCTCAAAGCCACCTCCGTTGGTCACTTTTTCCCTCTGCCACGTGCCTGCCCTCACTCCCCTAACTCCACCTTAACCTTTCCCAGGTCCGGCCGGCCCTCGACCCCGCCTCCGCCGTTGTCAGGTATCGCCGGAGCGCTGTAACACCCTGAAAATTGAAAAAAGGAAAAACACGTAATTTTTTTGAACTTTTAAAAATATTTTTGCATCATGTTGCTATCTTTGGTTGAATTGTGTATTAATCCACTCCAGAGAATAAATATCAAATGTTAAATCTCAAAATACACCAGGATAACCTCCGTTTAACTTATAAAATTAATATATGTACAAGATAGTTAAGTTAAAAGTGAATAAATTAATAATCCATAGAAATAATATTAAAAGATATAATTTGACAACGAAGATTTAGATGGGAAATTAAATCCCCAATTAATTTCCCAATTACCCAAATAAATGGGAAATGCAGGAACCAAATTAAATTACCAAAGGAAAATAAATTAAAATACCTAACTAAAATCTATTTACAAATAAAGTGGAACATGAATAATTTTCTAGCCCTCAATTGAGGATAATTTTAGAACCTAAGAAATAAATTAATATTCCTTAATAATGCACCTTGTAAATGAACTAAATCATTAGAATATTAATAATCTACTAAAAACCCTTTCTTTGAATTAACCTCACATTAAAAACCTTTTTTACATTTAAAAAGCTGCTTTGTTAGGATTCTTATGGACTAAAAACAATTGAAAAACTCTACTCAGAAAAAGTCTAGGTGTGGTCCTCTTCCTTCTTTTTTTCTCCTTCTCCTCTCTAGCCAGCCACTCCCTGAGCCGAGCTGGCCTGTGTGCTGTCGAGCCGAGCCGGCCACTCCCCTCCGGCTCGATCCCCTCCTTCCTCTCGCGCTGTGCGGCTCCGACGGCCGCCGCTGCCCCAACCGCCGGAGTTCTGGACGTCCTGCCACTACCGGCACGTCACCGGAGTCCACCCCGTTCGCCACACCTTGTAGTCGCTGGAAATCACGCAGCCAGCCTAGCCCAACCACTGCACCGCTCAGCCGGGGTGCACACAAGGTGCTCGACGCGGTGCCGTGTCGCACCTTGCGCCGAGCCACTCGCGCGTAGGCCCCACTCCACCGTCCCATCGTTACGATCACTCCTCTGTGCGTCATGTCCGCTTGACGTGCGTCGTGGCCGATCGCACCAAACCACACTGCACCAGTGCGCCCCCACGCGCCCATTCACCCATGAAATCGCGCCGGTCTAAGACCGAGCCACACCGTTGGCACAACGTCGCGCCTGCCACGCCGCATGACCGCACGTCAGTCCGAGCCGCAACTAGCCGTCCGTCCGTCGCACGATCGCCGCCGTAACTTCCGGGACGAGATAATGACGGGTAGGAACACTCACCTACCACGAATCGCGCCGAGTTAGGCACCGCCCAAGCCATCGCCGCTCGCCGCCTTGCTCACGGCGGACCCCACGTTCTCGCTCCAGCATCCCACCCTTCCCGGCTGCACACCATCCATCGCCCGACATCGGCACGCCCTCCGCCTTAAGCCTGGCGTCCACACCGCTCGCATACGCTGGGTTCACCGCGTGTCGCTCTCAACCACGCGAGGTGGGAGACGAGTGCTGCACCTATCACCATTCATGGCGTCGGCCCTAGCAGCCCGTGCGACGGCGCTCGAGCGGCGACAGCAGCCACGCCGGGACGTCCACTCCATGGCCCCCACGCGCCCTATCGCCGTGGAACGCTGTTCTCCGCGCCCCGTCCTCCCCCAACCGGCAGACCCACCCCGTTTGCATTGAAAGCAATTCAATGCCGCCGTCGCCACACATACCCGAGGCTATATATATGTCCTCAATTCAGGCGCGCCATTCCACCCCTTTCTTTCCCCTCTGTCGTCCCTCCCCAGCACTTGTCTATCCATCGCTTTCCGCTTACACGCACAAGCTGCCTTCCCTCCATTTGCTCCGCCGCGGCTGGCACTGGCTAGTGTCGGTTGGGCAAGGGGGCAGATAGGCTGCCGCGCCGTCGTCCGACCACCGGGAATGTTTAAGCGGACGATAATGAATGTGAGGACAAGTGAGCTACGAACGCTCGAACACTAACCCCTAACCCTAACCGGCACTAACCCAACTCACGCCTAACCCTAACCGGCACTGACCCACTAACCCCTAACCCCTAACCCTTTGTCTTCGTTTGTTTTGCCTCGGATGAACACCGGCGGACCTAGGTTGAACACCTAGCATGCGTGGATGATCCGCGAGCTCGACCGCCCTCAACCCGTACCTTGACGCCCGTCGTTTTGCTGCAGCCCTCGCTCGGTGTGCCGCTACCCGGCTGCCACTCGGTGAGCACCCTTTTCCTCCCTTCCTTTTCCCTTCTTCCTCACCGCCGTGGCATGGTGCCACCCGAAGGGCGAATCGCCGCGTCTGCCCTCTGCGTTGGCCTCCGCTTCGCCAGCCGCCCCCTTACCCCTCGTAGAGCCCTCTTCCGCGACCACCTTCTCTGCTGAGTCCCATGGCAGCCGGGCTAGCCGCGCCACGGGGACACACGCACACACGCGAGCGCGTGCGAGGGCGGGGCAGAGCTCGACCCGTGTCGAGCCACGCGGACCATTCTGACTCCTTGGAGTAATCCCGACCGCTACCCTAGTACTAACAGGTTGACCAGGACCCCACCTGTCATTGGCACTGGCTTTTTCCATTGAAAAATAATGTTTCTTTTTATTAAATGATTAGGGACCCACCTGTCAGTAGCACAGACCTTCCTCTTTAAAGAAAACTTAAATAAAATCAGGACTTAGTCTTATTTACAAAGGCAAAAGTGGTTTAAATCTTGGAAAATTCATAACTAATTCAATTTAACTCCAAATTGGGTGAAACTAGTCTCTAAAATTTTGTAAATTCAAGCTCTATCTGTTGAAACAGAAATAAAACATGCAACAAGTAAAGTTTATGCCCAAGATTCAAAATACACCTTTTAGGTTAATTATTGACCATACCAAAAATAGCTTTAAGACCCAGTTTAATCACACTATAGCTGCACAAGTCCTAAAATACGCTAAGTCTTAGTTCCCTCAGCCATGAATCAAGAAAAACCTGGTTAAACCTTGAAACCCACTTGATAAAAAAAACGTGAGTAAAATTTGCATAAGCACCCTAAAATATTGTTAATCCTCAAAGCTTTGGAAAGCACCAAGTTATGTCAAAACAAACGTCATGACACTATAACAAACTAAAAGACCTTGTGAGCTCGGAGTAATATCAGCTTCCTTAAAAAGAGAAGAACCTGAGGAAAGATACCTAAAAGACGAGGCATAAATTGTTTTGGTATGCCTGTTTAAGCCTTAACCCAGCCTCCGTTATCGATGCCCTAGCCTCTAGAAACCCCCTAAGCCTAGCGAAATAGAGATAGGAAGCGACCGTATAGTTTTGCCCTTAGTTTAGGACTGGTTGTTTGGGTGATCAACTGTTGAATTTGCCTCTTCTCGCTCGTTTAGATGTCACTCGTTATGAACGTGAAGGTGCCGACCGCGAAGGCGAAAACTAACGCTAGAGCTAGTCGACAAATTCCCATGAGCAAGGCAAGTCATCACACCTCCACTTGTTGATCATATTGATCCCAGTTTACGAAATGTTTTGTTTATAAATTGCATGCTTTATTTTATACTACGTTTATGAATTATTGGTTCATACATAATATCTTACCACATTATAAATAGCCCATGCCAATCAATTGTTTACCCATTCCTTGAAAAATACAGATGGCTGATTATATGCTATATTGATGCTTAGCCAAGCTTAGATAATTTATGGAATCAGCCATTTAACAACTACTAAAATACGACGAGGCAGTCATCTCCAGATGACTGGTTAAATAAATGATGAACCGGTTGGGATAACCTTTTAAATAAAATGAACTTATTAAATAGGACTTGGGTGCGCAGGATGTTAGTGACCATGTAGAAGGTCTTTAGTAGCATGCTCAAGTCATTTAAGGACCGGTTCCTTTTGCGACCTCTAGCTATTTACAAGTACGACCACATATCTGAAATGGGATAGATATGGCTAACTAATTTACTGAACTTTGGGCATATACCTGGGATTAGGGGCGGACTAGGCTTTGCAGGCCGGGCCTGGCAAGGCTACTCTGGATAGGTTCACATTCCCGTGGTGATAGGTCTGTGGGATGCCGAGACTATCACATTTGTTAGAAGGACCTGATGATGCGCTCAGGTCAGACGTAAGGAGTAAGGAGTTGGGGATGTGTCATTACCTGCCCAGCAGTGGCTCACCCTAGGGAGAGCGCCACCTACCCTAGTACAAGGGGGTCACCGCCAGGATATTGCCAGTAGGAATGTATTGTAAAGGCCTTGTCATTGCACTTACGCTAAATACTTTGAACGGCCAGGCGTTAGAGTGTGATGGTGTGTGGGTAAAGCGTACAACCTCTGCAGAGTGAAAACTATTCGAATAGCCATACCCACGGTCATGGGGGAAGCTACGACCATTTGGATTAGCTTTAGTTTTATAAAAACTTAGGGTTGATGAAGAGATTGATAATTAAGAGTGAGCGCACTGTTCCGACGACTTATAGAGCACACCCGGGTTTCCTGCCCGCTGCACTTGGCATGGAGAAGCCAAAATTATCTTTGGTGGGTACGCGGAGGTACCCTAATACCGAAGGATCCCCGCGATGGAAATAGTTTGTGGATTATATGGGGTTATCCTCTCATGTATGAGGCTCTAACCCATAGCTTATAGATTTGCAGAAAATCAGTTTGTGGAAATGCAATTTAAATCTATTAGTAAGCTATTGCAACTCTAGCTTTATGCAAACTAGACTTATAGCCACCCTTGTTATATCTATACATTTTATTTCATATTCTGCGATGCTTGCTAAGTACGTAAGTACTCACTCTTGCTTAAATTATGTATACCTCAGAGTCTAGCTTAGAAGACCTTGCTAGTGTGCCTTGCACTATTAGTTGGATGAAGTGAGTTCGATTCGGGAACTAGGTTGTGACCCCTGTCAACTGCTTGTGGGCATGTTGTTGGGCTGCCCCTATTTTGGTTTTCCGCTGCAGTTTATCTAATAGGGTATGACAAACTAAGCCTCATTAAAGGTATTAACCTCGTCTAGTCCAATCTCTCTCGCTTTATGTTTTGTACTAGCTTTATATGTGTGTACCAACTACTGATCCAGAGATTGGTACAGGAATACACATGAGGTTTTCGGTATTCAAAACCGGGGGCCGACAAGCGCCGACCCCCGTCTCCAACCCGAGAGGGCGCCGCCGCCAAGCCTCTGCTGCCGACCTCCTTCCATGACGCCTCTCCTGCCGTCGTGCTCGGTGAGTTATCCCTTCGCCTCTCCCGTCTCTTCGCCACCTCTCGCGCCGCCGCCACATCGTTCGGTCTCCGGTGGCGACCTCCTGGTCTCGCACCATACACCGCTGCCCGGCCAGTTTAGCCAGCTAGCCAACCCGTCCTCCCCTTCACTCTCGGCCGTTGGATCGACATCGAGCCAATCCAAGCCGCTCGTGACCGTGGACCACCCTGTGGACTCGGTCCACGGTGCATCAGCCGTACCCACTCCCTCTGACGCGTGGGGCCCACCTTTGGTGGACTCGGTCCACACCCACCCCACTGCTGACATCATAAACCTTGATTTTGTTTTAAGAAAATAAATAATAATTGTGCAATAAATCGGTTATAATTCTATAAATCCATTTAAATGGCTCAAAACATCTAAAATTCGTAACTACTTCATATGAACTCCAAATTGAGCCATTCAACTTGCAAAATTCATCTAAAATTGAGCTCTACATGTTGTTTACTTTTCATATATTGTTTACTTGGTTTTTGTTAAGGTTTTTTCTTGTTTTGCATGCCAGCATGTAGATTCCATCGTTTCGAAGGTTCGCGGCCGCAAGGAAAAGAGTTTCGAAGAAACAAGACAAGTCACACATTCCTCCTTGAGCATATTGGACCTACTTTATAAAATGATTTACCACCCTTACCACAAGCAAGAATGAGCAACCGCTGGACTTGTAGTACAGCTTTTCCCTTTCTGACGTTCACAAGCAAGGGTAGGCGTGATGGAGTTTGGATGGGCCCTGCGACGGCCTATGCGGCTTCCGGATTCATGTAGGCACAAGGGGGCTGCCTACCTGAACTGTGGTGCTCTTGTTAGGGGGAGTTATGCGAAGGGTCTTGTGACAATCACTCGCACGGTGACGTGTCTGGCCTGGCACAGTGACTTGACGGTGGATTGTGTCTTGTGAGTACAGTTGTGCACCTCTGCCCAGAGTAAAACTATTCGAATAGCCGTGCCCGCGGTTATGAGCTATCGACCAGCTTCACTGTGATTAATCCCACTTTATTAATTAACTTGACTTAATGATCTATTGTTGTTTTGGTAGCTTGGTTGGGCCTATTCAACGTGATATAGTGTTGTTCAATGGAGATTTAATCTTGTCTTAATTAATCCACTGTTTTACTATTTTAAACTATAACTATTTGCAACTGTCTTTATGCAAATTGCTACAAACATCCCTTTGTCTCCCCTTGCACGTCTGCATTATTGGTATGGTTTGCTGAGTACGGTGGTTGTACTGAGCCTTGCTATATTCCCCCTTTTAAGAAGTATAGTGCTTCTGAGCTAAAGACGGAGTTAGAGGACCAAGGTTTATACCCCACTTGAGTTTTCCTTGTGGAGTGGAGCTGAAGCCCCGCTAGGATCGTCGCCTTTTTTCGCTAATGCTTTTTTTCGGTGTGAGGACTAAGTGTCTCTTCTATAAGTATTAGCGTTTTATTTACGTTTGGATCTATGTATTAATTTGTCGTTTTATATACGGCTGGCTTGATCCAGAACAGAAATTTATACACAAAATAGTTTAGAAATTTGATTAAATTTCTGGGCATTACAGTGGATCTGGAGGTTAAGGAAGAGACCATGGCAGTGGAGAGCTTGTGCATCTGCCATTCTCGCCAATGCCTCTTGCATCATCACGGCCGTGCTCACCATCACTGCTATCGAAAAAAAGCCATCTGCCCGCGCCGCATACTAATTCTTTGCCCACAAGCTGGATTTCGTTGTCAACGCCGCTACTCATCACCGCTCTTCACTACTAAAAAAAACCTCACAGGAACTGACCAGCACCTATAGGTCTTTTCCCACCTCCCGTGGGATAAAAACTAGAGAACCGACACCTTTGAACAACTATAGGTGCCAGTTCTAAATAAAAACCGACACCAATACTATTGGTACCGGTTTTTTAATAAAAACCGATACCTAGGTTTTCAAGAAAAAAAAGGCACCTAAGAGTTGAGCCGAACCGCAAGAGGAGCCGAGCCGGCGGGGCCCACCACCGAGGAGATAAAGCCACCAGCAGCGCTCGTTCCATCCGAAATCCACTCTCTCTCTTGTTTTCCTCTCTCTCGGAGCCGAGGCGGCAGGCGGCGGCGCAAGAGGGGAGGCTGCAGGCGACGGGTGACGGCGGCGCCCTCCTCTCCGCCGGATCTAGTGGGAGGGGAGGCAATAGGCGGCGGCGCAAGAGGGGAGGCGGCGGGCGACGAGTGGCGATGGCGCCCTCCCCTCCGCTGTATCCGGCGGGAGGGAAGATGATAGGCAGCGGCGCAAGAGGGGAGGCGCCTCGAGCTCGGGGGCGACCAGATCTAGTCGCCATGACAGGTACACCGGCGACGACCCTGGCTGCCACGGCCTCTGACGGGAGATGTCCTCGAGTGCGGATGGGGGCTTCTCGGGTACGATTCACGGCGGACGACGTGGGCGAGGACGGTGGTTCCCAGTGAGTGTAACTTGTGAATGTTTGTTTCTCGATCTGTGATTGTGGATGAACTTGATTGTGGATGAACAGATTGTGTAGCTTGTGGATTTTTGTGGATGAACTTGATTGTGTAATAGATTATTGTGATTGTGTTTGAGTTCAGCTCGATTCAAGCCAGCTCTCTTTATTTTTGGCTCGAGCAAAGCTAAAGGTGCCGGTTCTATTTTCACATAGGTGCCGGTTGATTTTATTGGTGCTGACCAATAGGTGCTGGTTGGAAAACCGGCACCTATAGCCGGTTGGGAACTGGCACCTAATGCTGGTTCTGTAGTAGTGCCTAGACCATGGCTCACTGGATGGGGGCGTCCAGGCCTCCTTCTCGCAGGACCTGCACCTCTAGCTCTATGCTGCCCACGCTGATGCCCACCGTCAAATCGCCTCTGCCCTCCTCCCTTTGCAGCTAGAGTGGCGCAGTCGTGTGGTCCTCAGCAGTAGATCCCTCCTCCTCCCCTATCTCTTCGGATGGCGGACGGTGTGAAGGAGCCCGGCAGCACCCTTTTCCGGAATAAGATCTACCACATCTCTATTGGAATTGATGGCTGAGACATAAGTATATATAATCGTAGGCCATACCCAAGAATGTGTGCTCATGCACATGCAACCTAGGCAGGGGCGGGCCCAGGTTTTTCAACTTAGGTATTCGAAAATAGAAGAGACAGAAAAAAATTTTCAACCCAGTTGGTTCTTAAGTTCTCTTCTTTACAGCAGCTTTTTCTAAAAAAGTCATTAAATTAACCGTGTGAGCTTTTTTTCTCTTCATGTTTCAAATCTACAAAACAACAATATAACAATATACCCCGGGCCAAGTCAATTGCAATCCCCAAACCCCCAACAGCTATCCCAAAACCCCCAACAGTGGCACACTAATGTATGATGAAACAAGTACAATACAAATTTAATTGTGGTCTAAAAAAATAGAAGTACAAGGTACCTTGTTACAGGTTAGCTTCCTCTAAGCCTATTATCCTCATGAAGTTCTTCAATTGTATCTCCGAAACTTGAACCTATCAAGAAAAATGGATCACAAAATAGCATATTAAAGATATGAGTTGAAAAACACACTTAATAGTAAGCAAATTTTAGAACAAGAATTGAATTACCAATAGGGAGAGGAGGTTTCATTTTTCAGGTTCTCAGTTCTTGAAAACACTTTAGTATTTTGTCAATTTCAATGCTTGCAAATATATCTTTCTCGATATAGCAGAACATGTGATGATTAAGCCATTCATCACCCATTTTATTCGTTAACCCAGTTTTGACGATATTCATATCTGAGGAGGCCTTTTCAACTGTTGTTGCTGCTACGGGTAAAACCAAAGCCAACTCAATGAGCCGATAAACCAGAGGAAAAATTGTGTGCCTGGAGGAATTTGGCTTGAATTTTATTGAAGTGTTGTTGTGCCTCTTCATCTTCTATCTCAAACTCGACACAAATTGAATTGGGTCACTAGATCTGTTCACTCTACTTCTTAGTTCTTACCTAGGCATTTGATTTGAGGATAGAGAAGGAAATAAAAACTCATGGGTGTCCGGGGCTCTGGGCGCGGGTGAGGGGTGGGCTGGGTCGAGGCGGCTCCGCGGCTGGCGCGGGCGAGGCGCCGGCGCATGCCGCGTGCGGCATCGCGGCGTGCCGGCGTCGGGCCGTCAGCTCCCTGGGCCCCCTAGCGGTTGGCGGCTAGGGCGCGGCCAAGCGGGAGAGATGGGCGGCCGGGCGGCAGGAGATGGGCGGCTGGCGCGGCGACGGCGTGGGCGCGTGCGCGTCGGCGTCGCAGCGTCGGTAGTCGGTTGGTGGCTGGGGAGTGTTGGGAAGGGGAGGTGAGAATTGGATAGGGTTAGAATTTTTGGAATTGCTAAATGGCTGCCGAATGAATTTTTGAGCCCAAAATCATGCAGATTACTAACCATGGGATTTGCTTTGCGATTCGTGCTCCGGGGATTAGCTCTTCTCCTCCAACTCCGGCGACACCTTCTCCAACTCCGGTGACCCCGACGACATCAATGGAATTAGGGTTTAGGGTCCGGGTTGGGATGGGGGTGGGAGGGAGGTTGGGGGGAGGGGGAAGGAGGAGGGATCGCTGGGCTTAGAGGGATGGCTGTGGGAGGCGGTGGCCCGGCGGTGGCGGTGGGACATGGGCGGGCGGCGAGGCGCCGGTGGCGGCGCCGAAGCCGGGGATGGAGGAAAGCGGTGGGCCAGCGTCGGCGGGGGGGCAAACGGCTAGGAGACGGCGGATCCGGCGGCTAGTGGTTAGGAGGCGGTGGCTAGTGGTGGCGGATCCGGTGGCGGGAAGCCGCCGGAGGCGGGGAAGACGGCGGGGGCGGGGGCACTCGCGCCGTCCGTTGGGGAAGAGAGGGGATTGGGGGTAGGGAAGGAGGCCGGCCGGGGGGAGGGGAGGAGGGGGCGCTCGCCGACACTGTTGACACCTTCCGGCCAGCTGGTGAGTCCGGGCGGCGGCACGTGGGGCGGCGGCTGCGTGGGGCGGCGGCGGCGCGTGGGGCGGCGGTGGAGGCAGCCTGCGCGCGAGAGAGATGCGGCGGCGGCCTAGAATGACGAGGGGAGAGAGAGGGATTAGGGTTAGAACTACAGCACGAATCTTAAAGCGATCCAATGGACCAGAATTCGTATGATCTGTGAGGTGTTTTTCTGTCAAATGCCATGTAGAATTTTCTACTAAGTTAATATAATTTGCAAGCTCATGCTTAGTTAATTTCTTACCAAGCAAATTTCTTATGTGGTGGTGGTGGCAGCCAGCAGCTCGCTTGTCGCGGCAGCGCACCCAGCCATCTGCGCGCCTGGCCGACTACTGGCTGCGCTCCCGGCCGCCCGAGCCGCCGAGGCTGCTCGCTCCCGCGTTCACGCGCCTGTGCCCGTTTGGCTCCCACCCCGCTTGCTGCTGCCGTCGATGAATCGCGCTCGCGCATGCTGTCCTGCTCGCTCACGCGTGGCTGCGTGCCCAGCCAGCCGTGCCTGCTCCCGCGCCCGAATGCATGTGTTGTGCCTGTGCGGCGTCACCGCCGCCCGCGCCGCGTGCGTGCCCCATGTATGCTAGGGTTGGATGGGGAATTTCTCTGTGCAAAATTGAGTAGGTGAATTGCTAATAGGGCCATGAATCAGCCCAATACACTACTGCGAATGGCACAACAGAGGAATAAGGAGGGAGCTGGCCCAAGATGGTTGCTTTGTTTGCTTCTTGGGCTGACTAAGTTCTGTTTTTTCAATTTTTTGAATACACATACGAATTACATAGTATATATACATATTTTCTTGTAAAAAAATTTGGGTATTCATCTGAATACCTATGAATTGATATGGGCCTGCCCCTGATCCTAGGTCCCCAATCGTTGTGAGAATAAAATTTGGAAATATACTATATCCATAAACGTCTTCATCAATATACTGTTTTTCAAACGTTTTATAAAAATTACTAAGAGCCTGTTTGGGGGAGCTTAAGATTCTGAAAAACAGTCGGTTGGTAGCCAGCTTCTGAGAATCTGAAAAAACTGGGTTTTCCAGCTTCTAGCTTCTAGTTTATTTTCTGGATTCTACAACTACAGTTTCTCATAATCTGGATTAAAAACTGGACTGTTTAGAGGAGCTTCTGATTCTGAGAGAAGTTGCAGCAGCTAGAAGTTCCCTAAACAGGTCCTAATATCCTGACTCTCGAGCAGTGTCGCATGATGTCCATGCGACACCACGGCTGTCTCGTCGCACTTTCAAGACTCAGCTCCACCGTCGTGTTGTCGCTCCCCCTTGTGCGACACTGGTGCGCTAGCGCCCCAATCCGTAAGACGCCGGTATATTGCTGTAGAAGGTTTGAGAAATAGTATATTGATGAAAAAGATAATGGGAACATATATTTTTCAAATTTCATTCATCGTCGTGATCTATGAATTAAAATCAAGACTTTGCCATACGGGCTCATTATTTAATCATACCAACATTATCTTCAATAGAAGAAATAAACGAGCTAGTGGAGCTGGGCCACTGCGTGCAGCAGATAACACTAATTAATGGAAGTGCAGATGATATTGCGTGGAAGTGGACTGCAATGGAGAGTACACATCAAAAAGCGCAAACCGACCTGGCTCAATTCTATGGACAAATGGTGAATGCCAACTTTATCCCTCTTTGGCAATCACATGCAGAACCGAAGCACCGTTTTTTCGAGTAGCTGTTGTTACACCGTAGAGCCTTAACAGCAAAAAGTCTTCTACTTCGTCATTGGCCCTGTGAATGGATTTGCTGCTTGTGTTATGAGGCCTTCGAAACTTGGTGGAGCTTTGGCCACGACTTGGTGGAATATGTAGCGACCACATATTTTATATTTGAGGTAGAATATCGGTCTAAGGCTTATTCCTCAGCAAGATTTGATTTAATGAGAAATGGATACACTAAAATAGCATAGAGAAAACAACACTTCAATATATTAATAGGTCTTAGCTAGCTATATGGCTCGATCAACACCATTCTCAGCCAGTGTGACCAAATCATTAACATGACTAAAACTATAACTAAATACCTAGAAGTTCCACGAATGCAACAAAAGATCTTTATCCTATATGTTACCCTTATAGATTCCTGATATAGTCATAGTGAGCTCTGTGTGAAATTCTTAGAATTAAATTCTGTTATAGTTTGTTAGAGACCTTAGTAAGGCATATATGCCAAGGCAATTCTAAAGGACTAAGGATTAATTAATACTGAGATAAAATCAACTTTAACAATCAAAACAAAATAAATCACACTCAAACATCATTTTAATTTCAGGGACGAAATTATTTTTAAGGGGGTAGGATGTAATAGCCCGAGTATTTAGTTAGTCTTAGTCATTGCAAATGACTTCGTCACACTGGTTGAGAGCGATGTTAATCAAGCCATACAGCTAGCTAAGACTTATTAATATATTGAAGTGTTGTTTCTGCTATGCTACTCTAGTATCTGGTGTGCTCATTTCTCATTAGTTAAATCTTGCCGAGGAATGAGCCGTACACCAATATTCTACCTTCAAAGTGAAATACATAGATCGCTACATAATATCCTTTTTTTGAGACGGTACAAAAGAGGACGCACATGAACTCACACCACACTCACGCAACACTACACGTACACACACGCGTGCGCATCCAACACTAGCTAAAATGGAATAGGAGAGTTCTTTGGTTGGTGGAAGACAGAGATATCAGTGAATTCTAGCCTTCGGAGAGTAGTCAATGTTTTTTCTGTTTCGTACCCCTGGGGGTAGTAAGTGCCATGTTTTAATCTATATTAACAGCCAGTCTATAAACGATACTCTCTCCGTTTCATGTTATAAAACGTTTTGACTTTGGTCAAAGTCAAACTACTTTAAGTTTGACTAAGTTTATAGATAAATATAGTAATATTTAAAATACTAAATTAGTTTCATTAAATCAATAATTGAATATATTTTCATAATAAATTTGTTTTAGGTTGAAAATATTATTATTTTTTCTACAAACTTAATCAAACTTGAAACAGTTTGACTTTGACTTTGACTTTGACCAAAGGCAAAATGTCTTGTAACCTGAAACGGAGGTAGTACATCACTGTCTAATTTGACACCCAAACATTGATTAACAAAGATTGTATCTTTGCAAGAACTACAAACTCAAACTCTCCTCGACATTGAACAATTCTCTAGCCACCGAAATGGGGAGAAGGAACATAGCCAAAACCAAAACCTCTACAGCTGAAGAAAAAAATTTCTTCTTCGCGCTGCCCGCCTGCCCTGCTCCTCGCTGCCCGCCCCGTGCACCCTACTCCTCGCTACATTGGCCCGCCTAGCATTACCCGCCCGCCGCCACCCATCCCATGGCTGCGCTGCTACCGATCCACCTCCCCTAGCCCGAATTATCGTCTGCGCTGCTCCCCGCGCCTCCCAGTTGCTCGCCGTGGTGGCCTGCTGCTTGAGGCCCTTCACAGTGTATACAGCTGGCTCGGTGCTATGGGGCGCCACATGGGATTCTTGCTTGCGTGGAGGGAGGGCGCGCGCCCGTGGAGAGCGACTCGCTCCCGTCCTGAGCCGCGCGGAACTTTCTCTCGCGAGGTGAGAAACAGAGACGTGACAAAACAGAGGCGTTTGCACTGTGGGAGGCGTGGCTTTGTGCCAACTTTTTGGCCAAAGGAGGTGGGGCCCATAGCTTCCACTATGACCGGCCTGATACGGCACCCTGTTTCTTGCCGAGGCAGAGATGTGGACATGTGGTATGGTGCAGTTATTTGGTTCGGGGTATAATGGTCCATTTAGATTTTCTTAGTAATTCCATCTATTTTTAATCCGTGCCACCAAACAGTGGGCAGTCACAATCCTTTGTAAAAAAGTAAAACCACAGTTGCATTCTAAAATAAGGGCAATAATTTCAATTGCCTCGATTTGTTTTTGACTCGGGTATTAGCCGGACTTTGGTGAAGAGTCATCGTCAAGTATATTAACTAATTCAGTCTTGGAAATAAATTAAACTGCAGCATAGCTCTTTCAATATAAAATGAAATAAATTAAACTACTGCTGCGTTCGGGAGTGAGCCTAGGAACTCTCACTTTCTGGCACGCAAAACGAAACAACGTTTAGCGTGTAATTAATAAAGTATTAGCTAATTTTTTTAAAAAAATGAATCAATATGATTTTTTAAAATCTTTTTGTAAAAAACGCACCGTTTAGCAGTTTAAAAAGCGTGCGTAAACAAAACGAGGAGAATTGGATGGGAACAGGAAGTGCCGAACACAGCCGTAGACCACCTCCTTTGCAGCCCCATCCCGGATGATTGTCTCGTGGATAAGCTATATATATCGATCTACAAGCACCAACAAAAGTATATGCAGATTTTTCCTAACCATCCTATCGCCTCACCCCAACTTACATGATTTGAAATATTATTTCTTGGAGAAATCAAGCAATTCTCCACCAGCCTAGGCACGTCCATTACGTGCATCACATCCATATGTACTCCTATTATCTCGGTCAACTCTAGGATGATGCTCTATGGCATCCACGCCAACATCACTCCTCTTTTCTTGGTAACCTCGTGGAGCATGCCCTGTGGCATCGATACCAACACCACCCAGGTGTGCGTGCATTACGTGTATCGCACCCACATGCACTTCTCTTTTCGTGGTCACATTCAGGGCCATGGCACCATAGTGCAAAAAACCGAACCGGAGGTCGACCCGGTCAAGCGGCTGGTTCGCTGGTTCATCGGTCCAACCGCTGGATCACCGGTCGAACCACCGGTTTAAAGTTTATTAATAATTTATTCATTTACTATTATTTCTAATACAGAAAAATGCGATTATGCTGAATATATGGCAAGAATTTGTGCTTATCCAGTATTTACCGAAAACAAGATTCAATCTCACACCTGAAAAGCATGCGGCTAACAAATCTTTGCACATCCTACTTCTGTTTCCCAACTGTAAACAAACAAATCAAACGGCAATTCCAACGATAAAGGGGAAAAAAATGGGAGAAGCAAAAGGCAAGTGGATCTACTCCAGTGCAAGTCACACAAAAGAGAGAAAATATTGATAGTTAATTTGGCAGCTAACCAGATCGTGCTTTGCTAATGGCTTGTCTTGACTGGATGCTCAAAGAATCAAGAATGCCTCATGTCCACGATGGTGCCGGCCGGCGCAACACGTATGCTCGTCGTTTCCAATCTGCTGCCACCACCATCTTCCACTTTAACCTAGCCTAGCAAATTGCGAGCTCACACATGGTGATCTGCCGCTGCTAGCCTGCTACTCATGCTACTTTGGTGCCGCTGCCATGGGGATGGGAACGACAGAGAAGGGGGAGGTAGGGGAAAATCTAACCCTAGTGACACTCAAGGTGGTGCCATGCGTGGGCCAGATGGGTCGAGATGGCCCAAGGGAGTTGCTCCGCGTCACATGTGGCATTTTCTACTCACGACGCCGAACCGCTCGGTTCGTAAAAAACCACCCGGTTCACTGGTTTTCTCAAATACCGTCCGGTTCACCCGGTTTTTTAGGGTCCGATTGCATGGACGGTCTCTGGAGTGAACCAAGCCGGCGAGGTTTCTGGTTCCGGTTTTATCCGGTTCAACCGCCGGTCCGGTCCGATTTTTTGCACTATGCTTCTCTGTTGTTCCCATCCCCATGGCGGCGGCACCAAAGTAGCATGAGTAGCAGGCTAGCAGCGGCAGATCACCATGTGTGAGCTCGCAATTTGCTAGGCTAGGTTAAAGTGGAAGATGGTGGTGGCAGCAGATTGGAAACGACGAGCATACGTGTTGCGCCGGCCGGCACCATCGTGGACATGAGGCATTCTTGATTCTTTGAGCATCCAGTCAAGACAAGCCATTAGCAAAGCACGATCTGGTTAGCTGCCAAATTAACTATCAATATTTTCTCTCTTTTGTGTGACTTGCACTGGAGTAGATCCACTTGCCTTTTGCTTCTCCCATTTTTTTCCCCTTTATCGTTGGAATTGCCGTTTGATTTGTTTGTTTACAGTTGGGAAACAGAAGTAGGATGTGCAAAGATTTGTTAGCCGCATGCTTTTCAGGTGTGAGCTTGAATCTTGTTTTCGGTAAATACTGGATAAGCACAAATTATTGCCATATATTCAGCATAATTGTATTTTTCTGTATTAGAAATAATAGTAAATGAATAAATTATTAATAAACACTGGGAGGAGAAACAACAGCAGTTCAATTTGGGGGTGGATGGTGTGTTAAGGTTTTCAGTCAACAAGTGCAAGGATATTTTAGTCAAAGGGTATTTTAGTCATTTAGAGAAAATTTAATACAGCAAACGGAGACCAACTAAAGGCTCGTGGACGGCGATGGCACACAGTGGAGGTTAAAGAAAACCCGATGGCATATTGTTCAACTTGACAAAGTCAGGGGTATATTGTAGAAGTGGGTAAAACTCAGTGGTACTGAGTGGATTCTCTCTCCGATGATTATATTGTCAATAATGACCAAAACATTTACTCATGGGGGCGTAGAGCTTTCAAAGTCAACTCTTGCTGCATTACTTTATGCATGCAATAGCCCAATCACTACTTGATCAAAGAATTGATATCAAAATGACAAACGGTATTGCAAGTTTGTGAATGCACAACTTCAAAACAATATGGTTTTGAACTTTTGTTTTATCTTAGTCCCTAATAATGGTTCTATATGATATACCATCAAATTTTCTTTTTAATCCCGTAACAAAGTAATGATATGCTCCTTAAAAATGTAAAATTTTAACCAAACCCCTAATAATGAAGATGCTATGCAAGGAGAACTGTTTCAGTAGGACATTCCCCTTTTACAAAAGGGTGTGTCTAAACAGCGTGCAGTAGCACATCTATACCTCTACTAATTGGGTATTTTCTACGAGCTCTCACATTAACTAAAAAGATCTGGCCATTGATTAGATAGTCGTGTTATCACGGCATTAGATAGTCATGTTATCACGACCATTGATTGTATCAATAATCGGTGTTAAATAATAAAACATCTAATTAAAAATATCGTGGTCTTTTTAGAGGGCCGGTAATGTGTTTGGCTGGCAGCTGGCTTGGTTTCTGCACTGTAGATCATGAACATGAGTAGGAGACAGAATCCGGGAGCGAGCAGTGAGGAAGGCTTTGAGCGAAACTATTTTCTTGAACATCGACGACAGAAGCAGGTCCAATACTTTGAGTGACATTCACGGACTATGGCGACACGAGAGAAATTCTAACTCCAAATCTAGCTGTCTCTCCATCAAGATTTGTTTAGAAAAGGTCTCCCGTTTTATGGTTTGTTCATCTTCAATTCCAGTGTCATCTGATTTAACTTTTCACGGTTTCCGATTTGTTTGCGTTTTACATGCATGTTTCTTATCTGATTCTGATTAGTGTTTATGCCTTTTCAACCTGATCAGATTCGTTTTCTCATCTGCACGGTAGGAAGAGGGCAGAGAGCCATCCATGTAAGTATCAATACATCACAATCAAATCAGAGAATTGTACACAACTAACCTGGATTAAGGTATTCTTTTTTACTTTGGAACAGACTATCTACACTTGTTATTTTTTTTATGCATAAGAATAGATTATGTACACTTGTGCATAAGAGGAGATTATCTACACTTGTTCATTTTTTGGTTTTCCTGTGGGTTGTTTTATGCATAACAACAGACCATCTACACTTGTTCTATTTTTTTGGGGCACTACACTTGTTCATTTTTGCATAAGAACAGACCATCTACACTTATTCTATTTTTTTGGGACACTACCATCTACACTTATTCTATTTTTTTGGGACACTACACTTGTTCATTTTTGCATAAGAACAGACCATCCACACTTGTTCATTTCTTTGGGGGCACTACACTTTGTTCATTTTTGCATAAGAACAGATCATCTACACTTGTTCTTTTTTTTTTGGGGGGCACTTGCTTTTTTGGGGGCACTGATTCGCTTTTATCATTTAACTTGATGCAAATGATGGTAATTGATCCATAATTTCTGAGCAAAACTGAGGCCATATCTTAGTACTTTCATAGTGGGCTCTTTCCAAAATGTATGCATTTTGGGTGATTTTGGGGGAAATGGGATGGATGAATATATGTGATTACTTGTAGATGTGCATAGTGATGTTAATAAATGAACTTTGTGAATTTTGGCCATTTAGGAGAATATGAAGTGTTCCAGTTAACAAAGCTGGTTTGGTCGGGTTAGTGCCTATACGGTACCGACCAAGACAAATTGGCAACCAGAACATTTCGTTAAAATAAGATATGCCTCCTAGATTCCTTTCAAGGTATTTTCTTTTGGGAACACCATTCCCATAAAGTTAGTAACCAAAGCTGGTTGCTGTATTTATTGGATAGGGGTTTCGATAAGAAATGATCTTGAAAGCAATATAGGAGTTTCCCAATAAAAATAAGATATGTCTAGAAAACTGTTCCCGAAAGAAATAAGATACCTTAGGGGTTTGGTTGCCTGTGTCTTCTACATGCGTCGGCCTCGTCAACAGATGTGTAGCATCCACGTTCCTCAAGGCCGGAGCAGAGGGGGTCTCGGCCTCACCATCATGATCCCACTCGAACTTGTTATCATTGTCGCTATCTGAAGATTGTCGCTATCTGAAGATAGCGACAATGATAGCAAGTTCGTGTGGGATACTGATGGTGAGGCCGAGTTCTGCTTTGCTTCGGCCTTGTAGAACGTGGATGCTTGTGGTCCGTCAACGAGGCGAACGCAGGTAGGAGATAGAGGTCTATCAAACCATTCTGGGCAACTTGTGGAAAAATTTCAAGACCACGCTGGTCACAGACTACGTCCTCAACTAGGCCCAGCCAGAACCATTTGGGACATACCCGTTCATCACCCGGGCCGTGTGGGAAGAGTTCCATGTCGCCAAATCAACCCCTGAGTCTAGGGCAAAATGCGAGGCTTATAGGGAGCTGCAGGCAAAAAACCTTCACCTGTACTGGCTTGGCACCGGAGGATACGCCGGGAAGTAGGCGGAATGGCTGAGGGAGGATGAAGCTGCTGTGGAATCTAACACCCCGCCAGTCCTTGATGATATCCCGACCACCCGAACAAGGAACTGGGCAAGGGCAAGGGTGAAGAAGAATAGTGATGGAACACCGACGTTCCCAAATCCCGAAGATCAAGTGGTGTATGAGAAAATCGTAAGTTTAACACATAGAATATGTTTCAATAGGTTGTATCGTACTCTTGATTTAATTCATCCTAACTGCACCGCAGGTCGACCTGACTGCTGAGAGACAGTCCTCTCAAGAGGTCTGCTCACAAAGACGCGAGGATGACATCCTCATGAAAGCGTTGGGAACCGAAGAACACCGTGGACGGACAAGGGGCATTGGCTACAATGTCCTATGGAAGATTGGGTTTCCCCAATTCGCGTGGCAGTACAAGAAACACAAGCTTTCAAAGGCACAGAAAGATGCACGCCTTAAGGAACAACTTCGGGAGGAGCTTAGAGAGGAGCTCAGAGAAGAGTTCAATGAGAAGTTGGCACGAGTGGAGGCTCGGGTGGACACCTATGAGAAGTTGATCAACGAAGGCGACCCCGCTGCCGCTCCCAGAGTAGAGGTGAGCCCCACGTAGAGGCGTAGCAGCTGTGCATCAACTGAGGTGGCGGAAGAACAACCACCAGGCCCCGCCACGGTGGATCATATAATGGTAAAAAACAACAAAAAATGCATATGTTGTATTAGCACCATAGTACAGTACAACAAATTGTAATGACACGTACGAATCTATCGCAGGGACCAACATCGTTTACCCCAATCGTTAGGGTTCAACAAGCATTTTTAGTTCCGGCCGTAGAGGGTCTTGCATTCAAGCCAATGCCGGAGACCCGAGTGCATGGGGCACAGCTGCGAGCCGGACATGCAAAAGTTCAAGTTGACTTAGTAAAGCCCGATTGGGTGGGCTTCACTCTCTCGCACCCACCAAATGACGAGGTTCTGACCTTTGGAGCCGCACGTGGGACCTTTATCTAATGGCTCAAGCACAACATTCAGATCAATATAACTCCTAGGCCAACACCAAGTGCTCGTCCGCCGTCGTCGCATCCACCTACACCTCTTGTATCTGCCCCTCCTACCGTTGAAGAAGGAGATCAAGATCTCCAATTGCAATATGATACAGATTTTGGGAACGACGGTATGGAGGTCGACAGCGGGAGCACCTCCCCCTCCTGCCAAAAGGAGCAAGAGGGCGAAATCTTCACCACCCCAGCTTGACCCACGTAGAAAAGCTGCTGGAACTGGGAGAGGAGGAGGAAAGGTGGAAGGGACGGGTCAGGCTCTATTAACCGCGAAATTTGGTAAAGCCCCGAGGTTATCATCGGCCTAAAATCAGTATCGGCTTAAAAGTCCTAGAATCGGCCGATGGGAGTTATCAAGTCGCCATAGTCAGATTCCTACTATATTAGGTTAAGGAAACTAATGTATTAAAGGAAGCTTATCCAGAAGTAACCGAGTTCAGGGAGGATGCAGCATAGCAAGTTATCTATTAATTAGGAATAGTTTGTTATTTTCCTTATGTAATTAGGAAGGAGTCCTAGTTTCCTTTTTTGTAACGGCTGCATATAGCAAGCCGATTGAGTCGTGTCCTACCAGGGGTCCCTGTAATTTTTATCTCTCGATCAATACTACTCTCGGCGCATCGCCACCCTCTTTTCTGAGGTTTTACTTATCAACCGGCGGAATTTGGCACCTGACGCGGGGCTGCATCGGTTCAGTTCAATCTCTGGCGAAGGGGTAAGCCCTACATTCCGTCGGCCCTGGTGAATCTATCGGCTACATTGGTGTTGTTCAAGGCTGCATCGCTTCGATCTCTTGGATTGCTCTTGTTTGGTTGATATATTTGCCTACATGATATCTCAATTCTATCTCTAATTGCATTGTGTTTAGAGACGCTTCGGTTTAGTTGGGACTGTCTCGGTTAGGTCTAATCTTCCGTCTTAGCCGATATATCTCTACAATCACAATGCTGTTATAAGTAGATTTGTTATATCCATCACATTAGACAGATCTATTGGCTCATCGAGTATTAGATTATCATATATAATCTCGTGCTGCATCGGTTAGGTCCGACCTACTAGATTATTGTTGATAATATAAATCTTGTTAAGCCGATAGGTTCATGCTAGTGTTTTATCGGGGTGCTAGCCAATAAGTTATCTAGACGTTGCATCGGCTTACAAAGATTACATACAAGTAGGATTTAGCCGATTGCAACAAAGGTTTCACTATTTATCTAAATCGATTGGATTTTATGACATCGGGTTTTTAGCCAATGAATGCTTTAACCATCGGATCAGTACTTATCGTATCATATTATTTTTAGCCAATTGGTTTCTATTAGATTATATTATTGTTATATTTTATTATCATCAGCCGATTGTCTTTATATCATTATCTATATTGGACATATAGCCGATTGCTCAAAACTCTATTAACATCGGCTGGAATCGGCATCGGCTAATATCGGCTCTCGACAGGAATTACTCTATCGGCTTGTCAGCCGATCGACTCATTGATCTACTATTTGTATATCTTGTTAGTTGTAGGGTCAAACTGACTAGCACGCCCACATCTCATCAACATCTTGGACCTGCACTAGCTAAGTAGATCTCCCAAGCCAATATGTGTTTTTCGCATCAACAGGCTCCGAAGAAGTTAGATCTTGGCAAGGCATCATCAGCTCGTCCTAAGCCTCTGGCTGAATTCACATTAGGCATGCCATTGGTCGGAGACAACGCCTTATCGAAGATGGGCCCTGCATGTAAGGAGTTGCACGGGTACTACATGGAGAGGCCCAACGCAAAGAGGAAACATAGAGAGACGTCCATAGCGAGCTACCACGATACTCAGCCGTTCCTCGGGCCTGCAACCTTCATCGCCGTAGACTTCAAAGATCTATGGGACCTCTACAGGGTGCGAGCGATCGACATCAACCTCCTTAAGTGCTAGTGCTTGTAAGTATTTATGGGTACGAGATATGGTAATAACTATCCATATATTACGCTTACCCATAATCTTGTCTTGCTTGTAGTTAATTTGGAAGCATGTCTATCATAATGCACCCCATGTTGCCTTACTCGATCTAGCTGTCGTCAACGAGACAAATATAAAAAACGATCGAGCCAACATGGTGGAATATATCAAGGACTGCTTATTCACCCGTCAAGACAACGACTTCATTATGTGTGCCTACAACCAACAGTAAGCGTGTACCCTACTTAGAATTAAATGCGCGACACCTATAGCTTTAGTATTTAAGTTGCAATTTATTAATGTCGCAGGAGTCATTGGATTCTTCTGGTAATAACGCCGAAGTGGAGTTTGGTACACTACCTTAACTCCAATATCAAGCCAAAAATATACGATTGGTCGGCAATCGAAGCTGCCTTGAACGACGCCTGGGACCAACAGGTGGCAAAAGGCGGAAGGCATAAGGATGGACATCCCAAACTCGATCACAAAAAAGACTTCCTAATACGTCAACAAGTTGGCGACCGGTGTGAGTTCCACGTATGCCATAACATGAGGAGCTTCGCAGACAAGGTGACATTGCTTGACCTTGAGGTGTGTGCTTCAATTGTTTATATACATAGGACGACAACTTCCAAGTATGTAGACTAACTTGGCGCCTCTCATGCATGAAAAACTTTCAAGGATTCCAGAAAACAACTTCGATATCATTAGAGAGAAGATAGCACAATTCATACTAGATGATCTCTTGTCACCGAAAGGAATGTTTAGAGTCAAGTGCTAGCTTGCTCGTCTCTGAATGGTTGAACATTTGCAATGCTTGCGACAAATATTTGATTTATGTAAATATTCTTTGTAATACAATTCTGCACGATGTTTCTGTATATACTTACATTTCTAATTACATATAAACTTGTTCCAATTTATAACTCAGTTTTACAAGTTTTGATGCATGTCGGCGGTTTGGAGAGCAAAAATGGATGTGAATAACATATATATGTGAATGGGTTGTGGATATGAATATATATATGTTTGATTTTGTGAATTGGCTATGCTGTGATGGAATATAGATGTGAATTGGCTGTGCTGTGATGTTGGGAATGGGGTTGCTGGGAATGAGACTATACATATATGCTTCTGTCATTTTTGCAGCGGGCATGGCTAGCAAAGGCCTGAGGCTAGCCAAAAAAATAAATTTTATTTTTTTGGCCCTTACGGGCATTTTAAAAAAGCTCGAAAAAGATATGTCATTCGTGATGGGCTCAATCTACCAGCACGATAGAGATATGTCATCCGTGACGTGCTCACTATATCCGCCTGATAGAGATATGTCATCCGTGACGGGCATTGAACCGGGACTATTTTGACTTCACTGGTGGGTCAAACCTATCGGTGACGGGCTGGTCCTTAAGGCCCGATTGAGATAATTAGTCATCCGTGACGGGCGTCGAATTGGGCCCGATTGAGATTAGTCATCCGTGACGGGCTTCTAACTAACCTGGTTTGACTCGTATGCTAGGTCAAACTCATCTGTGACGGGCTTTGTTTTTGTCCCGATTGAGATAACATCCATCCGTGACAGCAATTTGCCCGATAGAGATATTTTCTCACATCAGTGACCTTTGCTCAGTGACGGGGCCTCTAGCCGAAAGGGATGAGGCTTAAAGCCCGTTAGAGATAACCGATCCCATGCTAGTAAGTACTATTTGTAAGATTTGCATTGACTAATAACTAATTTAATATTTCATTTTCCAGTTAATTAATCAATTGCTCACTCCATTTAGACTTTTAAGCCAACAAATCTTTTAAATAGCAAATTTTGATAAAATTATATAAATATTAGGAAGTCACAGCAACACAAACTGCAATAATCCATGCAACGCATGGATTGGTGACTAGTTACTCATAATCAGCCATCGCCAAAAACTACATCGTGCGTCCCATTCGTGTGCATCTTTCCGGAAACGGTAACATGCCGCGTGAAAGCATAAATGCACACGTACACGTACGTGCACTACTGAAAAAGCGTTTTTGCAGATGACCGAAAATGGTCTTCCCAGGCAGATGGCCATTCCGCGTGTAGGCAAAGGCCTGCAAAAATCATGCAGACGGCCGGCCAGTCCGTCTGGGAAGATCATTATCCTAGGCGGAAGGGAGCACGACGCTCCGCCTGGGATAACAGGACGCATCCGCCTACGATAAGAAGGCATCGCGGCTTAGGAAAATACGCGCCAAAATTTAAAATTTCCCGCCAAATTTTTTTATAATAATTTTTTTATCAATAATGTTGCAATTAATTAATTAATTAATGGATAAATAATATTAGGAACTAACAAACATTTAATACTGACAAAAATACATATATTTCATTAGTGAAAAGTGTTGTCAATATGTTACAATATTTTTTACATTTGTCATTTCGAATGCACTATCTAATTAATAAATACGTTATGGCATCGCGTTGTTCCACTCCCGAAGAGATTTGTATTCATCGCTTGATGCTAGGATGCCTTCTGGGTCGAAGAACCGTCCTTTGATATGACAGCACTCGCGGTGGATGAAGTGGCAGAGGTCCCGCTGCACATTTTTAATGCCTTCATCGTCAAAACTTATTTGATGTTCTATTGTAGGCAACTGCATGTACGAAAGAACGACAATATATTAGTATCATCTAGATATACAGTTCTCCATTGCACTTATACATTTAATCGAGAGACTTACATCCTCTGCGTTGGTCCTGTACCTCCCATTAACCCTGAGGAATACACATGCGTAATAACCGCAGAGGCTAGGTTACTTGTGACACTTCATGACATACACATAAAAGGAATTAGTTAAATATTGCAAGTAAAACAATTGAAATATATTAAGTGTGTGGAGTATTACTAGCCAATATGTACGCACTAACAGCTTCTCCCTTGTTTGCAGTTGTTCTCCACTCTTTACCTTGTAGTAGTTGTACGCACTGTATGGATTTTACCGATTCGTAAGGAGGATATTTAATTATAATTAATGAAAAGTAGACATGCATCTAGCTATTAGAACCACTTACTATTGTAAGATTGTTAGAAATTGTCTGTATGTCTTGTGATTGTAATCAAGGGAGTCCAGGACTATCATGGTCCCGTACTTTGGGTAGATCAAGAAACAAATGTAATGATCGTTACATAGTAACGACGGTGCAGTTAATCATAGATGAAATAACACAGATATGTACAAAGAATTCTATTGGACTTACTTAAAGTTGTACGCGGCCATAATGACTCTTTTATGTTAAAATTTCAAGATGGCTCGTCCAATGTACTGTGCGACAGTAAGCAACTTGGTCTTGTGCAAGCCCTTCCTGTATTCATGTATGTCTTCGGGCATCTTGTCCTTGAGTTGCTCGGAGTTTGGTGATAGCTGCACGGTATGCTGTGTTTGACATATCCTTATTGGATCCAGATATCCGATAGATTCCTTTGTCTTCTCAGCATCCATGTATTGCATCCCATAAAAGAAGCTTGTTAATAATAATCACATGCTTATGTATTCTATTGATTTATTTGTGTAATAAATGCTCATTCATACCCACAGGCACCATGCACTGACAAAGTTTAAGTCCATCTTTTCCCAACGATAGACGGTGCGGAAATCAAAGAAATCTAGCCACAAGAAACCTTCGTCGGCTATGAAAGCATCAGACAGTGATCGAACAGTTAAAGATATTAAGCCTCTATTGCTAGCATCCATATACCATTTATGTAACCTTCTCATCGCTCATGGACCCTCATCAAGTGCATAATCCGGCCAAAAGGCTTTGCCATTTTGAAACTTTGCCGGGCAATCATCAGTTGCTAAGAATTTTGGGCTGGCAAGTTCAGCGGCCTTCTTCTCATCAACCTCTTTTTCCTTGGCACGTTTTTTACCCCATCTGATGGAGTTTACCATCCACTTTTTCTTTTGATCATCCTTGGAGTTGTGGCTTCTGAGCATTCTAGGCACTTCAGACTTGTCGGTGGCATTGTCATCGACCGGGGATTTGTCCACGTCATCTTTTGCTGGAGATGGGTCCTCATACACCTCTGGTTCTATTTCAACCCATTCCAAACCTGGTGCAACTTCGATTTCTGTTTCGAAGAATGACACAACTTGCACCTCCAGTTCTTTTTCCGGCACAATCGACAATATTGCCGATGTAGATGGCCCTTCAGTGCCCTTAGGTAGCTCATGTTCTTCCACCTTATCATTCAACGGTTTCTTTAGAGGAGGTCTCGGTGGTTTCAGTGGAGCATCGGTGCCAGTCCCAAAGATTATATCTTTCTTGTACCACAAAATTACAAGATCGACCGCATCCCCAAGTATGGATATACCATCAGGAGTTGGGATGTCCAGGTCGTACGACTCAAACCCTTCATTCACCACTTGCGGCTGCACTTTTACATATTCATCTTGAATAAAATTTTCATTGTACGTTCAGCCAGGGATAGCAATTCCGGTCGCGGCCTCAAGTGTTCTTCCAGCTCATCCAATTGGATCGTGCAACCTATAGGTGTATTCTCCTTTAAGTCATCGAAGGGGTAGTTTGGCTCCGGTTGTTGGGTCTCACCTCCTGTCTTAGGCAGCAGACCTTGGTTGATGCATGTCACGCCCGGAAATTCACTAGTAATTTCCGAACTAATTTGTGCATAAAATCCTCGTCCAGGAATCAACCGAGGTACACAAACTGACAATTTAATATACAAATCTATCATAATAACTAAAACGATAAATACTTACATAAGAGGCACTCAGTCCTCACCATGAAGAAAACTGCAGTGGAAAACAAAATCTAGCGAAGCTTCAGCTCCACTCCCACAGGCAGCTCAACTGGGATTTAAGCCAAAGGTCTTCTCCTTCTGGATCATTTTTCTTCAACTGAGGTTGATTGATTATTGCAAGGTGAGCATATGATATACTCCGCAAGCCACACAGTAAATATGCAAGTGCACATGGATACCAAAGGATGGCATAATATAGACTCATTTGCAAAAGTAGCATTTAGCAAACCACACCCATGCTGCTCAGGCCCAACCATCCTGAACAACCATACCCGGCTGTACAGATCTAACTCCAAACCAGGAGCTAAGCAAATTATTACCAGTTATAGCATCAATAATTATTGTGAGAGATGTGAGACTAATCACGAAAAACATTGCTCAACCCGCCCATGACCGCGGGCACGGCTATTCGAATAGTTTTACTCTGGCCAGAGGTGTACCACTGTACCCACAAGACACAGCCCCAAAACATGTCACCATGCTCTCAGTACCACCACGGTACCTCGAAACGGGACTGTGACAGTACCCCTCGCACAACACAACTCCCACAGTGCACCATTCCTGGATCATAATCACCCCCTCAATAACTAGAGGCATGGACTCCCCAGCGACCCCCACGAACTTCTCGCCGCTTCTCAGTCTGGCACCCCGTAATGAACCATGCTATACAAAAGGTAAAACCGTTGCCCACGCTGGCTTGTGGTTGGTACGGTTAATGTCTCACAACAGTAGCTCGCGAACCGGTCCTCAATTGTCATGAGCACGACCATCAAAACCATGTGCTCACAACCCACCATTTTCAAATTTTAATTATCAATTAATTATCATAACATGATTAACCATCAATAATAATGTAGTATATATGATTCATCCCATTAATGAGCTTATCTTTCTAAGCATGGCTAAGCAATTACATATATAGCATTTAGCTGAACCAAACCAATATATAAGGTTCTAGCTAATCAATTTATTACCCATAGGAAAATAAAGTCATCTTCGGCCATAATTAATTGGGAAAGGTTCACCACCCGATCACATTTGAAAATAATGCATAAGTTAAAATAAAACAATAGCTTTAAATGGGTTCAACATACTCAAAGGGTTGTTTGGGATCTGTGTGACTTGCCTTGCAATAATTGGTCTTCAATTAGTCTTCTTGAACACTTCCGACGCACTCACAAACCTTCGCAACGACGGAAACGATAAGCTAACATGCAAAACGAAGAAAATGACTAATAAAAACCAAGTAAACAGTACATAAAAAGTAAACAAACATGTATATCATAATTTTAGATGAATTTAGAGACTTGAACGGCCTCATTCTGACTTCATATGAATTAGTTATGAATTTTACAAAATTAATTCCAATTAAACCTATTAAAGAAAGAAAACTATTCCAAATCAATTAAACAATTTACAAATAATTTATAACTGAGATATAAGACTAAATAATCCTCCGGAAATTATTGGAATGAATTTAGTAGATGACATATAGTAAAAAAAACTAATATGCCATTGAAAAGAGATAATAGGATTTATATTGATTTTGGATGGCTGAGATTAATCTTGACCGAGTCGACCAAGATCGGATGGCTTGGATTGATCTGGCAAGCGGCCTCACGAGATACCGACTCAACGAGTCAATTCTATGTGACACGGGATCACCCAAATGATCAACCGAAACTGGCGAACGGAACCGGCGACTTTGAATGGCTCTAAACTAAAGTACGACTCAACACGGACGAACGAACGAAGCACGAGGAACACCTCGTTCGAATGAACGAGCAAACGACTCAACAACGGCTACGGCTAAACCGGTGGCTAGACACGATTCACAGTAAAACCCCGGTACGACAAACGATAGGCCGGTACGAACCTAGGATTACACCTATGGCTAGACAACTCGACTACCGAGCAACGGGCTAAAGCGGCGACTAGGTTTAAGCGGCACACGGCGGCGACACGGCACAACAGCGACGGCACGGCACGGCAGCAACAGCGGCGGCAACGTGGCTTGGCTGGCAGCATGCAACAGCGGCGGCAACGCAACAACAGCAACAGCATAGCTGTAACAGGGAGCGGCACAACGGCGGCTAGGCGGCTAGCGCTGCGGCGACGCTAGGGCAGCAGCTAAGCGCAGCACGGCGGGGGCTACTCGACGACACAAACGAGAGATTAAAATCTAAACCGAGGGAACACGGACATAAATCTCCCCGAACCTAACGATCGGAGAGGGAGGGACGACGACGACGCTAGACAAACAACGGATTATGTTAGATTGGATTAAGACCCTAGGAAAAAACCTACACCGGTGAATGGCAACACGACAGCGGAAACCGATAGCACGGGGAGGAAGAGGAGGACGCGACGATCCTTACCAACACTTACGCAGCGATGAACAGCGAAGGAGATGGCCGGCGACGAGAAACGAAGGGCGACGAAGTACTGTCCACGGTGGCAGCGACGTTCCAGCGACTTGCCGAGAAAACGGAGGGGTTAACGGCCTTCACCTTGCTCTTGCGAACCCAGCGGAGGCGGCGATGAAGCTTGGCGACAACGGGAGGTGCGGCATGGCCTCGCCGGAGATCAAAACGCGACGGCGAACTTCGGGTTGACGGCGACGACGGAGCTCCGGTGGATTTCGGCGGCAACAGAGGGGTGGACGGCGTGCGGCTCCTCCTCGCGAACCCGTTGGTGGCGACGGCGACCGTAGGCGGCTGCAGAGGCGGCGCGGCGCAGCTGGAGACTCGACGACGACAGCGGCGCTAGGGTGGAGGCGGCTAGGGCGCTACAGGCAACGGCGACGGCTGGGACTTGAGGCAAACGAAAGAGGAGAGGAAGGGGACTCTATTTATAGCCACGGGAGAGAGAGATCGGGCTTGGAACGCAAGGAATCGCGCCGGGAAAACCTAGGGTTTGGTGGAGAGATAAACTCGAAAACTAATCCAAATTTGCATCGAATTCAAAGGGATAAAATCGGATTTTTGGGGGAAAAGGTAGAGAAGGATAAGGTAAACAAATCCCCTCAACTAATTCTGGAAAAGATCGAAAGGAGAGGCCGGATTTGGAGGAGAAAAACCGAGCCAACTCAGTCTCCGTTCGGCAGCCAGAGGTTGAAGATGAACAGTACGAGGGAGGCTAAAACAGACTTTCTCTGTGAGCTTCCTTTACTCAGCCCGATTGAAGGAGGGAGCAAAACTGGACTCCAGGAAAGGGATAAGGCCAGCCGAATGGAAGGGAGAATGGGCCGAGCATTAAAGGTGAACTTTTCCAGTTTCGGCCCGAAAAGGAAAAGGGTATTTAATTTACTTTTCCAATTAAATTAATCGCTGAAATGATCTTTGAATAGTTAAAAATACTTCCGATGCTCAAATAATTTCAAGAAAAACTTTGAAAATACTTGAACACTCAAAGTATTTAATACAATAATAACTAGATCATTTAATGATTAATTTATTATTTAAATAATTGCTGAAATGTTCTTTGTATGATTAAAATTAGGAATTGAGCTCTGAAAAATCCGAGAAAATTCCAGAGAGTATAATTAATCATAGAGAATTTAATAAAAATTAAATCCAGCCAAGCTTTATATTTCGAAAATTTTATTTCCCACATTTAACTTCACTTGTACATTAATGAACATTTAATATAAATTCTAATAATAATTTATTTAATAATTTATAAATCCTAAAACGAAAATCAGGATGTGACAATGCAAAATTCCATCATTTGTTTTTGAAACATCTACACCCCTTCATCTCTCAAGTTTTCCTTATAGGCGTCACGTTTCCTATACGAAGGGGCGTCCATTTTGAACCCTTCTTTCTAATTTAGCTTAGACGACATCCCTCGAACCCGACCCCCATGCTCGCGATTTCCCAGCGCCTGGCTAAGCACATCCTTCTCCCTCTATGCGGTAAATTCTCCTTTCTTTTGCTTGCTGGATAATGTTTCTATTTTATTGGCAACTCCCTGCAGCTCGGGGTCATCAAATAACACTTTGCCTTCCTGCATGATCTTGGGGGTTCCAGCTGTTGCCCAGTTCTTGTATCGTACATTCCAGTTTTTCATTGGCACCTGAACCCCTGTCTTCCTCATTTCCTCCTCCTCTTTTGTCCACTGCTCAATCGTCGGTGCGTACCCACCGAAGCCCAAGCGATGGTGCCATTTGTTTCGCTTCGCCAAGTCAGACATCCTTTTACTCTTGGCCATTTCTTCCGGTGAGGCCTTGAACTTTACAAATTCATCCCATTGGGTTGGTGTTATTTTCCCATATTTCTTAAAAGGTGTCTTCCCCTTCTGCACAAAGTTTGTGTTTAGAGTGTTTTTCCATCAGCGTCACGCCTTGTCCATTGTTTGCAATGCGCAATTCCTTGCCACTGCTTTGGATCCCTCAGGGAACAGAATCCTTTTCTTCAACTCGTTCCAAAGGTTTTGTTTGTCCCCTGGTGATACTTTATCCTAGTCCTTGATCGTGATTGGGATCTTATCCCTTACTATTGTGCCACACTAGTAGCTGTACTTTGCGCGTGCAGTGGCAGGCGCGGGTGGCTTCCCTTTTGGGCCCATTTGGGTCACAACGTATAACCCATCAATTATCCTGTTGATGCTCCTCTCGCCCCATTTCTTTTTGGGCTCTGTGGACTTAGCTTTCTTCTTGGAGTCAGATGTTGTAGCTGGGACTTCGTCGTGTTGGGCGGCTTTTTTCAGTTGTCGTCTAGATCTCCATGGCCCCGTTTCCTATGATATTAATTTAAAAACGGTCGAATTAGTACGAACTACTACTTACACTCGCATAATTGCAACTGAAACAACATTATCTGAACCTACCGTTTTCTCGCGGGGACGTAGTCTTTGTCGCCTTGTTTACCATCATCTTTTTTCCACCATTTCGGGCTTGGACAAAGGTCACATGGTGATGAGTACGCGTCACACTCGTCAGGTTCGTCATTGTCGGAACTATCAGACGGCTCCATGGTAGGCTGCGAAGTGTTGGTATTTCTTAACGACATTACTAGAAATATAATTCCCAGCAATGGCGCCAGAAATATTCAGGGTACAATATAGTTACAGACTTTATCCGCAAGCGCACAGATATACCATTGTAGCATTTCACCCGAGAGTATCCCAAGAGTATCATATTTGTTTATCCCGTGGGAAGATTATAATAGAGAGAACCAAACTAATATTTATATGTTACTTGTATTGATCATGTCTAAGCAGGGGTAAGGATAATTGCATGGTAGAATGACACACAAGCTTAGGCTACTTACTCTCATATTAAATCTCCTAAGCTAAGTGGAACGAATATAGAAAAGAATCTATTCCTATACTTCTAGTATACATATTGTACATACATCCTAGCTATATGATTAACTAGCTAATACCCTCTTTCCGATGCCCTCCTGGTACTTCGAGAAGCCACCCCTGACTGCCGAGTTCCTTACGACAGCCCGTCATGACCATACAACCGGGGCTAAATGTAACGCCCCGATTTTCGTTCGGGATTAAAAATCATTTAATAATGCATTTTCTAGAAATTAAATAAAAGTTAAATCAATTTAATCAAGTGAAATATTGGGAGAATTAAAATTTTCCCTTAAAAACCATTGGCCGAGAATATTTTGCAATATTCTTTGTGCCCTAAAATACTCTCTGAAATTTCTTGTGAATTTTCGGAGCTCAAGAAATAATTATAATAATACAAAGTTCATTTTATCAATTCAAATAAAAAGAAAAGAAAATAATCTTCCCCTTCCTCCCTTTCGGGCTCGGCCCAAATTCCTTCCCCCTTCCCCTCCTCTCCCGCGGGCCGCGCGCCTCCTCCCTCTCTCGGCCGGCCCGCGCCTTGCGAAAGTCTACTTTACGTCCCCGGTTTCCCTCCTCTCTCTCCATCCGGCCAACAGGTGGGACCGTGGGCCCCACCCGTCAGCTCCTCCTCCTACCTCTCGCCGGCCAACCCCAACCGCCATTGCCGCCCACGTCGCCGCAAAATCCGGCGCCCTCCCGCACCCGAGCTCGCATCCAACCACGTGGACACGACCCCCTCCACGTCCTCCACCTTTTCCCCCACTCACCCCGCAAGAAACGGCGCCGGTTTGACCTCCCCACGAGCTCCACTTCACCTCCCCACGTCACCGGCCGATCCCGCCTTTATGCAAATAGCCACAAACCGTCCTTGTATCCCTTTGCACGTCTGCATCATTGGTGTGGCTTGCTGAGTATGGTGGTTGTACTCAGCCTTGCTATTATTCCCCCTTTTCAGAAGTGTAGTGCTTCTGAGCTGAAGACGAAGTTGGAAGACCAAGGCTCAGACCCCAGTTGAGTTTTGCCTGTGGAGTGGAGCTGAAGCCCCGCTAGGATCGCCTTTTTCGTTGCTGCTGCTTTTGTTTCGGTGTGAGGACTAAGTGCCTCTTCTGTAAGTATTTTACGCTTTATTTACGTTTGGAACTGTATATTACTTGTCATTTTGTGTACCCTGGCTGGTCCTGGACAGGGATTTAATACACAAAATAGTCTGGAAATTTGGGCTAAATTTCTGGGCGTGACAAACCACCTCGTTGGAAACTAGTTGTTGACCCTCAGATCTTCGACCATTCGCCGAAACAACCGCTGCTTCGTGGCCTATGGTAAGTCATTTCTAGAAAAATCACTAGGGGTCCACCTCTCGAAATCCAGTCTCTCCAGGGTGAGGCCCGTGATTCTGCAGCCGTCAAAAAAAACCTAGCTCGATTCCATGACCGGAAGGCAAAGTTATCAAGGTTTTAATTTCGCCCAGAATTCTCCATCTGCAGTCCACAGTCTCGCCCACCAGCCAACCTTAACGGCGCGGTTAGTCGATGCGCTTGACACCGATATCGTCTAATCTATCCACCCTAACGTCCTATGTGCCATTCCTATACTAACCACCTCGTTGGAAACCAGTTGTGGACCCTCAGATCTTCGACCATTCGCCGAAACAACCGCTGCTTCATGGCCTACGGTAAGTCATTTCTAGAAAAATCTCTAGGGGTCCACCTCTCGAAATCCAGTCTCTCCAGGATGAGGCCCGTGATTCTGTAGCCGTCAAAAAAAACCTAGCTCGACTCCATGACCGGAAGGCAAAGTTATCAACCTTTTAATTTCGCCCAGAATTCTCCAAGTGCAGTCCACAGTCTCGCCCGCCAACCTACCTTAACGGCGCGGTTAGTCGACACGCTTGACACCGACATCGTCTAATCTATCCACCCTAACGTCTGTTGCCATTCCTACACTAACCACCTCTGAGAACCTGTTGTGGACCCTCAGATATTCGACTTTCGCCGAAAAAACCGCTGCTTCGTGGCCTATGGTAAGTCATTTCTAGAAAAATCTCTGGGGTCCACCTCTGAAATCCAGTCTCTCCAGGGTAGGCCCTGATTCTGCAGCCGTCAAAAAAAACCTAGCTCGATTCCATGACCGGAAGGCAAGTTATCAAGGTTTTAATTTCGCAGAATTCTCATCTGCAGTCCACAGTCTCGCCCGCCAGCCTACCTTAACGGCGCGGTTAGTCGACGCGCTTGACACCGACATCGTCTAATCTATCCACCCTAACGTCCTATGTGCCATTCCTAACTAACCACCTCGTTGGAAACCAGTTGTGGACCTCAGATCTTCGACCATTCGCCGAAACAACCGCTGCTTCGTGGCCTATGGTAATCATTTCTAGAAAAATCTCTGGGGGTCCACCTCTCGAAATCCAGTCTCTCCAGGGGAGGCCCGTGATTCTGCAGCCGTCAAAAAAAACCTAGCTCGATTCATGACCGGAAGGCAAAGTTATCAAGGTTTTAATTTCGCCAGAATTCTCCATCTGCAGTCCACAGTCTCGCCCGCCAGCCTACCTTAACGGCGCGGTTAGTCGACGCGCTTGACACCGACATCGTCTAATCTATCCACCCTAACGTCCTATGTGCCATTCCTATACTAACCACCTCTTGGAAACCAGTTGTGGACCCTCAGATCTTCGACCATTCGCCGAAACAACCGCTGCTTCGTGGCCTATGGTAAGTCATTTCTAGAAAAATCTCTGGGGTCCACCTCTCGAAATCCAGTCCTCCAGGGTGAGGCCGTGATTCTGCAGCCGTCAAAAAAAACCAGCTCGATTCCATGACCGGAGGCAATTTATCAAGGTTAATTCGCCCAAATTCTCCATCTGCAGTCCACAGTCTCGCCCGCCAGCCTACCTTAACGGCGCGGTTAGTCGACGCGCTTGACACAGATCGTCTAACTATCCACCCTAACTCCTATGTGCCATTCCTATACTAACCACCTCGTTGGAAACAGTTGTGGACCCTCAGATCTTCGACCATTCGCCGAAACAACGCTGCTTCGTGGCCTATGGTAAGTCATTTTCTAGAAAAATCTCTGGGGGTCCACCTCTCGAATCCAGTCTCTCCAGGGTGAGGCCCGTGATTCTGCAGCCGTCAAAAAAAACCTAGCTCGATTCCATGACCGGAGGCAAGTTATCAAGGTTTTAATTCGCCCATAATCTCCATCTGCATTCCACAGTCTCGCCCGCCAGCCTACCTTAACGGCGCGGTTAGTCGACGCGCTTGACACCGACATCGTCTAACTATCCACCCTAACTCCTATGTGCCATTCCTAACTAACCACCTCTTGAGACCAGTTGTGGACCCTCAGATTTCGACTTTCGCCAAAACAACCGCTGCTTCGTGGCCTATGGTAAGTCATTTCTAGAAAAATCTCTGGGGGTCCACCTCTCGAAATCCAGTCTCTCCAGGGTGAGGCCCGTGATTCTGCAGCCGTCAAAAAAAACCTAGCTCGATTCCATGACCGAAGGCAAGTTATCAAGGTTTTAATTCGCCAAATTCTCCATCTGCATTCCAGTCTGTCCGCCAGCCTACCTTAACGGCGCGGTTAGTCGACGCGCTTGACACCGAATCGTCTAATCTATCCACCCTAACGTCCTTATGCCATTCTATACTAACCACCTCGTTGGAAACCAGTTGTGGACCTCAGATCTTCGACCATTCGCCGAAACAACCGCTGCTTCGTGGCCTATGGTAAGTATTTCTAGAAAAATCTCTGGGGTCCACCTCTCGAATCCAGTCTCTCCAGGGTGAGGCCCGTGATTCTGCAGCCGCAAAAAAAACCTAGCTCGATTCCATGACCGGAGGCAAGTTATCAAGGTTTTAATTCGCCCAAATTCTCCATCTGCAGTCCACGTCTCGCCCGCCACCTCCTTAACGGCGCGGTTAGTCGACGCGCTTGACACCGACATCGTCTAACTATCCACCCTAACTCCTATGTGCCATTCCTAACTAACCACCTCTTGGAAACCGTTGTGGACCCTCAGATTTCGACTTTCGCCGAAACAACGCTGCTTCGTGGCCTATGGTAAGTCATTTCTAGAAAAATCTCTGGGGGTCCACCTCTCAAAATCCAGTCTCTCCAGGGTGAGGCCCGTGATTCTCAGCGTCAAAAAAAACCTAGCTCGATTCCATGACCGGAGGCTGTTATCAAGTTTTAATTCGCCCAAATTCTCCATCTGCATCCCAGTCTCGCCCGCCAGCCTACCTTAACGGCGCGGTTAGTCGACGCGCTTGACACCGACATCGTCTAACTATCCACCCTAACTCCTATGTGCCATTCCTAACTAACCACCTCTTGAGACCGTTGTGGACCCTCAAGTATTCGACTTTCGCCGAAACAACGCTGCTTCGTGGCCTATGGTAAGTCATTTCTAGAAAAATCTCTGGGGTCCACCTCTCAAAATCCAGTCTCTCAGGGTGAGGCCCGTGATTCTGCAGCCTCAAAAAAAACCTAGCTCGATTCCATGACCGGAAGGCAAAGTTATCAAGGTTTTAATTTCGCCAGAATCTCCATCTGCAGTCCACAGTCTCGCCCGCCAGCCTACCTTAACGGCGCGGTTAGTCGACGCGCTTGACACCGACATCGTCTAATCTATCCACCCAAACGTCCTATGTGCCATTCCTACACTAACCACCTCGTTGGAACCAGTTGTGGACCTCAGATCTTCGACCATTCGCCGAAACAACCGCTGCTTCGTGGCCTATGGTAGTCATTTCTAGAAAAATCTCTGGGGGTCCACCTCTCGAAATCCAGTCTCTCCAGGGTGAGGCCCGTGATTCTGCAGCCGTCAAAAAAAACCTAGCTCGATTCCATGACCGGAAGGCAAAGTTATCAAGGTTTTAATTTCGCCCAGAATTCTCCATCTGCATTCCACAGTCTCGCCCGCCAGCCTACCTTAACGGCGCGGTTAGTCGACGCGCTTGACACCGACATCGTCTAACTATCCACCCTAACTCCTATGTGCCATTCCTAACTAACCACCTCTTGAGAACCGTTGTGGACCCTCAGATTCGACTTTCGCCGAAAACAACCGCTGCTTCGTGGCCTATGGTAAGTCATTTCTAGAAAACTCTGGGGGTCCACCTCTCGAAATCGTCTCTCAGGGTGAGGCCCTGATTCTGCAGCCGTCAAAAAAAACCTAGCTCGATTCCATGACCGGAAGGCAAAGTTATCAAGGTTTTAATTTCGCCAGAATTCTCCATCTGCAGTCCACAGTCTCGCCCGCAGCCTACCTTAACGGCGCGGTTAGTCGACGCGCTTGACACCGACATCGTCTAATCTATCCACCCTAAGTCCTATGTGCCATTCCTAACTAACCACCTCGTTGGAAACCAGTTGTGGACCTCAGATCTTCGACCATTCGCCGAAACAACCGCTGCTTCGTGGCCTATGGTAGTCATTTCTAGAAAAATCTCTGGGGTCCACCTCTCGAAATCAGTCTCTCCAGGGTGAGGCCCGTGATTCTGCAGCCGTCAAAAAAACCTAGCTCGATTCCATGACCGGAAGGCAAAGTTATCAAGGTTTTAATTTCGCCAGAATTCTCCATCTGCAGTCCACGTCTCGCCGCCAGCCTACCTTAACGGCGCGGTTAGTCGACGCGCTTGACACCGACATCGTCTAATCTATCCACCTAACGTCCTATGTGCCATTCCTATACTAACCACCTCGTTGGAAACCAGTTGTGGACCCTCAGATCTTCGACCATTCGCCGAAAACACCGCTGCTTCGTGGCCTATGGTAAGTCATTTCTAGAAAAATCTCTGGGGTCCACCTCTCGAAATCAGTCTCTCCAGGGTGAGGCCCGGATTCTGCAGCCGTCAAAAAAAACCTAGCTCGATTCCATGACCGGAGGCAAGTTATCAAGGTTTTAATTCCCCAAATTCTCCATCTGCATTCCACAGTCTCGCCCGCCAGCCTACCTTAACGGCGCGGTTAGTCGACGCGCTTGACACCGACATCGTCTAACTATCCACCCTAACTCCTTATGTGCCATTCCTACACTAACCACCTCTTGAGAACCGTTGTGGACCTCAGATTTCGACTTCGCCGAAACAACCGCTGCTTCGTGGCCTATGGTAAGTCATTTCGAAAAATCTCTGGGGGTCCACCTCTCGAAATCCAGTCTCTCCAGGGTGAGGCCCGTGATTCTGCAGCCGTCAAAAAAAACCTAGCTCGATTCCATGACCGGAAGCAAAGTTATCAAGTTTTAATTTCCCAGAATTCTCCATCTGCAGTCCACAGTCTCGCCCGCCAGCCTACCTTAACGGCGCGGTTAGTCGACGCGCTTGACACACGACATCGTCTAATCTATCCACCCTAACGTCCTATTGCCATTCCTATACTAACCACCTCGTTGGAAACCAGTTGTGGACCCTCAGATTCTTCGACCATTCGCGAAACAACCGCTGCTTCGTGGCCTATGGTAAGTCATTTCTAGAAAAATCTCTGGGGGTCCACCTCTCGAAATCCAGTCTCTCCAGGGTGAGGCCCGTGATTCTGCAGCCGTCAAAAAACCTAGCTCGATTCCATGACCGGAGGCAAGTTATCAAGGTTTTAATTCGCCAAAATTCTCCATCTGCATTCCACAGCTTCGCCCGCCAGCCTACCTTAACGGCGCGTTAGTCGACGCGCTTGACACCGACATGTCTAAGCTATCCACCCTAACTCCTATGTGCCATTCCTACACTAACCACCTCCTTGAGAACCGTTGTGGACCCTCAGATATTCGACGTTCGCCGAAACAACCGCTGCTTCGTGGCCTATGGTAAGTCATTTCTAGAAAAACCCTCTCG
>CM020182.1:1782071-1849943 GCA_009805545.1 Oryza longistaminata
AACACCACACAGGGGGATGTAAAAGATAATTGCAAGGTTGAAGTTGACAACAAGCTAGGCCTCTTACTCCCACCTCATATTCAAATCTCCCTAAGCTAAGTGGAAGAAAATAGAAAGAGAATCTATTCGCTATCCTTCTAGATAAATTCTACATCATCTTCTAGCTATATATGATTACTAGCTAATACCCTCTTCGATGTCCTCCTGTACTTCGAAGAAGACCCCTGACTGCCAGTTCCTCACGACAGCCCGTCATTGACATACAACGGCTAAATGTAACGCCCCGATTTTCGTTCGGGATTAAAAATCATTTAATAATGCATTTTCTAGAAATTAAATAAAAGTTAAACAATTTAATCAAGTGAAATATTGAGGGAATTAAAATTTCCTTTAAATCATGGCCGGAATATTTTGAATATTCTTTGTGCCCTAAATACTCTCTGAAATTTCTCGTGAATTTTCGGAGCTCAAGAAATAATTATAAAATACAAAGTTCATTTATCAATTAAATAAAAAGAAAAAAAATAATCTCCCCTTCCTCCCTTTGGGCTCGGCCCAACCTCCCCTCCCTTCCTCTCCCCGGGCCGCGCGCCTCCTCCCTCTCTTCGGCCCGCCCGCCCTCTCGAAGTCTCTTTCTCCCTCTCGTTTTCCCTCTCTCTCTCCTCCGCCGACAGGTGGGACCTGGCCCCACCTGTCAGCTCCTCCTCCTCCTCTCCGCCGCCAACCCCACCGCCAGGCCCCACGTCGCCGCAATCCCGCCCTCCCCCGCGCGTCACACCCCCGGTGGGACCGACCCCTCCACGTCCTCCACCCTTTCCCCCACTCCCCCGCAAACGAAAACGGGCCCGTTGACCTCCCCGGCCCACTCCTCACTCCCCACTTACGCTCACACGCCATCGCCGCTCCCCGCACGATCTCCTCCCGAGCCTATAAAAGCACCCTCGTCTCCCCTCCTCTCCGTTTCCCTCTCCCAGCTCCCCCTCCGAACGCCCTCCTCCCGCGAGCCCGCGCGCCGCTCACCGCGACCCCCAGCCGGCCGCTGCCGCGTGCTTTCGCGTCCCGGCGCCCGTTGCGCCGCCGGCTCTAGCCCGCATTGCCCACTGCTCCGTCCACCCCCGCTCCTACAGCTATACCACCCGGGCACCGGTCATCGTCGCTCCGAGCCACAACGCTCTCGATCGCCATCGCAGCCGCGCTCATCGCCGCTACCCGCCCCTGCCGACGCCCGGCAACCAACCGCCGCGTGCACCGCACGCCACCCGCCTCGCCGCCACTCACCCCGATCTCCGGCCGGTTCCCTTCCCACCCAAGCCGCCCTGATCACCCGTCGTGCCCTGCTCCAGTCCGTCGACGCCACCTCCCCGTCGACGTCACCTGCGCCGCGCCTTCCCTCGCACTCCAGTCCGTGCAGTGTGTGCTCGTGCAACCCTCTCCTCCTCACAGTCTGTTCGCCGGAAACCCGTGTTTCCTCCGCGCCGGTGAGCTCGCCTATTCCCGCTCCTTCGGCCGCCTTTCCGCGCTCTCTTCCCCCCTACACCTCTCCGTTGTTCCCAGGTTCGCCGTCTCGCCGCGCTCCGCTGCGTCGGGCCCCTCCTCCGGCCCTCCGTTCTCCGCTCCCTGCCGCCGCCCGCCGGTCGCTGTCCCTGTGGCCGCACGTCGCCGTCGCTCCGGCTCGCCGGCCGGCCCCGCCGCGCCGTGCTGGGCCGCTCCGTGGCCCTCCCGTGTCTGGGTACGCAGTCGGTGCGCCTGCCGCGTGGACCGGTCCACGTGTGCCCTCGCCCTGTGCCGCTGACGGGTGGCCCCCGCTTGTCGGCGCGCCTCCCCTTGATCGCAGTAGTCCATTTCCTTTGAGAAAATAAATTAATAATTGCGCAATAAATCTAATGAATTAATATAAATTCATTTATATGGCTCAAAACTTCTAAAATTCATATCTAATTCATTCGAACTCCGAATTGAGCCATTCAACTTGCAAAATTCATCTAAAATTGAGTCTCACATGTTTGTTTACTTTTATTACTGTTTCCTTGGTTTTATTAGGAGTTTTCCTCGTTTTGCGTGCCAGCGGGTAGTTCCGCTGTTTCGGAAGACGCGTTCCAGGAAAAGAGTTCAGAAGATCCAAGTGAAGAAGCAAGGCAAGTCACACATTCCCCTTGAGCATTTTGATCCTAATTTATAAATGTTTTACCGTTACAATAAAATATGCATGTTTTTGCTAATTACATGGGATAGGGTTTACCTATCTGCTCGCTTGTGCCATGTTTACTTGATATCTGTCCTTTGTCAACCGGGGTAATAAATCGACTAGCTCATGTTACTTATGTGACCTAGCTAGAACTATATGCTTAGCCATGCTTAATTACCACTAGCTCAGTGATGGGATAATTCAGTATTAGACTTTAGTATCGTTGAGCTGCGTGCTCGAGACATCTGGCCATGCTTCATGGTCGTATTTATCCAACTAAAATGCGACTGAATGGTGGGCTGTGGGGTGCATGGTTTTGCTAGTCGCACCATGGCAATTAAGGACCGGTTCACGGGAACCCTGGAAGAACTTACGTCTTACCACAAGCGGGAGTGGGAACTGCTTGATCTGAGTATGCTCGACCTTTCCTAGGCCACCGGTGGCGGGTGGGCGTGATGGAGTTGGGTCGGCCGGGGTGTCCGGTTGTCCGCTGCCGGATTCACCGCGGCGCAGAGGGGACCGCCACTTGCCTTGGGGGTGGGGGTGAAACCTTAGGTGGTGTGGTGGTTGGGAGGGTTATGCGAAGGGTCCTGTCACTCCTCCTGCGTGACGTGTGCATCATGGGCATGTGCGCGGTGACATGTCGTGGGTTTGTCTTGTGGGTACAGGTTGCACCTCTGCAGAGTAAAACTATTCGAATAGCCGTGCCCGGCGTTATGGGCGTCGACCAGATTCACCGTGATTAGTCTCACCCTTAATAAATGACCAATGCACGTAGTTCAGGTGTTTGGTTGGGCCTGTTCAACGTGGTGTAGCGTTGATCAGTGGAGATTAATTTACTTAATTATTCAACGTTTAACTGTTTTGCTACATAAAATGTTTTACAACCGCCTTTATGCAAATAGCACAAACCTCCTTGTATCCCTTTGACGTCTGCATCATTGGTGTGGCTTGCTGAGTACGGTGGTTGTACTCAGCTCTTGCTATTATTCCCCCTTTTCAGAAGTGTAGTGCTTCTGAGCTGAAGACGAAGTTGGAAGACCAAGGCTCAGACCCCAGTGTGATTTTTTGCCTGTGGAGTGGAGCTGAAGCCCCGCTAGGATCGCCTTTTCCGCTGCTGCTGCTTTGTTTCGGTGTGAGGACTAAGTGCCTTCTGTAAGTATTTTACGCTTATTTTACGTTTGGAACTGTATATTACTTGTCGTTTTGTGTACCCTGGCTGGTCCTGGACAGGGATTTAATACACAAAAGTCTGGAAATTTGGGCTAAATTTCTGGGCGTGACACTCAATTGGAGAGTACCTTCCCAGGAATTAACTTAGGCACTATTATACACGGTGAGGAATACCTGTCTGAGTCAAATCAGCGGCGGCCACCTCTCAGCCGAGCATATTACCCTAAATGATACCCAGTAATCAGAACACCACGCCCTAAACTACCGCGACTATTTACTCTATATCACCGTTGTGACACCCGTATCAATGCATTCCCAGATAGCTAGTTTATAATCATAACTAACCGAAATATTGTAAAGTTGGTATTCATATAATCGGAAGTAGTACAATACCAGAGTCATATACAGAAGAGTATTCTAGTAAAGTACTAATCTTACAAAAGAGAAAAGGAGAGCTACTAGAGCCATACCCGAACTCTTCCAAAGATTTCCGGACTCCGATTCCTATTCTATTCCTCTCCACTAGCTTGATAGCCCTAAACTAAACTTGAGAGAGTATGAGAGCTTGCTTGAACGTGTTGGAGGGAGTGAGGAGGTGAGGGGTTTATATAGCCTCCAATGACGGTTGTGACGGTTTGGAATGGTCAGAAATACCCTCCAACAGTCGGGGCGTAAATCCACACCGTTCCCTCAAAGCCCTGCATCCAACGCGATGGGGGGTTCGGCCGAACTCCAGGCCGACCCAACTAGCCCAAGTTTTGGCTGGCAGTCTCTTCTTGCTCTCCTTCTTCCAGACTTAGGAATTTTTGGCCTTTTGTGTCGTGGCAATCCTATGTTTCTTGGCCCATCTTCCCTAAATCTGTTTTCTCGACATCTCCCGATTGATTGATTACTTATTTTGATGTCGATTCTCCTCCATTTTGTGCTTATTCTCTGCAAAAGGTTAGTGAACCATATACTAGTGGATTTTATTTTATTCTAACATAATATGCATTGCAAGCATAACTCGTTCTCCTTTATTTTGGTTATATTGACAGGGGCGAAACTGATCGATAATGACCGTCAACAAAACCCCCCAAGCTAACCTTTTCTTGTCCCGAGTAAAGGACGAAAGGAAACAAAACTTGGTTGTTGATCAGGAGTTGCTACTATGCTGTATATTCTCAAATGTACAGGTGCAAGGTATATGTATTCTCTCTTAAATTGAATAATTTTACTGTGGCTTACCCTTACACCTTATTCTCGCGAGACACTGCTTTACCTTGTCTTGAGCGGTTGAAAGACAGAACAGCAATGATGAGCACTAGTCACCCGATCATTATTCAACTTTTATTCCGGAAGTTTTCAAATGATTTTTCAAAAGAAATCCAAGTTCCTCAAATGATCCTCTCGATCACTCAAAGTGTATAAATATGAATTCCTCACCAGAGTTGCCTTGTTGATTCCTATTCTAAGGTTTTAATATGTGGAGCTTGGTGTTGACGGTCGTTAGTGATTAGTTTCGATCGTCAATATTACCAAAATAGAGGAGAACTAGTTATGCTTGCAATGCATATCCATGTTAGAATAATAATATTCCACTACTATTTGGTTCATTAAACTTTTTGCAGAGAATAACCATAAAGTGGAGGAGAATCGACATCAACTCAGACGATAAATCAATCGGACGATGTCGAGAATCAGACTTATATAATGAATGGGCCAAGAACTCAGAACTGACACGATGAATTGGGCCAAAATTCACAAGTTTGCGAAAGAGAGCAATGGAGGAGGCCACCTGCTGATTTTGGGCCAGGCCGGCCCGACCCATGGTTCGGCCGAACCCCCCGCAGCGCCGTTTGATCCAGGTTTCTCCTGAACAGCTGAGATGGCTCCCCAATGACGGTTGGTGGGTATTACCGACCTTTCCAACCGTCACAATCGTCATTCTCAAGCTATAAAAGGAGCTCTCATCCTCACTTTGCTCACACACCTCAAGAAAAGCTATCTCATATTCTCTCAAGTTTAGTTTAGTGTTATCAAGTTAGTGGAATAGGAATAGAGTAGAAATCGGAGTCCGGAAGCCTTCGGAAGAGTTCGGGTATGGCTCTATTAGCTTTTCCCTTCTCTTTTGTAAGCTTTGTACTATTATTAGAATACATTTCTTTATACATTTATGGTATTGGAATACTTTCCAAGTATATGAATGCCAACTATACATTATGTTCATGTTATACTGATTATACGGCTAACTTATCAGGGAGATGCTTTGGTGCGGGTATAATGTTTGCTTATACAATTACTCTATGTCATGACGATAATATTAGAGTAATATCTAGTGGTTTAGGTGTGGTGTCTAGACTACGGGATATCATTATTTGGGGTTATATGCTGCGGATGAGAGGTGGGCCGCTGATAGTGTTAGCTTAGTACGGGTATTCCTCCGCGCGTGTATATAGTCCTAAGTTAATTTCCTTGGGAGGATATTCCTCCGTATTTAGCCACGGTTGTATGGTTATGACGGGCTGTCGTAAGGAACTCGGCAGTCAGGGGTGGCTTCTCGAAGTACCTGGAGGGCATCGGATAGAGGGTATTAGCTAGTATGTCAGATAACTAGAATATATGTAGACTATATATACTAGAAGTATAGGAATAGATTTTCTTTCTCTTTTCTTTCCATTTAGCTTAGATATTTTAGTATGAGTAGCTCCCTGCTTGTGTGTCATTCTACCCTTGGATTATCTTAACCCCTACTTAGACTATGATTATTACAAGTGACATATAAATTATTAGTCAGGTTTTCTCTACCATAATCTTCCCACGGGATTAAATAAATACGATACCCTTGGAATACTCTCAGGTGAAATGCTACAATGGTATATCCGTGCGCTTGTGGATGAACTCTGTAACCATAATATACCATGAGTATTTCTGTGCCATTGCTGTGAATTATATTTCTAGTAATGTCGTTAAGAAATACCAACACGCAATTTCTGGCGCCGTTGCCGGGAAAGATTCATAATAGAGATTACCAGAACTAATACTTTATATTTACCGCTATATAATCATTGCCGTTTGCAGGCTAACCTTGGTTGCTTTCACTTTTGTTGTGGAAATAGGGTAGTGCATGACTGGTTTCAACTTGCCGGAAAAATTTAAGGAAAATCCAGAAGCTTTCTTCCGGAGCGTCAAGCCGCGATTCATCGCTCCGCAGAAAACTCTACCGACAAAAAACCAGTCATACCAGCGCCACCAACCTTCAAGACTATGGCTGACAAGACCCTCCGTAAATTCGCTGCTCCCTCTACTGACAATGTGGCCATTGGGCCGCAGATCAACTTGGAAGATATGGATTTCGATCTAAAGTCCAGCCTCATCACGATGGCGCAGGCTAGCCCGTTCTGCGGCAAGCCTAATGAGGATGCCAATGCTCATTTGCAGCAGTTCCTGGAGATTTGCAGCACATACACCATGAATGGTGTCAGTTCAGACGCCGTCAGGCTACGGCTGTTTCCGTTTTCCCTCCTCGGGAAGGCGAAGCAGTGGTTTTATGCCAACCGTGCTACTATCAACACCTAGGACAGATGCTCTACGGTATTCCTCTCGAAGTTTTTCCAATGGGTAAAACCAACGCTATTCAAGAATTTCAAGTTTCCAGCACACAAGGGACGAGTTCATTCCTGAAGCATGGGAACGACTTCAGGAATATGTGACCGCCTGTCCTCATCATGGGATGGACGAATGGCTGATCCTGCAGAACTTTTACAATGGACTCACTCCCATGTCCTGTGACCACCTGGACACGGCAGCTGGAGGAGCCTTCTTCTCTAAGACGATTCGAGGAGCCGTTGATCTAATAGAGAAGATGGTCTCTAATATGGGTTGGAGCGAGGAACGACTCCAAACCCATCAGCGAGGCATGCACACCGTCAAGGAGACAGAAATGCTTGCCGCCAAGCTAGACCTCCTCATGAAGCGATTGGACGACCACGACAAAAGGCCACAAGGCACTGTCAAAGCTTTGGACTCACACGTCACGTGTGAGGTTTGCGGCAGCACGGGTCACTCTGGTAATGACTGCCCGGAAACCCGTGAAGAGGCGATGTACATGGGCAACAACAACAACAACGGGTATCGTCCACAAGGAGGCCAGGGGTGGAACCAGCCACGTCCATATTATCAAGGAGGTAATAATAACGGTAACTTTTCTAACCAGCCCTCCTTGAAAGATTTCGTTTTTGCGCAAGCGAAGACAACTGATGCTTTAAGCAAAAAGCTAGCTGCCAATGACAAGGTCTTAGAGAACATTAATGTCAAGCTAGATGGCTTCGCTTCTGCTTTCCAAAACCTGCTGAGTTTTAATAAGATCATAGAAACCTAGCTAGCTCAATTGGCTTCATTAGTACCTGCAAATGAATCTGGGAGGATTCCAGGGCAGCCCGACTCCTCCATTGAAAATGTCAAGGCGATCACAACGAGGGGAGGTAAGTCCACTCGTGACCGCCGTATCCTAACCCTGCAGGAACTAACACTATTGCCAAGGTAGCACCATCTAGTAACTCGGCTGACGAAGAAGTTCAACCAGAGAAGGCTGTGCCGCAGGAATACTGCGACACACAATTGCTGCCGTTTCCTCATCGGAGTAGGAAACCGTCAGTGGACGAGCAGTTTGCTCGTTTTGTTGAAGTAATCCAGAAGATTCACATCAACGTGCCGTTGTTGGATGCTATGCAAGTACCAACATATGCCCGTTATCTCAAAAATATCCTCAACAACAAGAGGCCGCTCCCAACAACGGAGGTGGTCAAGCTGACGGAGCAATGCAGCAATGTCATACTCCACAAGCTCCCAGAGAAGAAGAAAGATCCGGGGTGTCCTACGATCACCTGCTCGATCAGGGCACAACAGTTCGACCAGGCTTTATGTGATCTTGGAGCTAGTGTCAGCGTCATGTCCAAACACGTATTTGACAAGCTCAACTTCACGGTGTTGGCACCAAAACCGATGCGCCTACAGCTGGCTTCGTCCCGGTTGACTTCGTGGTGCCCGACATGGACATAGGAAAGGAAACACCACTCATCCTGGGGCGTCCGTTCCTTACCACTGCAGGAGCCAACATTGATGTGGGAACAGGGAGTATCCGTTTCCATATTAACGTGAAGGAAGAGAAGTTTGAGTTTCAGCCGAGGACTAAACAATGCTCCATGGTCAGAATCAAGTACGAGCCAAACCCGCAAAATATTCAAGTGGTCGAAGTGGAGCATCCCAAGACCGATAGCCTGGTGAAGTTTATGCAGAATTTCCTGGAGAAGGAAACAACGACGCCCAGGAACTGTTATTGGAAGACGCCGGTAAAATCAAGCAAACCGGCCAAGAAGCTAGAGAAGCCGGCTCAGAAGACGCCGTCTCCCACACCGAAGCCAAAGAGGGTGTGGAAGGAGAAGCCAAAGACGCCCGCTCCATCACCTCTGGAGATGGGTGAAAAATCCGCAAACTGAACTGGAAGGAGGTACGGTCTTGCACGTCAGACCTAAAATGGCGCGACCTTCGCCAACAAGTAAATTGGTATGTATCCGCATATTTGTTTTCAACAATTTAAATTTTTGCATCAACACATGTTCGAATTTCACATTGCATTTAGGATTTTTTTTTGAATTTTGAGGAAATTCTTCAAATAATTTTTTCAGAGCAAACTAAAATAAAATTTTCAACGAAAATTCAGGAGATGCTCTGGTGCGGGTATAATGTTTGCTTATGCAATTACTCTATGTCATAACGATGATATAAGAGTAGTATCTGGTGGTTTAGGCGTGGTGTCTAGACTACGAGATATCATTATTTGGGGTTATATGCTGCGTATGAGAGGTGGGCCGCTGATGGTGACAGCTCAGTACGGGTATTCCTCCGCGCGTGTATATAGTCCTATGTTAATTTCCTGGGGAGGGTATTCCTCCGTACTTAGCCCCGGTTGTATGATCATGACGGGCTGTTATAAGGAACTCGGCAGTCAGGGGTGGCTTCTCTAAGTACCAGGAGGGCATCGGATAGAGGGTATTAGCTAGTATGTCAGATAACTAGAATGTATGTATACTAGAAGTATAGGAATAGATTTTCTTTCTCTTTTCCTTCCACTTTGCTTAGATATTTTAGTATGAGTAGCTCCCTTCTTGTGTGTTATTCTACCCTTGGATTATCTTAACCCCTGCTTAGACAATAATTATTATAAGTAACATATAAATTATTAGTCAGGTTTTCTCTACCATGATCTTCCCACGGGATTAAATAAATACGATACCCTTGGAATACTCTCGGTGAAATGCTACAATGGTATATCCATGCGCTTGAGAATGAACTCTGTAACCATAATATTCCAGGAGTATTTCTGCGCCATTGCTGGGAATTATATTTCTAATAATGTCGTTAAGAAATACCAACACTTGGTGGGGATCAAACTTAGCATACTTGTATTCACATTTATGACTAAGTCAAAAACTTAGACTAGAGCAGATGACTAGACATACTCAAGATGAAGATCGTGCATAATATGTGTGTGGTATATAGTGGAAATGGAATGTGGAAAATAAAGAAAATGCTTCTCCTTTGTGCTTTCTTTCTTCTCCCAAAATCCTTCATTTCTTTGAATGGAGGGGGCATGGCAATATATATATATATATATAATATATATTATATTATTAATATAATTATAATATAATTTATTTTTTTCATAACCATACCTTTCCCTCTTTTTTCTTTCTTTTTGGAAAGGATATTATTTTGGGAGGAGAAAGCATATGAATTTGGAGAGCTTTGTTTGGATGGTAATATGATCGACATAAATGGAATGGGTGGATGCTAGCTTCTAGTGCATAAGTTTAGCATGTGCATACATGTGGGTGTATGATTTTGATCATAGAGCATGAAAAGTATCTAGACAAGTCTCAAGGATTTGACAAAGTTCAATGGAATAACAAGTGCCCAAAATATATATGGTCTGACATTATGAACATTTTTGGCTCTAGTAGGAATTTATATCAAATGAGGAACTTTCAAGTTTATCATTTTGGAAAATAAAACATCCGGAATTTAAGTCAAACTCAGAATAGGGGTCAAACTCAGAACAGGATCATAGCAGCTCTTATCACTATCTCATATCTCGCAACAACCTAGACTTAGTTCAGCAAGTGCAGCCCATTTACCTCAGGTTCCCGGATAATATGTGGCTACTTTTATTCAATCTTTGAGAGAATACTTAACCGTGAACCCATATATAAGAGATATAAAACAGAGTAATTATTCATCATTTCAACAAGAGAACTAGTTGTCTTACCTAGCATAATAAAATCTAACCTATATTTTTGGTTTTTTTATTTTGCAAATTTTAATATTGTTTTTGATTTATAGGATGCAATGCGGAAATTTAAACATGCAGTTGAAAAGGGAAATATGCAATGGGATACAAATTACCTCAGTGGGGGGAGAGACATCTCCTACCCAAGCTTATTTTTCGCTCAGGGTCCCTGGTAGGGATTGAACCCTTGGAAGCGAAAGTACGCTTGAAGATCAGCTTGCTGTTGCTGCATCAGATTGTTGATATTGACGAACTGAGCATCAACATATTGCTGCCATTCTTGCGTTTGAGCAATGTGTCCCTCGATGTTGTACTGGATCTCTCCCGTCTCCTCGTGAAGGGTGTCCAGTCTCCTCGTGATTTCACCCAAGTCCCGAGAGGAACTTGAGCGCCACCAGTTGGAGACCGGGGGCATCCCGCTTGATCCAGAGGAACGGGTGTGCGCGTTCCCCCAGTGTACTTCATGCTGTGCTTGCCATCGGTTCTCACTGGCACTATGCCAGGATGAACCTCCGGCGCTGTGCCGTGGTGCTTGGGTCCAACCGGGTGCATCTCCCGTTGGTTCCCAGTCCACCTCGTACATCTGCACGGGTGTTGATGAAGATGATTTCTCACGTTCTTGCCTTGGCCTGTTGCGTGTCTCCCTGTATGATGTACCTGCACGAGATTCTTCAATGGTCTACAGGGGAATGGTTAGTTCCTGATAGTTGTACAAATGATATCCTGCATTAGGTAACGGAATTTCATTTGTACAACAGGGGAAAAAGTAAATCAAAGAGCCATCGGCTCCATGCGTAAGTATATGCCCTTGCACTAGATAAGTTTCATCGACATAGGGACGGACAGTGGAGATATAGTCGATATGATCAATAGTAATAACTCCAAGTCCATTCACTGTGCGAATAATCAAGGAAGTGCACTCAACAGAAGCAATATACTTAATACTTTCTAACCATTGTCCAATCAAACATTTAACAGGGGTAACCTTAATTTTTCTAACCATGACAAACATGATAATCAACTCATCTCCCCGAATGGGTCTAAGATCACCTCTAGGAAACAAAGTCATAGCAATCCATTTGTGCATGAGCCTAAGTGTAGGATTATAGATGTCATTTGTCCTAGGTCTTCTGCAGATTGGGGCACCAGAAATGTCTTCCCAAAATCTATTTTTCTCAAACCCGGAAATTCCTTTCCGAAGATCAATTTTACAGTTATCGTGAAAACCAAGAAGTGTGCTTAATCCTTTCCATGAAAGTGTATACTCTTTTCGGAAAAAGCGAAAGGATATGCCATCTTCTACTTCTTTCAAAGTGCACAGAAGTATAGAAAGCAAACGAGAACCTGGCTCATCTACTACTGCAAATCTCTGCCAACCTACAGCTTTCCAAACGGCGTGAAAATCAACATCAATACCTGTCTTTTTTAGAAGTTCCTTGTCGTATGCCCAAGTATGGCCAAACTCCCGGTCCCTCAGCATGTGGTAGGCTTGTAGCTCCCGATCACCGACAAGGTCTAGGTCGGTATCATTCAAGAGGCTTGTCGGTACGTCGGCGTCTTCCATCAAGACGTTGGAGGACGTGCTCGATGAAGAGCCGGATCCCTTCTTGAAAAGATGAGATAACCGTCGCCTCATTCTGCACAAATGAATAATGGACTAACCTGGCGGGGGTTAGGATAGCAAAGTTTCTACCCGCCGGTTAGCTTCATCGAGACAATTTGCAAATGCAGCTAGAGTGTTTGAATTTGAGGCAACTTGCAAAACTTGGAATGGATTTTTGAGAGCAAAGTTGCAGTAGGGATGAAAATGAGTTGAAATAAGATAGAACTCCCTCTCCCGGCCGGTTGGCTTAAATAGGACATCCACAACGGTCATAACTGACATGTGGGCCCCATTAGCTGTTGGCTTGCCAAAAGTGGCAGCCGACCGTTGCCTGGCCGGTTCGGCCAAACCCCTGGTGGGCCCAACCGGCCCCACTTTTGACCGTTGGCATCCAATGGTCAGTGTGGTTTAGGCACAGAAAATTTTGATTGAAAATTTTATTTTATTTTGCTCTGAATAATTCATTTTGAATAATTGCCTCAAAATTCAAACCTAAATGCAAATTTGAGAAATTCAAACATGCTTTGATGCAAGAATCAAATTGATGGAAATAACTATGAGGATACATACCAATTTACCTATTGGCGAGGGCGGCATTGTTTTAAGTCCGACGTGCAAGACCGTACCTCTTGACGTTCATTTCGCGGATTTTTCACCCATCTCTAGAGGTGATGGAGCAGGCGTCTACTGTTTCACTCGCCACACCTTTTTCATCTTTGGTGTGGGCGGCGGCGTCTTCTGAGCTGGCTTCTCTTCCTTCTTGGCCGGTGTCTTTGGTTTTGCCGGCGTTTTTCAATAACGGGACCTCATCCTGGATGGTTGTATCTCCAGGGATTTCTTCATGAATGCGATGATGCTATCCATTTTGGGTGGCTCCACTTCGACCGTCTGAATGTTCTGCGGGGCTGGCCCGTACTTTATCTAGACCATGGAGCATTGTTCCGTCCTTGGCTGGAACTCAAACTTCTCCTCCTTCCCGTTGATGCGGAAACTGATACTCCCCGTCCCGACATCAATGTTTGCCTTAGCGGTGCTAAGGAATGGACGCCCTAGGATAAGCGGCGTCTCCTTGCCGGTGTTCATGTCCAACACCACGAAGTCGACCGGGATGAAGCAGTCCCGTATCTTGACCGGCACGTCTTCCGTTATCCCAGCTGGGTAGCGGACCGACGAGTCGGCCAACTGAAGGTGCATTGGTGTTGGTGCCAACACCGTGAAGTTGAGCATGTCAAAGACGTCCTTGGGCATCACGCTTACGCTTGCCCCCAGGTCGCAGAGTGCTCGGCCGAATTTTTGTGTCCCGATCGAGCAAGTGATCGTGGGACACCCCGGGTCTTTCTTCTTTTCCTGGAGTTTGTGGAGGATCGCGTTGCTACATCCTTCGTTAGCTTGACCACTTCAGTTGTCGGTAGTGGTCTCTTGTTGTTGAGGATATCCTTGAGGTAACGTGCATATGTTGGTACTTGCATAGCATCCAACAACGGCGCGTTGATGTGAATCTTCTGGATCACCTCAATGAAACAAGCGAATTGCTCGTCAACTGACGGCTTTCTGATCCTCTAGGGGAATGGCAGCAACCTCGTGTCGCAATAATCCTGTGGCACGGTTTTCTCCGGTTGGATTTCTTCCTCAGCCGCTGTGTCAGATGGTGCTTCCCGCGTGTTGCTTGTACCTGCATTGTTAGGATATGGTGGATCGCGAGTGGACTTACCTCCCCTCGTCGTGATCGCCTTCACATTTTCAATAGAGGGTTCAGGTTGCCCCGGAATCCTCCTAGATTTGTTAGCAGGTACTATGGTAGCAAGTTGTGCCAACTAGGTTTCAATCATCTTATTGAAACTCAGCTGGTTTTGAAATGCAGAAGCAAAACCATCTAATTTCACATTTATATTTTCTAACATCTTGTCATTGGCAGCCATCTTTTTATTAAGTGCATCAGTTGTTTTGGCTTGCGCAAAAACAAGATCCTTCAAGGAGGGCTGGTTAGAAAAGTTACCTTGGTTATTGCCTCCTTGAAAATAAGGACGGGGCTGGTTCCACCCCTGACCTCCTTGCGGGCGATACCCGTTGTTGTTGTTGTTGTTGCCCATGTATATCGCCTCTTCACGAGTTTCTGGGCAGTCGCTCCCAGAATGACCCATGCCGTCGCAGACCTCGCACGTGATATGCGAGTCCAAGGCCTTGATGGTGCCTTGGGGCTTCATCTCGTGTTTGTTCAGTCTTTTCATAAGGAGGTCGAGCTTTGCAGTGAGCATTTCCGTCTCCTTGATGGTATGCATTCCTCGCTGACGGGACTGGAGCCATTCCTCGCTCCATCCCATGTTGGAGACCATTTTCTCTATCAGATCGACGGCTCCTCTGACCGTCTTAGAGAAAAAGGCTCCTTCAGCTGCCACGTCCAGGTGGTCGCGGGATGTGGGAGTGAGTCCATTGTAAAAGTTCTGCAGGATCAACCAGTCGTCCATCCCATGATGAGGACAGGCGGCCACGTACTCCTGCAGGCATTCCCATGCTTCCGGAATGGATTCATCCCGCATCTGCTGAAAACTCGAAATCGTCCCATGAAGGGCATTAGTCTTGTCCATCGGGAAGAATTTCGACAAGAATGCCATCGAGCATTTGTCCCAGGTATTTATTGTAGCACGGTTGGCATAGAACCACTGCTTCGCTTTCCCGAGGAGGGAAAACGGGAACAATCGCAGCATGACGGCGTCAGGACTGACGCCCTTCTTAGTGTACGTGCTGTAGATTTCCAGGAACTGCTGCAGGTGCACATTGGCATCCTCATTAGGCTTGCCGCAGAATGGGCTAGCCTGCGCCATCGTGACCAGGCTAGACTTCAGATCGAGCTCCACATCTCCCATGTTGAGTTGCGGCCCAGAGGCCACGTTCTCAGTGGAGGGAGCAGCGAACTCACGGAGGGTCTTGTTAGCCATGGTCTTGAAAGTCGGTGGTGCTGGTATGGCTGGTTTCTTTGTCGAAAGAGTCTTCCACGGGGGAACAACCCGCGGCTTTACGCTTCGGAAAAAGATTTCTGGATTTTCTTGGAAATTTTCTGGCAGATTAAAACCAGTCATGCACTACCCTGTTTTCACAACAAAAGACGAAAACAACAAGGTTAGCCTACAATGGACAGTGATTATACAGAGGTAAATATAAGATATTAGTTTTAGTAATCTCTGTTTATAAATCTTCCCCGGCAACGGCGCCAGATATGCTTATTGGTATTTCTTAACGACATTACTAGAAATATAATTCCCAGCAATGATGCCAGAAATATTCATGGCATATTATAGTTACAGACTTTATCCACAAGCGCACGGATATACCATTGTAGCATTTCACCCGAGAGTATTCCAAGGGTATCGTATTTGTTTATCCCGTGGGAAGATTACAATAGAGAGAACCAAACTAATATTTATATGTTACTTGTATTGATCATGTCTAAGCATAGGCTACTCACTCTCATATTAAATTTCCTAAGCTAAGTGGAAAGAATATAGAAAAGAATCTAATCTTATACTTCTAGTATACATATTGTACATACATCCTAGCTATATGATTAACTAGCTAATACCCTCTTTCCGATGCCCTCCTGGTACTTCGAGAAGCCACCCCTGATTGCCGAGTTCCTTACGACAGCCCGTCATGACCATACAACCGGGGCTAAATACGGAGGAGTACCCTCCCCAGGGAATTAACTTAGGACTATATACACGCGCGGAGGAATACCCGTACTGAGTTGCCAACATCAGCGGCCCACCTTTCATCCGCAGCATATAACCCTAAATGATACCCAGTAATCTAGACACCACACCTAAACTACCTGATATTACTCTAATATCACCATCGTGACACCCGTACCAATGCATCTCCCAGATAAGCTAGCAGTATAATCATAATAACTCGAAAGTATTGTAAAGCTGGTATTCATATAATCGGAAAGTAGTACAATACCAGAGTCGTATACAGAAGAGTATTCTAAGTAAAGTACTAATCTTACAAAAGAGAAAAGGAGAGCTACTAGAGACATACCCGAACTCTTCCGAAGATTTCCGGACTCCGATTCTTATTCTATTCCTACTCCACTAGCTTGAGAGCACTAAACTAAACTTGAGAGAGTATGAGAGCTTGCTTGAAGTTTGTGGAGGGAGTGAGGAGGTGAGGGGTTCATATAGCCTCCCAATGACGGTTGTGACGGTAGGAATGGTCGGAAATACCCTCCAACTATCATTGGGTGCTAATCCACACCGTTCCCTCAAAGCCGTGCATCCAACGGCGATGAGGGGGGTTCGGCCGAACCTCAGGCCGGCCCAACCAGCCCAAGTTTTGGCTGGCGGCCTCCTCTTGCTCTCCTTCTTCCAGACTTATGAATTTTGGGCCTTTTGTGTTGGGGCAATTCAGTGTTCTTGGCCCATCTTCCCTTAAGTCTGTTTCTCGACATGTCCCGATTGATCGATTACTTATTTTGACGTCGATTCTCCTCCATTTTGTGCTTATTCTCTGCAAAAGGTTAGTGAACCATATACTAGTAGATTTTATTTTATTCTAACATAATATGCATTGTAAGGATAACTCGTTCTCCTTTATTTTGGTTATATTGACGGGCAAAACTGATCGATAACGACCGTCAACACGAAGCAACCACGATAGCTAGTGATGGCTCCACAGTCGGTTGTGAGGACTCCACGATGGCCCCTACAGCCTTATCTTCGGCTTGGGGAACCGAGTTTCCTTCATCTCCTTTAGTACTATCGGCCACCGATTTTTTATCTTTTCTTTTCACTATGGAGTGGGTGCTAGAATGCTATCGTGGCTACTGGGATGGACGAGTTGGCCCCAGCCAGGGCCGAGGTTTGAGGACCAAGTCAACTCTTACCGCATTAGTTTATGCATGCAATAGCGCAATCACTACTTGATCAAATAATAAATATCAAAATGACAGAAAATATTGCAAGTTTGAGAATTCACAACTACAAAACAACATGGTTTTGAACTTCTGTTTTATCTTAGTCCCTAATAATGGTTCTACATGTCATACCATCTAATTTTCTTTCAATCCCACAACAAAGTAATGATACATTCCTGAAAAAATAAGATTTTATCTAAGCCCCTAATAAAGAAAGATGCTATGCAAGAAGACCTATTTCAATAGGACATTCTCCTTTTACAAAATCATAGCTAAAATCGAGTACTGTAAATCATAGCTAACAAGAAATTGATTCTAGAAAAATAATTTATATCTCTTAGGGACTCTTGGATCATAAAAATTAAACCCTAATTATTTGATTTCTCGTGGCAACTCATGTACCCATTTTCTAGTCCTTCAAAAAATTAAATCATAATTGCGTTCTAAAAAAAGGGAAATAATGCATTTTCCCCGATTTGTTTTTGACTTGGGTAGCAGCCGTACTTTGGTGAAGAGTCATAGTCAAGTACATTAAGTAATTTTATCTTGGAAATATATTAAAATCCAGTACAGCTGTTAAAGGATAGGAACAATCGATATTCCCTTAAAAAAACAGCACTAGCATACAGAAGCGCCTGTTGCTGCGTTCTTTAAATAAAAATAAGGTGAAAACTTTATCAAAATCTATATTTACCCGATCTACATCCACCTACAAAAGTGAACACGGATGTATAAGTACATGAAATGGCATATATATAAGTTAAACAGTACAGAGAGATGTATTTTTTTATTTTTATTTTATTTTTTTGATATTTTTTTCACACTTAGGAGAACATAGGAACCAACCGTATAAAAAATAAACTCAAACGGACAAAATATGTGACTTGTAGAATTTTCCTAAACTCTACCGAAACGGACAAAATATGTCATCTATTAAAATAGGCGTAACTTTCTCATACGGACTCGGAATCAGGCAAATAATATATGCACGGACATCTTCAGAAAAAGTTAGATCCGATTCTCAGGGTTCGGCGATATTAAAACCTCCAAATTCCGCTTGCAAGATTGTGTTTTCGAGGAGAGAAGTTTTTCGGTAGAGCTTTGGAAAATTCCACATGCCACATATTTCGTCCGTTTGAGTTTACCCCATTCTGGGCGAATTGATCAGGCCTACACGCCAGCAAGTAGTAAGGGGCAGCACCCGCAGCAGAGGACAAGGTGGATGAGGCCATCTTCCTGGATGAGACCATCCTGGGGGACGACAAGGCAGCATTGTTGCAGACTATTTGCGTAACTGACCAGAAACCCTCACGTCCCATCTTGCGCTCCCCACCAAACTAGCCTCCGCCTGGTTGCGCATCTATAGGTTGGGTTAAGATTAACAAGAAGATGAAAGGAGTGATCTGATTCCGATTTTTTTCTCTTTTCTTTTCACTACAGAGTGGGTGCCAAAATGCTATCATGGCTACTGGATGGTCGGGTTGGCCCCAGCGAGGGCCGAGGTTTGAGGACCAAGTCAACTCTTACCGCATTACTTATGCATGCAATACCGCAATCACTACTCGATCAAATAATAAATATCAAAATGACAGAAAGTATTGCAAGTTTGCAAATTCACAACTTCAAAACAACATGGCTTTGAACTTCTGTTTTATCTTTGTCCCTAATAATGGTTCTACATGTCATACCATCTAATTTTCTTTCTATCCCACAACAAAGTAATTATACATTCCTGAAAAAATAAGATTTTATCTAAGCCCCTAATAAAAAAAGATGCTATGCAAGCAGACTTATTTGAATAGGACATTCTCCTTTTACAAAATCATAGCTAAAATCGAGTACTGTAAATCATAGCTAACAATAAATTGATTCTACATAAATAATTTATATCTCTTAGGGACTCTTGGATCATAAAAATTTAACCCTAATTATTTGATTTCTCGTGGCAACTCATGTACCCATTTTCTAGTCCTTCAAAAAATTCAATCATAATTGCGTTCTAAAAAAAGGGAAATAATGCATTTTCCCCGATTTGTTTTTGACTTGGGTAGCAGCCGTACTTTGGTGAAGAGTCATAGTCAAGTACATTAAGTAATTTTATCTTGGAAATATATTAAAATCCAGTACAGCTGTTAAAGGATAGGAACAATCGATATTCCCTTAAAAAAACAGCACTAGCATACAGAAGCGCCTGTTGCTGCGTTCTTTAAATAAAAATAAGGTGAGCATATAAAGATTATAGAACAAAAAATAACAGTGTTGTGTTCTGGATCATATTTTATTACCAAAGTTTTACATTAAACTACACTTTAATCCATCTTTTTATTTGGCACTACGTTATTTTATCTTTTTGGTAATTTGGACCATCCTGACTCTTTTTCGAGCACATCAATAGCCTTAAACACATCAACCCGCACACTGATAATTGTTCCCATTTACTCATAGACCACTCTGCCGAAGGAGAGGTTGGCTGGCTAGAGAAGGGAGTTAATGTGTTCCAAAGTCAGCAAACCTATCTAGTCTAAATTAAATTGAGAATATTTGGTAAAGTATAGCCCATAATAGAACTTTGGTAATGAAAGCCGACACAAATACTGCAATTCACTCAAAAAGAAAATTTAGTTTGATTCAACTGATTATGTATCTGTGTGGCCAATTTATCTTGACGGCGGCAATAACGTTGAATTGCATCTGTTAAAATCACAAGGTGACAATGCTGTTGGGGAATTGTTTACAGGAAGGAGGCCGGACCATCGGTTGCTGATGCAAGAATGAAATAATGGTGGGCAGTTTGGTCCTTTCAAACAAGCTAAGATACAAACTACTATCTCCTTTCCAAAAAAAAATACTTTATTTTTTACTTTGCGTAGTTTTAACTATGCTTCCACACAAGTACTTGTACATAGTACAGAGCCAAAAGAAAGATCTTTTTGGATGGATGTAGCAGTATACTCTACATAGTATAATAGTAACCACTTAACTCGGGAGGAACTCCGAAGTTATTCAAATCTTCTAACAAGCAGTAGCAGGCAGTGGCAAACCAGTTATTGGACGATGGTTTATATAATTTCACTCACCGTCGGATCCAAACCCATTGAACGGCAGGAACCAATCCAGCTTTATCATCGCAATCCCATTGAACCAATCCAATCTTTTCCAGGGAATCCCCTTTCACGAGATCTGCCTCCTTTTTGTCTTCCACCTCCTTACCCGCCTGTTCCACCTCCTTGGCGCATTGACCATTCACCTCGTTCGACACTTCATCCTTCTCAGCATACTGTGTATGTTCATAGTATTTATAATTCTTCTTTAAAACAATCTGATATTGAAGAAGCCGAGGTTCCGGCTTTTCTGCCGCCTCTCTTCCAGTTCCACCCCGTCCGCCGCCTTCTCCACTCTCTTCACAATTTTTTTTCAGAACAATCTGATACTGGAGAAGACGAGGTGTTGCCTTCTCGTCCACCATCTTCTCCGTTTTATTCAGTTCAATCTGATATTGAAGAAGCCGATGATTGGTTCATACAGAGGCCAGAACCTCTTACTGGTTTGAATAAGTTCCCTCCAATCCTTTTGCCTCTCTACACACGGTACGGTGACCCGCTGGCCGTGGCCAATACTGACAACGACCAGTTGAAAATAATGTCCGAAATGAAGAACAAGGCTGCATATTTCTTCAGGTTGCGCACCAACTTCACCTCAGTTGAAGAGATGCATGAGGCCTTCTCCTCCGCCATAGGAGATATCGGCAGCTTATACGGACACACGGAGGTTCGTCCCAACGATAAGGTGTTCGTGTATGACATTCTCTGTGATGGTTGCTTCTTGATGCTGTATATGCTTAATTGTACCACCGGCTGTGAGGACTTGCCAGAGTTTTTGGTGAAATATTTCGACTGCAACCATGAAATTATCAACCGCTGCATGATGCTGCTGGAGAACCAGCTCCCTTGGGTGGTGATCCAGACCCTCAGAAGCTTCAGGCCCGATGTACCCGTAGAGGATTTCATTGCTAAGATGGCCCGCACAATGCAAATCCGCAAGGGAGAGGAAGATAAACGATCTTTTGTCTTGGATGGTAGTTACACGCCGCCACATCTCCTTGGCCTTCTCCGATTCTACAAATTAAGGAGCACAATTGTAGCTAACAACGAGCAGAACAAAAGGTTTTCGCTGATTAACTATTGTTGCTACAGAAATAGTGGAGGGCTCCCATCTGATGGAATAATCAGACCAATGTCAAGGACTACTAGTGCCATCGAGCTTGCAGAAATCGGCATCAGGCTCACAGCCAGCAAGACAACAAAGTTAATGGACATGGGCATCAAGAAAGGGCTCTTTTGCAACGAGATCTTCCTGGCTCCACTGTTGCTAGATGAAACAAGGTTATGTTGGCTCGTCAACTTGGCAGCCTTCGAAGTACGCATGGCCACAGCTTTTAGCCGCAATACTGAAGACCATGCTGTCTGCTCCTACCTTGTCGTCCTTGCTATGCTAATGGATCGTGAGGAGGATGTGCACGTGCTGCGATCAAAGGGTCTCGTTCAGGGAGAGCTCACAAACAAGGAGACACTTGACTTCTTCAAGGGCATTGTAAAGCACACAAGTGGTGGCCCCCTATACATTTACTTAATGCAAGAGATTGAGGACTACAAGCTCAAGAGGTGGCTGTGGATCAAAGTTCACAAGTTTATATACAAAAATTACAAAACCATCGCTGCAGTGCTCTCCATCATCGGTGCTCTTGTTGGTATCTTCAAGGCACTCTTCTCTCTGAAGCAGCACTAGAAGAAATTAAGCATGACCATTTACCAGATATTTTCATTCATCCGAGACATGCTGTGAAGCTGCATAAATGTACTGGACTAAACTGTATCTCTTTTCCTAGAATTCCTTGTATGTCTTTGCTTTTGTTGGCTTCAGCTGCGATGCAGGAGAGGCAGTGGAGGTCATCTCCATTCTGCCGGAGCTGTGGAGGCTCAAAGGCAGCTGTGCTTGTACACTGCTGCTTACGCCATCAAAGTTCGTAGCTTGGTTAATTATGGGCCTTTATTTCACGAGATCTTGTTCTGTGCTTGGAATTAATTAGCACCGTTGATCACTAATGATCTAACGCTCTAGGAGAGAAGGTATTAAAATGGTGGGCCAGTTAAAGTTGAACAGAAGGATATAGGTTTTATAATTTATTCAAATACTAGATTATTTATCAAGAGTTAATATATTTTTTCTAGAATTTTTACCCTTAGTTTTGGCCTCCTTAAAATTCAATTTAATTCTCAGCATATCCCTTTTCACCTTTCTGCTAGAATTCAAATATTTCGAATTTTTGAGTGAAACTTTGAAAAATGAAAACTAGGTAACTCAGGCTATCTCCACACCAGAACACACATTTTTGACACTCTTGTAGCTAGATCAAGCTTTGTCACATACCCGAATTCTAAGATTAAGGAATTTTTTGTCAAAACTAGTCGAAAGGAAAGTTATTCAATTTTGTGAACCAAAAATTTCCATTTTAAATCTAGGAGGAGTTGATCTAACTCTTGCATGAATAAAATTTGAGGACAAATTAAAACCTTTTCATTTATAACCTAGGACAAAAATGCAAACTTATGTATAAGCATGCATACTCTCATAGGGCATGTTTTGACTTGAGTCCTTCTTGTGCTTTTGGATTTTCGATTTGCATTTCATAATAGGTCTCATGAATAATAACCAAGATTTAGATAAACAATTAAACCAATAGGGCCTACATAGGAACCATACAACTTAAAATATATCAACATGGTTAATGTCAAGCCTCACTAAACTAATTTGGCCACCCATCTGAAGACAAGTCATGAGCATGGAAGTGAACAAATTAATTAATTAATTAACTCGTATAGGATATATTCTATCTTAATCATCTCTATAATCATCCTCTTAGTTTAATATTAAAGTAAACTTATACATAAATAGGTAAGAACCTTATGACCTGTGTAAGGTAAACTGTAATTCTAATATATCAACATCACCTTAGGTCAAGAAGAGTCCAAATATAACTCTTATAAACATTTACATGCATTTAGGAAAAAGGAAACACATATAAAAGATAAGTCTTGCTAATTATCTTAAATAATTGGTGCAAGATAAAATCATGGGAAATTTTATGTAGGCTCTACTCAATACATACAACTCACTGTAATTTTGATACAATTTAATAACCTCAAATAAATCAGTCAAACCAGTCAAATAATAGACTAAATATAATTCCTAATAAACTAAAACCATACTTTGTCTAAAAGTGCATTTAACTGCATGGAAGAGTATAAGGAAAATAATTTATTTAAATACTAGGTTAATTATCAAGAATAAATAAAAATTTTCCAGAATTTATTTCCTCTGTTTAGACCTCCTAAAAACTCAAACAATGTTCTATCGAGCCCATATTCTCTAATTTTCTGAGAGCAAACTACACATAATTTTTGAGTGCAACCAAAGAAAATAGAATCATTATAAAAATCCACACTAATTTATCCTGGCCATAAAATAAACTATAAAGTTATAAAGTATGAGTGAGAGAAATAATCCTGAAAATCATCTAAAATCAATGTTCACTCCTGTTTCTACCCTCACCACTCTCACCAACCTAGCTTACATCGACCTGAGCCCACTTGGCAGCCAATTGGGCTTGCCCACTCCCTGTCCATCTTTTCCAACCGACCAGCAGACACAGAGAGAGATCGTGGGCGCTGGCAGTGCTCGACGCGTGGGAGCGACGTGTCGACGCCCTCAAAACGCCGAGCTCCATCTCTACTTCTCTCCCAGACGCGTCGCCACTCTTCACCCACCATCCCAGTGCCGATCCAACCGAGGGAGGGAGCTCCAACTCGCCCTTCACCACCACTCCTCCATCGTCGGCCGTGAAGACGACGGCCGTCGCCATCGCCATTGTGCCGCGGTCGTCTCCTTTCCACTTGCGTTCCATTATCATCTCTCCACGCCGATTTCATTCCTCTAAGTGTCATCCCATTTGATGCAGCGGATCGTCGGGAACGTGGACCTCGCCATCGCTGTTCCGGAGCGCGCACTGGACGCCGCCGTGATGGCATCGTCACCGACGCCGTCGACCTGGACCACGCCAAGCCAAGCCGTCACGCCATCAGCTTCGCCTCATCCTCCTCTCCATTTACCCTCAAAATTCCCAAAGAATGGCGCATTGAGGAGGGAGATTTGCCGTCGTCCTCCTCAACTCCGGTCACCGTCGCCATTTGCCGAAACCATCTTCTCCGGTGAGTCCCAATCCGATTCCATGCATCAGTAGCATCCCTGTAACCTTACTAACCTCGTGGACACACATGCACGATGGTTTTTGGAGCTGATTGAGCTATCGCCATTCACCCAGATGTTCTTGCCGCGGTCGAGCCATTGCACAAGCCGCCATCACCAACCAAGCTTCTCCAGCCCCGTCCAACAGCACGGTGAGCACCCAGGGATCCTTAGCAACGCATGCATGCACTCACATTGCATAGATCCGGCCTCTACACTCACATGCATGTACTCCCCGAGAAACACCGGCGCTACCACCATCGTCACCACTGATTCCGACCACCTCCGACCATGAGACCACCACAGATAGATGCGCAAAAGACTCAGGAATATTTTATCTTTTGGTCACAGCGCGAGATCAGCCACCGTTCGTCGCCGGCGAGCTCGAGAACAAGCTCGGCCATGGTTAGCCACTTAGCCCTGTGTCAGCTCGAACCAAGGACCTTTGTTGAGAAGAATCAAAACTCTAGGTACTGGTTTGTAAAAGCTACCTAACACATGAAACAGTAACAAGACTGCGGGTTGATTTCTCGAAAATATAGGCACTTTTATGAAAAATAGTCAGAGACTGACAGTGGACCCCTGGAGAGAAAATCTGAGATTATACAAGAGAGATACCTAGAACTTGTAAAATCCATATAAAATCAAGTATAACTTATTTTGAGATGATTCAAATTTCTGTAGGTTTAAAAAAAATATGAACTTAATTTAGAAACATAAAAGTTGGCACTCATAGTACAAACTTTGTCTCTAAAATTTGTCTAAGATAAATCACACATAGGGCATACACAAAATTATAAAATGCATATAAAATTCATCTTAGCTCATTTTGGAACAAACTTATGTTCTATAGATTCACCATCATGCACTCTTTGGTTAGGAAAAATAAAAGTATACAGCTATTTTGTACCAAATACCTCTAAAAGAATTATCTTTAAAATGATAAGTTTTAAATAAACTGAACTTTAGAGATTTATCAAAAATTCATTTTAGCACAATTTTGAGTAAACTCAAGTTCTGTAGAATCACCGAAAATATACTTTCGAATTATAAAATAAAAATATATGCTTACTGTATAGTAATATCTTCTAAATATTTATATAAGAGTTAAACAACATAGAGTATATATACTTCAATTTGTACAATTTGTATAAAATTCATCTTTAGTCTAAATGGGGTGAAACAAATTTCTATAAAACCAGCAAGGAGTGAACTTCAACTTAGTAAAATAAAATGTGGCACCTCTTTGTATAGATTATAGCTTTAAATCTTAAATTTGATAGAGTAAATGCTAAACACATAGAGTTGATTAGATAATACATATGAATGAATATATATATATATATAGATGCACTTTAGTTCTAAACAAACCTAAATAAAACTTATGAGACCAGAGAAATCATAGTTCCATTAAGGCTTAGCACACTTAGCTCATACATAAACTTCTAGATTAGCAAGCTAAATAATTAACATAGAGCATTTTCTATATTTTATAAAAATATGTAGTAAAATACTATAAACTTTAAGGTTATAAACTAAGGTTAGGATAATTGAATCCTTTATTTTTAACCATCCCAAAAAAAATATAACATGTTCTGGACTTACACCTTAAAAATCAAACACACATAAGAACTTTATGCCTACAACCCGTTACAACTTGTAAAATTCATAAGAAAATCATTATAGCTCCAAAAATTGTGAAACCAAAGGTGCTAATCTTAGAAAACACCTCTTTACACCTCAGTAAGCACAAACTTAATAAAAATCATTTTATAGAAACATTTTTAACACTACATAAGACTATAGTATTATAAACCGATAAAACTTCCAAAAGTCATAACTCCCAAATGGAATAAGATAAAATAAAAATTCTTTCACCTAAATTCAATTTAGACCAGTACCTAACCACTATGCATAAATCATACATTTTAGAGCATTCTGGATTTTCAGCTTTTTCGGTGTTTAATCGCATAACATGTAATTTATTTAGATAATTGCATAAACAGTGAAGGAGTGGATTAGGAGCTAACATTTTCAGGATCAAGGCAAGTTTTCTCCTCCCATCCTTTGAACACATTGAAACCCATGATTTGAGGAATGAAAATGTTTGTTTGCAAAATTGCATGAGAACCTAGACTATAATGGTATTTAAAATTTGGTTATGGTAGTTATGACCTAATTGGTGCATTACCTCCCTTGAATAATTGTATTCCTTGCTGTTTGTACCTTTAGAAATAGTTAGAGTACATACCTTGTGCTCAAATAGGATTACATATGCTCTATATGCAACTACTTGCTTAGCCATGCTTAGAAATATGCAAATGCTTATTCCATCTATGATTAAAATGTGATTTTGATATGTGAACACTTGCTGGAATGAAATGAATATGATGAGTATTTGTGAACTAAAATGAGTAAAAAAGTGTGATTTTGACTTGGGCGGCAAGTGGTGTACATATTGTGTTAGTTGCATACCGATAGGGGGAGAGTTTGCCCAAGTCCGTAAGGACCGAACTTGTGTCACCAACTTAAAGTATTCCGTACATCCACATGTGCTAGTATGGGATAGCCTAAGCTGATTAATCTACTTGCTACTAGCCTTGCATTTTGGTAGGCCGGTGTGTATGAGTTAATGTGTTAGCTTATCGAAACTTCCTATTTACCCGATGTGGTAGTCTAGACGACTAAGTCTGTCCAATACAACGGTATTATGCCACGTGGTGGGTTCCCTTTGTGTCCGCCACCATGGCGTTAAGTTTAAAGCGTGGGCCTGCCACTTAACGGTTCTAGGACATTTTCTAGTATACCCTAGGATGGAAGAACACGTATCGTGCTGGTGCAAGGCTAGATAGTAAGTAGTGTAAAGGCTTCGTTATGATCTCTAGACCACATTCAACGTGAAGAGTGTGGTGGAGTCTTACAAACTCAAAACAAACTAGAGTGTTCATATCATGTGATTGATGATATATGATGACTTGTTGTCATGGATGACAACATGAGATTTATTATGATGGACTAAATGATGAAACTTAAAAACTTGTTTTGATTAGTTTAACTGTGGACTCTTTTATAAAAGATTTATGAAATAAAATTTGCTTTATGCTAAAAATGATCTACATATAGCCTCCTTTGAATATATGCCTTACATGTAATATGTTAGGATTGATTTGAGCTTGCCAGTACATTAACTTGTTTAATGTACTGACTCTTGCTGTTGATATGTATTTTGCTTGTAGGTTAGACTTAGTCTTTGAGTGATGCGGGTTAGATTGCTTCTTCTAGAATTTGAACTTAATGGGTTTACCCCTAGTCGGTGTGCTTGTGTTTGGGTAGTTAGGCTTCCGCTGTTCTCTGATATATTTATTTGGCCGGTCGGCCTATGTAACTATTATGTTGTTATAAGTCCTTAAGTTCTCTTCGTCTTAAATGTGTGTTTGCTATGTATGTCATACTTGAGATGAAAATGTGAATCTAGTGCACATCCTGAGAACTAGATTTACATGAGTAAGAGTTAATAATATTTGAGATGTTGTAGATCTTTAGCCATTTTTGTCAAGTCTTCTGATTGTGTAACACATCTGGTCGCTACCTTCGAGTGGTTTGACGGGCACAACTCAGGCTGAAGTTAACCGGCAGGCTAAAGGCCCAGCAATGTCTCCAATATTTTTCTCTCGGGCTCTGGATGTTTCATTATAATTGTTGAATGACTTGAGTTATTCTTCTCATTCCACAATTATAATGGAAGGTCAGGTTAGCCTACGACAAGCTTCTTTTGCGAAGGAGAGGGAAAATAAGCTGAAAATCCTGATTTCGGTGTTCTACTCTGTTTTTTACTCATCTCTCTTTTGCCAGTGGGCCTTAGCTCGCCTTGGCCCCACTTTTCAGTGACCTAGGTTCCCCTACAAGCCTTAAACCAACACATGGTCATCTTTCCCCTACCTCTTATGCTGAAACAGCGAGGAGCAAAGCCTCTTCGGGGGGTGTTTGAAAAACAGGGACTAAATTTTAGTACCTATCACATCGGATGTTTGATGTTTGGACGTTAATTTGAAGTATATTAAATATAGATTAATTACAAAACCCATCCGTAACCTTGGACTAATTCGCGAGACGAAACTATTGAGTCTAATTAATCCATGCTTAGCCTATGTGATAGTACAGTAAATATTTGCTAATTATGGATTAGTTAGGCCTAAAAAATTCGTCTTGTGGATTAGCTCTTATTTATGAAATTAGTTTTTTTATTATTCTATGTTTAATACTCTAAATTAGTGTCTAAACATTCAATGTGACATGGCCTAAAAAGTTTTAGCCCCAAACAAACACCCCCTTCACCTTCCTCTCATTCCATTCCCCTGTGCTGTTATCTGTTCTTCCATGAGGTGAGCTCCCTCCTCTTTTTTCCTACCCAAATCTTCAGGAAAATGCAAGAATCAAGCCCTGCATGTCACACCACTAGATCCCCATGATTTTTAGCTTGCAAATGCATAGATTCTTTAGGGAGATCGAGAAGAAAAGAGGTGCTTGCTGCTTGATGCAGTGACAGGAAGACTTTGTTTCCTCCACTTGGTGAGCTTTCTTACCTGTTTTGGTGAGGTTTCGGCTCTTCACCTTAAGCTAAAAAGTGGTTTGTTAGCAGTAGGATCAAGTCCTTAATGTATGTTTTTCTTGCATGTGATGTTCTTGACATGCATGCAATAGATCGAGTCATTCAGAGTGACGCGTCGATGCATGCATTCTGTCCCGAGCGCTGCCGCTTGCAGCCGCCGCCGGTCCGGTCACCACTGGCTAGGGAAAAGTAGAGGAATGGAATCGCAAAGACTTGATCTACATGTTCTCTTTTGACGTCGCCCCCATTCGGGCAGCCGTTTGCCGCCGGCGAACTCGTGATCGAGCTCAGCCATGGCTGTGCTCTGTCTCTGCTCCATTGGAGAAGAAGACAGGACCTCCTTGTAATAACAATAAAAACTTAGGGTTTGAGTTACAAAAGTACAGTCCATAAGAGTATGTGAAAACATTTGAGGAATAGGCAAACTTCAAAAATTCATAAGTAATTCATTTTAACTCATCTTTAAATGAATCAAATTTCTGTGTATTCATAACCTTGTAGACTTTATGCTTGTAAAATAAAATTTTATATTTTCTGTCCAGAAAAAGTCACTAAAATTGTGAGTAGCACCAAAAGCACTTCTTTTTGCACCTAGGATTTGTATAATCTCTAGGAAATTTATGCTATAACCTAAACTTATGAAACCACTTTAGGTTACCTTAGAAAGATGTAATCTTTTATCTGGAAAAGAAGAATTTGATAAAACTACCTTCTAAAACAAGTCTAAATGATTAAGTAATCTTGTTTTTATTCAATTGGCAAAATTCATAACTAAATCATTTTAACTTCAAATGCAGTGAACCAAGATTTGTTAGAACCAGTGAGTTATGACCTTTAAATTAAAAATGATAGAACTTGTGAAATCTAACTAGAAAATGTCAGTTTTTCATATGACCTAGGGTAGTTCATATGTAAGTACTGAAATGCCATTTTTAGTGTATATGGCTTGTTATTTTTATATCTCCCAAACCACAAATGTAAATGATCTGATTCTTGCTTCTAAAATCATTTTATCATATTCTCTAACTACTGCAATTAGACCATGATTTATAGATCATGTTGCATATGCATGTTTATTTGAATCTTATTTGCATATTTGCCTCTTATCGATAGATTCGGACATTCTGGAGTACGTTGTTGATGACTATTAAGTACCAAATTAACACCGTCAATACCTACATAAAACCATAAATATAAAACATCTAACATAGTGGTAAAGTTTATTTCTAACAATTTCCATGAGTGTTGGTGTATATTTGTATGCAGGTGACAAACTACATAAGTTGAGAAGAAATATACATGAAGGAGGAGAAGAATCAAACTCGTATCTGGACTTATGGAGTTTTGGACCCAAAGACTCAATTAAACACCTCCAAATGGGCCAAACAATCATACCAATGGATAGAGGGGCCCAAAATGAGTGTCCACGCCGAATACCGGAGTGAACGGAGCCGTCCCGGGTTCGGCCGAACCCTGAGTTCGGTCGAACCCTTGCGGAGGCCGCTGGCCCAGGCCCATGTTGCGTTCGGTAGCAAACTGCTCCCCAATGACGGTTATCACCGTTTTCACCGGTAGTAACCGTCATAAGCTGCATACTTGGCACTAAGAGGATGAAGATGCTCATTGGAAGCTTGGAGGATCTCCACACTCCCAAGGGACTTCTCTACCTATAAATACCCCTCTCATCCTCACTTGTAAACACACACCAAGATGTAGAGCTGAATTACAAGAGGCTCTAAGTATACTTTAGCTTCTTTATATGTTCTATAATATACTTAGAATAGGGGGAGAGTGAAGTAGAAGAAGTTGGAGGAATTTCGGAGTTGTCGGTAATCCTCTCCTTATTCTTGTACTTTGGTAATTTCTCTGCTTTAATAGAAATATCATTCTAAGTAATTAAAATTTGCTTAGTAAGAATTAACTCTTCGTTAGTTCCTAATCAGCATACGGGATCATTGTTCACTATAGTCCATTAATTATATAATGATTGCTTTAGTGTTTAGCTAGCGCTAAAGTAGTTATTAATTGCGTAGACGCGGTGTCTAGGTAATTAATTTTCAGTGGTTGCTGCGTATCCCACAATACGTTAGAGGTGAGTGTAGAGGTGGTGACAGCCCTCAAGAGCACTTAAGTCCTCCCTGCCCGGGTACGTAGTAGAGCGACATCTGGGAATAGCGGCTTGCCAGTGCCTGAAGTATTGTGTTGGGATTAAAATTAAGCTTTCCTTGAACACTGTTTCTCACTAGAAAATCATCTCTGCCCTTTGCCTATATTTGCTTGTGTCCTTGGATGAACCTGGTGAAGAGCTAAGCACACACGTTCCATGTGGAAATCGATACTCTAGAATACTCCCGGGTGAAGTGCTACATCGGTATCTTCCGTGAGCTTGTGGATTTTATCTGTGACGTTAAGAAATACCAACATACGTGGAGCAAGAACATGAGATTGAGTGTGATTACTGTTAACGACCAAATATGGTAATATACGCAATGGATTTGGAGTTAAGATTGAAGCAGATTCGATGAAGATTTAAACAAACTCGGAAACAGAGTGCGCATCGGCTGGAGACCGAATTGGCTAAGGAACGCGTCGGCACGGGTGAAATCGAACAAGGTTAGCTGATGTAGCCGATTCCGACAGGATAACAACAAACTCATTGTCGGATCAAGTTAGCGTGTTTCATGAGGATTGCCACGCACGGATAGAGTCCTGAAAAGGCAATTGTATCTATTAATTAGGATATTTTATGTAATTTTCTTATAGATTAAGTCGGTAAGAGTCCGCCTAAGGGACTTGTTCGTATCTTGAGTTGTAATAGAGCTAGGAGTCGTGTCCGGCAAGGACATATTATGTACTTTGGGTATAAAAGTAGCCCAAACCCATGTACTCAAACAACAACAGTTCAATAATACTCTTGACGCATTGCCACCCTTTTTACTTTCGTTTCGACAAGTTTTTGCTTTCGAGTTGGGCTGCGGTTTCAATCTCCGGTGAGAGGTAAACTTGTTGTTGACGGCTGATAAATATCAAATTAACGTCGTCAATACCTGCATAAAACCATAAATGTAAAACATCAACCATAGTGGTAGGGTTTATTTCTAATGATTTCCACTAGTGTTGGTGTATATTTGTATGCAGGTGACAAACTACCAAAGTTGAGAGGAAATAAATATTTAGGGAGGGGAATTATACTTCCCACTGGAGTCCATGGAGTGATGAGGACACAAAGTATATTAAATCATTACTTATTGGGCCAACACTGGAAGAATGGTAAAGTGGAACCCTAATGACAGGAGGCCCATGGTTTGGGTCAGAGGCGGAGGCGGTTGGGTCAGCCCATGGTTTGGTCGAACCGCCATGAAGCCCACTTCATCTCAGCCTTCCACGTGGACGTCCAGGATTGCTCCCTAATGACGGTTGGAGGGCGTTTAGGACATTTCCCATAGTGTAACCGTCATTAGAGGCCTATTTAAGGAGCTCTCTTCCCTCATTCTCACACACACCAAAGCATAAGCTGAATTACAAGAGGCTCTAGTGTACTTTATTGTATATTAGATTAGGGAGAGAGTAAGGTAGAAAGAATCGGAGGAATTTCGAAGTTGTCGATAATTCTCCTCTTACTCTTTGTATCTTGTTAATTACTCTGCTTTAATAGAAATATCCTTTGGAGTAATTTAGATTTACTTTGTGAGAATTATCTCTTGGTTAGTTCCTAATTAGCATACGGGATCATTGTTCACTATAGTATATTATTGCTTGAGTGTTTGATCGGCACTAGAGTAGTTATTAATTGCGTAGACGCGGTGTCTGGGTAATTAATCTCCAGCGGTTGCTGCGTATCCCACAGTATGTGAGGTGGGTGTAGAGGTGGTGACAGCCCTCAGGAGCACTTAGTTCCTCCCTGTCCGGGTGCGGAGTAGAGCGACATGTGGATACAGCGGGTTGGTTGTGCCTGAAGTATTGCATTAGGATTAAACTTATGCTTTCCGTAGACACTGTTTCTCACTAGGAAATCCTCTCTGCCCTCTGCCTACTTTAGCTTTGTGTCCTTGGAGAGATAACTCCCGTTCCCTGTGGAAATCGATACTCTGGAATACTCCCGGGTGAAGTGCTACATCGGTATCTTCCGTACGCTTGCAGATTCTATCTGTGACGTTAAGAAATACCAACAAGCATTTCTGGCGTCGTTGCCGGGGATCGAACCTTGTTCATCCTCATATCCTTTTTATTTTCTCATTTTATTCTACCTTCACCCCTGCTACCCTAGAGAAGTATTCCTCAGTATTCTTCTCGCCAATGGAGCCGCAATCCATCTTTCAATTATCTGCTCCTCGGGGCAAATTTTACGAGCCACCTCTTTCATCGGAGCCTATTATAACATCTGGCTACGAAATTTGTCCTGAATTCATCAGTATGGTTAGGGAGAAAACTTTCTCTGGTCTGGACCAGGAAAATTCCTACTATCACCTGCGGGAGTTTGAACAGCTCTGTTCATGCCTTAAGATTCGAGGTATGAAGCAAGGAACTGTTCGGTGGAAATTGTTCCAGTTTTCTCTTCATGAGAGAGCGAAGCAATGGTACACCTCTACCGTTGGAAACGTGAGCGGTGATTGGGAGAAATTACGGGACAGATTCTGTTTTGCTTTCTTCCCAGTAACCCGTATCACCGCCTTACGCGTAGAAATCCTTCGCTTCCGTCAGGTAGAGAAAGAATCCATCGATGCAGCATGGTCCAGATTTAGTAATCTTGTTCGATCTGGACCGAACTTGTCTTTACCCGAATATGTGTTGTTGCAACATTTCCATATGGGTTTAGATAAGAAGTCTGCATTCTATCTTGACATCACTGCCGGAGGGTCGTTCATGCACAAAACTCCATCCGAAGGCAAGGAAATTCAAGCTCAAATTCTGGAAAATACCTCCTTCGTAGAGAAATATTCTGAACCCCTCCAGAAGGCATCGGTGTCAAATCAAGATGAACCTTCAATAGCCGAATCCGAATCAAATCCTTCCACATCATCAGTTTCAGCTAAGGAATCCTCTCCCGAGCCATCAGCACCAGAGAACGAAGAAATTCAAACTCCGGGATATGCTATATACTTCAGGGATGATCTTCATAATGACCATGAGAACCCCTTGACAGACATCCCTCCTGATGGCGGTTCTGCTTCATGAGTCCCCTGAATCCCTTCTAGAACAGGATGTTCATCGTTTCATTCAAAAAGAAGATTCCGGTGAGACCGTTGAAGTGTTCTCCAAAGAACCACCATCGCAACCTCATATCGATCCTAAACCTTGTCTCTCTGGTCCTCAAGATGTTGTTCTTGATGGGTGCCAAGAAACAACCATGTTCTTGCATGATGCATCTTTTGGCAAGAAGAACCTTCAGGCCATGGACAAGTTTGAGACATCAACTCTGGAGGATGAGAACGACACTTTTGAGCACGAAAGCTTCCGGTGACACTTTTGCATTAGGATTAAACTTAAGCTTTCCGTAGACACTGTTTGTCACTAGGAAATCCTCTCTGCCCTCTACCCACATTAGCTTTGTGTCCTTGGATGAACCTGATAAGGAGATAACTCCCGTTCCCTGTGGAAATCGATACTCTGGAATACTCCCTGGTGAAGTGCTACATCGATATCTTCTGTGCGCTTGCGGATTCTATCTGTGAAGTTAAGAAATACCAACACTTGTTATGGCGGCTCACGTTCTCAGGATTAATGCTTCCATCATTATGAAACTCTAATCTTGTTTATGTAATTTGTCGAGTTATCATACAAGGTTTATAGCCTAGATCGATATAGTCATCTAACCTCTATCGGCTAGATTAGGGTTAGATGACGTTGTCGAGTTAGATTATATAATGTATCCACCATCTCTAAAGGTTTTCATCGACTTGTTTAGTTCTTATACTTCTTTTTATGCTTAATGCTTTATCAGTTAAGTTTGATCTATTAAGTAATATCTAGAATTATAATATCTAACTTGTTTTATGATTACTAGATGAGATAGTATTGGGGTTTCAGCCGATCTTACCTGTTTAGCTATCTTGTTTATTATATTTACTTGATAAGCTAAATTTGCCCTTTATATTAATATCATCGGCTATGCTATCAGCGTATATAATATATGTTTTAGAGTATTTTTAGACATAAATGATTTATACTGTCTCGGCATATAGTCGATCTATCCCAATCATTTGGTTTAAACGTATTTATAAGGCTTATATTATATTTTTTTGATATCTACAGCCGATCTAGTGGATCTAACTTCGTTTTGCTATATATTTAACTGCCAATCTAATGCATTATACATCGGCTTATTTAAGTACGATACGTCATCGGCTGTACTGTGGATCGGCTATCGTTTATGGATTTAACCTCGTACTTTCTTTGTCATATCTTGTTGGTTGCAGGATCAAACCAACTGGCACGCCCGCATTTTCACCACCTTTTGGACCTGCATTGGAGTTAAGCATATCTCCCAGGCCTCGTGTTTTTTGCATCGACACGCTTTTGGCACGCCCGGTGGGACCCGAGGTTAGAAGTCAGACGCCATGGTGAACGTCAACGAGATCGATCCAGACAACATCATCCCGATGACAATGGACAATTTGACGGCAGATCAAAAAGCTGAGTTTGCGGAGATGATGAACAAGTTACAAACTCAGTACGTGCACTCGTTTGCTCTAACTCGATCTGGGACAGTGATTCAAAGGTATAAGCTGTCTTTGCCGAAGATCGATGAACCAGAAACAAGCACCGCGAATGAGGGTGACAAGCTTAAAGATGCCAAGGAAGAAGGGGAACCTGAAGATTTCAAGAATTTACAAGATTGGATTGATTATGCCGTCCACCATGCCTTGATCGACCAGTCAGGAGTTCTTGTTAACACATTGACAAACATGATCAAGTCTGTGGTTGATGTTACAATCACTGAGCACCAAGCTAGGGGACCAACCTTTCTTCCTGAGGGTGTTTTTCCACAATACCGAACACTAATCACTGGCAAAAATCAACAGGGTTTAGGTACTGCCCTGGAACAGCCGATGGCATCGACATCGGCTCCTGGAAAATATATGGCGTCTACGTCGGCTCAGAAACAACCAGCATTTCAACCTCATGTTCTGACTAGACAACAACCACGACATGCAGGGCATAACATCCCTCAAATTACCCCAGAGCAAGTTGCAGTTGCATTCAGAACAAATCAGCTGACTATCGAGCCGATTCCGCAAATAACCAATAGGCAACATACTCCAGTTATTCCACAGCAAAATCAGCATATTGGTGCTCAGTTTGCTCCTGAACAACATCCCCATATGGTGCACCAGTCTCCTCAGCATCACATGGGGGGCAACGTCAACTATCAGTATCAACCTCATTCACCCCAATTGCAATATCGGCCAGCAGCATCACCTCAACACCAGTATTTGCCTCAATTTGGTTAGTTCGATCAGCAGTTTCATGGGGGACCTCAACAGATGCCATGTGCCGATATGATTGCCGATGTAATGAGGTAACAATTTGGTCTTAAGCCTAAGGATACTGGAAATCTGTATTGGCACCCATATCCAGAACATTTTGAAGGAGTGCCATTGCCTAACCGATACAAGGTTCTAGATTTTTCCATGTTTTCTGGATAGGACAATGTGTCTACCTACGAGCATGTCAGCCGATTTCTAGCTCAGTGTGGTCAGGCATCGGCTACAGATGCTTTGAGAGTCAGCTTATTTCCTTTGTCTCTATCTGGATCGGCTTTTCACATGGTTTTCTTCCCTACCATATAATTCTGTTCAAAGCTAGGCCGATCTGGAGAAGCAGTTTCATAAGTACTTCTACAGTGGAATTCATGAGATGAAATTGTCCAATTTAACTTCCATCAAGCAAAGGAACGATGAGTTTGTTCAGGATTATATTCAACGATTCAGAGATATGAGGAACAGATGTTTCAGCTTAGCTTTGACAGATTCTCAATTAGCCGATCTGGTTTTCCAAGGTTTGATTGCACCTATCAAGGAAAGATTTTTGGCACAAGACTTTGAGAGCTTGGCTCATTTGGCTCAGAAGAAAACAACACATGAGCAGAGATTTTAGGAGGCCAAGAAAGCCTTCAAAAAAGCCAACCATGTTTATCCATATGGTTCTGAGTCAGATGATGAAGATGACCCTGAAGTAGCAGCAGCTGAGTGGGCTAGAAACAAAAAGGTTGTCACATGTCAATGGGTGAAGAAGTCTGGAAAAGAGGAGAAATATGATTTTGATATCACCAAAGCTGATAAAATCTTTGATCTATTACTTCAGGAGAAACAGATTATGCTTCCTGCTGGTCATGTGATTCCATTGGTTGAAGAATTGGGGAAAAGGAAATATTGCAAGTGGCACAATACAGGATCTCACAGTACCAATGATTGTAAAGTTTTTAGACAACAGATCCAGTCGGCTATTGAGCAAGGGAAGCCGAAATTTGATGATTCAAGGAAGCTGATGAAGGTTAATGAAAATCCTTTTCCTGTTAACATGGTTCACACCGATGAGAGAGCAGCCGATAGGGGAGGATATCGGTCCAATCGACTAAATTCTGTCAGGATGATCAACAAGTATCAAAAGAGGCATGAGAGGCAAGAAGAGGAATACTATGAGGATGATGATGGTTTTGATCCCCTTTGGAGTTGTGAATTTATTAAATTGGCCAGGATGCAGTGGTCACGACAGGAGTTATGTTGCAAGCTCAAGTCGATCTTATGTTAGGGAAAATCGGCTAAATCAAAAAAAATTGCCATTTCACCAAAGGTTGGGCCTAATTCATCAGGATTATTTTCAGGATGAATCTGCGGAAGAAGAGGATGAAACTAAGAAGCCACAATGGTGTCCTTCTGTTATTTTCACCAAGAATCAGAAAAGGAGGGTATAACGGATGAGGAACAGGGAGCAACACCAAAAGGTGCAAGAAGAAATTGATCATCGGCTGGGGAAAAAGACTAGGAAAGAATGGCGTGTCAAGAGCAAAGTGATGTCGGCCGATGAAGTTAAAGCCGACGAAGCAAAAAAGTTGGCTAAAGGGAAATCAGTTATATCTTCATCTGTTAATATGGTTTTCATTCTACCAGCAGATTATGGAATAGATCAAGCCGATGCAGATATTATGGAAGAATCTATAGCTAAGTTGGTTATATCACCAGAGCAAGCTGTGTTTGAGAAGCCAGAGGGGATAGAAAATCGGCACTTCAAGCCATTATACCTCAAGGGATTTGTCAATGGCAAGCCGATGTTCAAGATGTTAGGTGATGGTGGGGCTACAGTGAATTTGATGCCATATGCTACATTTATAAAATTGGGCAAGAATTCAGATGATCTTATCAAGACTAACATGATCCTTAAGGATTTCGGTGGTAATCCACCGGAAACTAAGGGTGTTTTGAATGTGGAGTTGGCCATCGGCAGCAAAACTGTGCCCACAACGTTCTTTGTCATCGATGGGAAGGATTCATATAGTATGTTGCTTAGAAGAGATTGGATTCATGCCAATTGTTGTATTCCTTCAACCATGCACCAGAGTTTGGTCCAATGGCAAGGTGACAAGGTAGAGATCGTACCAGCCGACAGGTCAGTCAGTGTTTCTAATGCCGATTTATCTGTTTGGGAGATGGATGGCATTGATTGTTTATCTGGCAAAGTTTGGGAAGGAGACTATCTAAAGGTATCCGATTGTGATATACAGTCCATTGGAGATGGAGAGCCCCAATTGCTGCTTTGAGGATGGCGTGGAGGGGTCAAATTTCTACACCAAAGATACTATAGATGATGTCGATGGCAAGCTAGGATAGGGTTTTATGTTGGCCGATGATTTAGAAAAAGTTGATATAGGTCCAGGAGATAGGCCTAGGCCGACATTTATCAGTAAAAATTTATCTTTTATATTTTGGACTAAGTTAATTGAATTATTGAAGGAGTATAGAGATTGTTTTGCTTGGGAGTACTTTGGGATGCTAGGACTTAGCCGATCGATTGTTGAACATCGGCTTCCTATCAAACTAGGCTATCGGCCACATAAACAACCTCCTAGGAGGTGTAAGGCCGATATGTATGATGCTATTAAGACTGAAATTACTCGTTTATATGATGCTGGTTTTATCAGGCCATGCCGATATGCTGAGTGGGTTTCAAATATAGTTCCAGTAATCAAGAAAAATGGCACACTTAGGGTTTGTATTGATTTTCGAGATATAAACAAGGCTACCCCTAAGGATGAGTACCCAATGCCGATTGCCGATCAATTGGTTGATGCTGCTTCAGGACACAAGATTATAAGTTTTTTGGATGGCAATGCTAGATATAATCAAATTTTTATGGCAGAGGAAGATATTCATAAGACAGCATTTAGATGTCCTGGTGCAATCGGTTTGTATGAGTGGGTTGTAATGACTTTTGGTTTAAAAAGTGCTGGAGCTACATACCAAAGAGCTATGAATTATATATTTCATGATCTAATCGGCTTATTGGCCGAAGTCTATATTGATGATGTGGTAGTGAAATCAAGGGAGATTGAGGATCATATAGCCGATTTGAGAAAAGTTGTTGAAAGAACAACGAAATATGGCTTGAAGATTAACCCTACAAAGTGTGCCTTTGGTGTATCGGTTGGACAATTTCTGAGATTTCTTGTTCATGAGAGAGGGATTGAGGTTACCCAAAGGAGTGTTAATGCAATTATGACAATTCAACCTCCAGAAGACAAGAAACAATTGCAATCCTTGGTTGGCAAGATCAATTTCATCAGAAGGTTTATGTCTGATTTATCCAGAAAGATGGAGCCTTTTACACCTTTGCTAAAGTTGAAGGCCAATCAAGAATTTACTTGGGGGGCAGAACAACAAAAAACATTAGATAATATTAAGGGGTATTTGAGTTCTCCTCCAGTTCTAATTCCTCCATAGAGAGGGGTGCCATTCAAGTTGTACTTCTCAGCCGATGAGAAGTCAATAGACTCAGTTCTAATCCAGGAGTTTGAAGGAAAGGAAAGAGCAATTTACTATTTAAGCAGAAGACTTTTGGATGCGGAAACACGATATTCTCCAGTTGAAAAGTTGTGCTTGTGTCTATATTTTTCTTTCACCAAGTTGAGGCATTATTTACTGTCTAATGAATGCACTGTGGTTTCCAAAGCTGATGCAGTTAAGTATATGCTATCGGCTCCAGTATTAAAGGGTAGAGTTGGAAAGTGGATTTTTACCTTAACAGAGTTTGATTTGAGGTATGAGGCAGGCTATAGCCGATTTTATTGTTGAACATAGAGATGATTCAATCGGCTCAGTTGACATAGTACCTTGGACATTGTTTTTTGATGGATCGGTTTGTACTCATGGTTGTGGCATCGGCTTGGTTATAATATCACCTAGGGGGGCAAGTTTTGAGTTTGCTTATACTATTAAACCATATGCTACTAACAATCAGGCTGAGTATGAGGCAGTTCTCAAAGGTTTGCAACTTTTGAAAGAGGCTGAAGCCGATGCTGTGGAAAATATGGGTGATTCATTATTGGTGATTAATCAATTGGCTGGAAAATATGAACGCAAGAATGATACATTGATGATCTATAATGAGAAGTGCCGGGAATTAATGGATAGTTTTCGGCTAGTAACATTGAAAGAGCAAAATGTTGAGGCTAATGATTTGGCTCAAGGGGCATCGGGATATAAACCGATGTTGAAAGATGTTGAGATGGAGATTGCCACAATTACAGCCGACGATTGGAGGTTTGATGTATTTTAATACTTGAAGAATCCCTTTCAATCGGCTTCAAGGAAATTAAAGTATAAAGCTCTCAGATATGTCCTGTTGGAAGATGAATTATATTATAGAACGATTGATGGGGTTCTACTTAAATGTATTAGTGCCGATCAAGCAAAAGTTGTGATGGGGGAAATGCATGAAGGTATTTGTGGTACTCATCAATCGGCTCACAAGATGAAGTGGTTGATTCGGCGAGTGGGATATTTTTGGCCAACAATGCTAGAAGATTGTTTTAGATATTATAAAGGTTGCCAAGATTGTCAGAAGTTTAGAGCAATTCAAAGAGCACCAGAATCGGTTATGAATCCCATAATTAAGCCATGGCCGTTTAGAGGTTGGGGAATTGATATGATCGGTCAGATTAATCCACCTTCCAGCAAGGGACACAAGTTTATACTGGTGGCAACCAATTATTTTACTAAGTGGGTGGAGGCAATTCCATTGAAAAAGGTTGATTCTGGGGATGCTATCCAGTTTGTAATAGAGCATATCATTTATCGGTTTGGTGTTCCTCAAACTGTCACAACCGATCAAGGATCTATTTTTGTGTCAGATGAGTTTGTCCAATTTGCAGAAAGCATGGGAATTAAGTTGTTAAATTCTTCACCATACTATGCACAAGCTAATGGGTAGGTAGAAGCATCTAACAAAAGTTTGATCAAATTGATCAAAAGGAAGATATCCGATTATCCCAAATAATGGCACAGCCGATTGGCCGAAGCATTGTGGTCCTATCAGATGGCCTGTCATGGGCCAATTCAAGTTCCTCCCTATAAGTTAGTTTATGGACATGAGGCAGTATTACCATGGGAAAGTGCCATTGGCTCAAGAAGGATTGAATTGCAAGATGAGTTAACAGCCGATGATTATTATAATCTCATGGTGGATGAGACTGAGGACTTGGATCAATCTAGGATGCACGCTTTGGAAAAAGTAACAAGGGACAAGGAGAGAACTGCTCGTCATTACGACAAGAAAGTTGTGCCAAAATCCTTTTCAGAAGGGGAGTTAGTGTGGAAGTTGATTATGCCGATTAGGTCTCGTGACAGCAAATGGTCACCGAATTGGGAAGGGCCCTTTCGTATTTACAAATCTGTTTCTAAGGGGGCTTATATGTTGCAAGGACTTGATGGGGAAATTTTTGGAAGAGCTCTCCATGGAAAATATTTGAAGAAATATTACCCAAGTGTTTGGATTAATTCATGATCGGTTGAGTTGTACCGATCTATGTTAGCCGATGTAAAAACATCGCCTTAAGATGGCCGATATATGTTATGTCGCCCTTAGCCCATATTTTTTTATAACGATCGGTTCTGTTGCCGATTGGGATAGCCGATGTGTGTTGTAACATCGCCTAAAGATGGCCGATATTTGTGATATCGCCCTTAGATTAATTATTATTTTTCAATGTTCAACACTGTAAAATTAGGGGGGCATCAAGGCAAATATGCATATAGATACACATGGATTCAAGTAGTTGAAAGATGCATATAGTAAAAGTTGAAGTTACAGCCAAAAGTTTAAAATACCCCTATTTAAAAGTTTTCTATTACATGAAAGGTGTTCATCCAGACACATATTTTTGAATAGCCGATTTAGCCCTTTGTCTGATTTGCTCTACTTCATCTATAATCTGGGCATCGGCTGCGTCAGAACCGGGGATCACTTTGAGGGACTTGGTCAATTCTGCTAAGTGCTTGATTGATGCGTTCAACTTAGACCTTTGCTCCTCAGTGGCCTTGGGTAGATTGGCTATCTTTTGCTCTTCAATTGCAATTTGAGCATTGCATTGTTCAAGCTCAGCTAGGAGCTCTATCTTGCGTGCGTTTAGCCGATCTATGTTGGCTTGCATTGAGCTTGGGCCAGCAACCATCTCATCAAGCTTGGCTTTTTCTTCATTGATGGATGAACGATTTGCTTGGATAGTGGCTTCAAGATCCTTCTTCTCATGCCGATCGGCAATCCTTCGCCTTGCCTTCTCCAGCCTAAATCGGTGCTGCTCAAGGAATACAGCTGGAGTTAGGATATCGGCTAGTTCATCTGGGATTTGATCTTGGATTTCCCCAAGTCTTGCTCTGATCGATCCACTGTCAACCACCAGAGTATCCAAGGAGCCCTCTAGCCGATGTGATATATTTAGAAGTGTAGCTTTGATGTCATCGGCTAAAGGGGCCAGAGCTTTGCTAGTTGTATCTTCTTCTTCATCCATGAACTGCCCTATGTCAAAGGAGAACATATCGGCTAAAACCTGAAAAAAGAAAAGATGAAGATTGTTGAGTATTGGAAATTTTATGATAGCTGGTATAAATTTTCAGATTGAGTACTTACAGGGATAGCAGAAGCTGGTACTTCCTCTTCCACATGATGGCTGCCCCTAGCCGATGGATGCTCACTGGATTCATGTGAGGCAGGAGTTGGAGAACGGGGGAGCTAAACAAAAATAAACAAAATGGATTCAGTATCAGTTAGTTTGAACTTAAGGAAAATTTTGAGTTTTGAGTTACTGGTGGAGGTGGAGTTGATTTCTTCTTGGTGGCTACTTTCTTCTTCTACAAAATTGTAAGTTGAGTTAAATATCAGTAATGTGAAATGTTATAATGAATCGGCAAAAAGATACATACCCTTGGTTGCCGAACTGGGTGAGTTGGAGTTGGTGGAGTTCTCTGAGGAGCTGGGACATCGGCTGGAGGTGTTTGCTCTATGGCTTCACTTATGTCGGCAGCAGCTGCATCAATGTCTTCTTCCATGGCTTCATCATTCAGGAACTTCTCTACATCTGGATCAACAGTGGGAAAATCATCGACTGCTACAGTTTTTTGTTTCCTCAAGCCCTTCTTCTTTGCAGCCGATGGACTGGCAGCCGATGGCTTTGCTCTTTTCCTCTTGCCAGCATCGGAAGGAACTGGATCACGTGTTTGGCCATGAAGCAAGGTGGTAGTCTTGGGGGCATTGAAGCCGATGACTGGAGGAGCCAATCCACCACCATTAGGGAGCAGCCCTGAAGCATAGTTGATCTCCTTGTTGCTCTCACTGACTCGGGGAGGAGAAGATTCTGTAGTCTGCAAACAAAGGAGAGAAAAGATTAATATTCAGAAACATCGGCTGATAATTAAGAGTTTTAACAAAAGCAAAAATACTTACTTGAGGGATCATGTCTGGGAACATATCGATCAGATACATGGTAGCTGATTGGTGGAAAAGGTGTTTCTTCCATTCTGCCCACCATCGGTCATATGCTGCACTCTTCAACTTGGCTAGTTCAATCTTATCAATACTGCCAAGAGGGGGCCCTGGTAGGTTGAGCAGCCGATCCATCATCAACGCTGAAGTAACTTCTCTATTCTGGATCTTGTCGGCATAGAACAAGCCGATTGGCAGCCGACCCATCCCCAATTGCCTTGCTGCACTCATGGGATGGAAGAACTCATAGGATATCTGAATGTTCCTGCCTTGATGGATGCCGACAGGTAATATACACGGAGAAATGGCTGCTGAGAAAACTTCTCTAGATTTCTCAAATTTGTCGGAGTTTATCTCATCAAATCAGAAATCAGCTGGGAGCTCAAAATCGGCAAAATTTTCATAAACAAACCATATTCTAGAATCCCTTGGAAAACCGTCATAGAAGCTGCCGAACCAGTTTCTGAAGAGTTCAGTCGTTAGCTTGGATCCAACATAAGTGGATGCTGCCTATCCAAAACACATGCATCGTCGAGTGGTGATCTCTTGGCCGTCTTCATCTGTGATTGGCTGAGATCTTGGGAATTCAGCTTCGGACAGTGCTGGCCTGCCGACAACCTTGATAGTATGCAAGTTCAACCAACTCTGCAGAAGCCACCAGGGGCCACCAGTGCCGATAGCAGAGCCTGAAGCAATTCTTGCCGATGCTAAGTTTAGGGTCTGATATAGATATCCTAGCAAGAACTTGCCCAAAGGAAATTGTTTCTTCTCTTCAAGGGCTTCGGCCACGTGTTACCAATTTGTGGTGGGACCATAGCTTGGGCCACAAAACATGAATTTCTCTAGCCACATCAACAAAAAGGCTGCGTGATCCCTAGGAGTTACAGGACCCGTGCTCGTATTCATAGTGATGAATCCTGTCCAACCACCAATACTTCTAGTCTTAAAAGAAAACTTGTTTTTAATATTCATACTGACTGGATTAGCCGATGAGCTGACATCTAGACCAGTGATCATGGTTATGTCCATGAGGGTCGGTGTCATCGGTCCTTGATTAAACAAGAAAGAATTCAACGTGTTGGACCAGAAGTAAGAAGCTGCTGACATCATGGGCTCATCCTTGGCCATATCGGCTACAGTCAAAGCTAAGCATTGGGCTATCCCAAGCTCTTCCCAATGGGTCTGTTTGCTAGCTGATACTCGGTTGTACCAGTCTAACCAACTCTTGTCAACTGATGGCCAAGATTTGAAGGTGTTTGTCTAGTGGGCTAAGCTAGGGTTGGCTAATCTGAAAGGGATCCTATTTGTTTCGGCATTAATAAACTCAATGGGATCCAGGTTGCCGATTGGCCCAAGAAAAAATTGATTGGGATGGGCTAAACTGGGAATCGCGATCTGATGGGAGAGATGCTACATAAGAAAGAAGAAGAGAAGATTACGAAGGAGAAAAACCAAACCAATCTGTTGAAAAGAAAAGAGATTTTCGGCAGGAGAACTCACCTTGGGGAACTCAGTCGATGGAGCGCCTGAGGGATTGGCGGAGGTCGACATCGCCGGGGATGGATTCGTCGCCGCGGGAGAATCACCTGGGAGTCGCCGGAGGTCTCGAGAGAATCGCCGGAGCGAGTTTGGGGATTTTTGCGTTAAGCAGTTAAAACAGAAGTGAACGGCGTGAAAATCTCGAAGTGGCGGTTGATATTTAAAGCGGTGCGGTAACGGTCGGAACAGAAAAAACAACCCTAACCGATGCGGAGATAAATTTGGGGCAAATCCGCAACATTACAAATGTAACGGACTTGGGGGGCATGTGTTAACGACCAAATTTGGTAATATACGCATCGGATTTGGAGTTAAGATTGAAGCGGATTCGATGAAGATTTGAACAAACTCGGAAACAGAGTGCGCATTGGTGGGAGACCGAATCGGCTAAGGAACGCGTCGACAGGGGTCGAATCTGACAAGGTTAGCCAATGTAGCCGATTACGACAGGATAACGACAAACTCATTGTCAGATCAAGTTAGTGTGTTTCATGAGGATTGCCACGCACTGATAGAGTCCAGAAAAGGCAATTGTATCTATTAATTAGGATATTTTATGTAATTTCCTTATAGATTAAGTCGGTAAGAGTTCGCCTCAGGGACTTGTTCGTATCTTGAGTTGTAATAGAGCTAGGAGTCGTGTCCGGCAAGGACATATTATGTACTTTGGGTATAAAAGTAGCCCAAACCCATGTAATCAAACAACAACAGTTCAATAATACTCTCGGCGCATCGCCACCCTTTTTACTTTCGTTTTGACAAGTTTTTGCTTTCGAGTTGCACTGCATCGGTTTCGAACTCCGGCGAGAGGTAAACTTGTTATGGCGGCTTGCGTTCTCGGGATTAGTGCTTCCATCATTATGATACTCCAATCTTGTTTATGTAATTCGTCGAGTTATCATATACGGTTTATAACCTAGATCGATATCGTCATCTAACCTCTATCGGCTAGCCTCTATCATCGAAAACAGCCGATTAGGGTTAGATGACGTTGTCGAGTTAGATTATATAACGTATCCACCATCTCTTAAGGTTTTCATCGACTTGTTTAGATCTTATACTTCTTTTTATGCTTAATGCTGCATCAGTTAAGTTTGATCTATTAAGTAATATCCAGAATTATAATATCTAACTTGTTTTATGATTACTAGATGAGATAGTATCGGGGTTTCAGCCGATCTTGCCCGTTTAGCTATCTTGTTTATTATATTTACTTGATAAGCTAAATTTGCCCTTTATATTAAGATCTCGCTGGAATAAAATATAATAGACTTGTAACCAATCTGTTAATTCATCTTAATACTTGATTGGTTCTCATTTATCATGTTTTATCTATATTGACATCTTAGTATAAAGTGGTATCAGAGTATTAGCCGATACATGGTTAGATCTATATCATCGGCTATGCTATCAGCGTATATAATATATGTTTTAGAGTATTTGTAGACATAAATGATTTGTATTGTCTTGGCATAAAGTCGATCTATCCCAACCATTTGGTTTAAACGTATTTATAAGGCTTATATTATATTTTTTTGATATTTACAGCCGATCTAGTGGATCTAACTTCGTTTTGCTATATATTTAGCTGCCGATCTAATGCATAATACATCGGCTTATTTAATAACGATACATCATCAGCTGTACTGCCGATCGACTATCGTTTATGGATTTAACCTTGTACTTTCTTTGTCATATCTTGTTGGTTGCAGGATCAAACCAACTGGCACGCCCACATTTTCACCACCTTTTGGAGCTGCACTGGAGTTAGGCAGATCTCCCAGGCCTCGTGTTTTTCGCATTGACAATTGCTCACAATAGCAAGGCAAGCATCTAAGCATATAGAACCCATATTTTTACTAAAAAGATTTGATGTGAAAGAATATATATGCATGTGTTGAATTACTCCAAAATTATCGTTATTGCTCATAGTTGTTTATAACCTAATTGTTGCATATCCTTCCTTGCTTTATTGTTACCATTTATCCTTGTAGCATCTAGATGAAAGTATTTGGGAATGTTTTATTGTTTTACTAATGCTTAGCCATGCTTAGGTCTAGTGCTGTTAAAAATCGATGGAGGGAGCCATCGATTATACTTAATCACCACCTGCGATTTAAAATCTGATTACTTCACTTAATGATTAATATGGAAACATGCTTTAACTTGGACGAGTGATAGGGCGATGATGGGATGGTGGTATTTCCTGATGCAAGTAGCCTCGTCTGGGTTGTTAAGGGGCGAACATGTTGACGTCTATTCAAGCACAAAACGTACATCCACACGCCTTATTTAGGACCGTCTTGTCTTAGTACTATGATACACTGTGATCATCTACGTCTCACTGGTCATTCGTGAGGGTGGTTTTCCCTTTGGAGTGCCCTGGGTGCGCCTGGTTTTGGCAAGGGGTTTCTCCCGCGATGGTGAGCCCGCCTTATCCAGCAAGGGGTTTCTCCCGCGATGGTGAGCCCGCCTTATCCACATCACAAGCACATGGCTAAGTCGTCGGGGGCCTAGGCGAGGTTTAGGTGGTTGGGTGTGACTAGGAAAGGACATGTTATGAGCTGGTATCACTTGTAGGTCACACCTGTGTGCGTGTGAAGCAATTGATCCTTACTCATTTCGTGTGGGTAAGTTGTATACCTCTGATCAGAGTAAAACTATTCGAATAGCCGTGTCCACGGTTACAGGACGATCGCTTGATGTGTTAGTCAGTCTATGTTAGCATCAAACTTGGGTTAAATGGCTTGGTTTAGTCATGGATGGATGATGGATATGTGGTAAATTATTGTTTGGTCAATGGTGGCCCATGGATGTGGTTTATAGCACCGTTGTGCTCATTTGTGATTCAATGTCAGATTTACTTGCTTGCTGCCCAAAAATTTCAGATTATGCTGTCTTACAAATTTTATGTTTTGAACTTACTACTTGCTCAATAAAATGAGCTTTATGCAAAACTTGAACCATTCTACCATCTTTTAAGGGAGAAGCTTGCATACTCCTCTCGTCTATGGATATGTATTATAATGTGTAAGTCTTGCAAGTACAATCTTGTACTTAACCCGATGCCTGCAATTTCAAGAGAGGATACTGACGTGATTGAGTGTTCTTACAACCTTACCAAGGGCGGTGAGGGTAGCGAGTAACCTTTTTTTCAGCTTGGCTCTTGCCCCGGTTGGTTGCCCTTGTGGGATGGTTGGCACACCACGAGTTTTACTTTTGCTTATGTGATTTTATGAAACTTCCACTGCTATATTTTGTGTTGTATGACAGGCTATTGAACCCCGTTTTAAAATATGTATCGGTCCTTTTATCCATCATTATACATTTGTCATGCTTATCAATTGCTTCCGATGAAAGTGTGACGCTAGTCGCTTTTCCTGGGGACTAGCTATGTATGAGTATGAATTTTAACCAATTGAGATGTTGTAGAGCTTTAACAATTTGAGTCAAGTCTCTTGAGATGTGTAACACATTTGGTCACCGCCTTCGTGTGGTTTGACGGGCATGTCTCAGGCTGAAGTTGACTGGCATGCTGAGTCCAAACAATATCTACTTTGCTCATTATTTGGCATTGCGGATTTCATATCAAATGGTGTCAAATTGTGATCATGGGCATAATGAGGTATGAGTGGCTATTTATGCGTGTATGGATCTCACTCATCCAAAATTATGTGGTGGTCACAAATTGCACTGGACGATATAATTTTCGGGTGCCCACAAAGATGCTCATCAACGGCTGTGTGACCAACCAGCCGTGTAGGCGAAGACACCAGTCAGTGGCAGCAGAGGCAAGTCGGTGGTGAAGACGATGGCACCCATCGACAGTGGTGTGACCAACCAGCCGTGTAGGCAAAGACACCAGTCGACAGCGACGAAGGCAAGCTGGCAGTGAAGACGATGACGCCCATCGACGGCGGTGTGACCAACCAGCCGTGTAAGCAAAGACACTAGCCGGCGGCGAAGAAGACAAGCCGGTGGTGAAGAAAATGATGCCCATAAACGGTGGTGTGACAAACCAGTCGTGGAGGCAAAGACACCAGTCGGCAGTGGCGGAGGCAAGCCGGTGGTGAAGACGAAGATGCCTAACAATAGCGGTGTGACCAACCAGCCGTGTAGGCAAAGACACCAGTCGACAGCGACGAAGGCAAGCTGGCAGTGAAGACGATGACGCCCATCGACGGCGGTGTGACCAACCAGCCGTGTAAGCAAAGACACTAGCCGGCGGCGAAGAAGACAAGCCGGTGGTGAAGAAAATGATGCCCATAAACGGTGGTGTGACAAACCAGTCGTGGAGGCAAAGACACCAGTCGGCAGTGGCGGAGGCAAGCCGGTGGTGAAGACGAAGATGCCTAACAATAGCGGTGTGACCAACCAGCCGTGTAGGCGAAGACACCAGTCAGTGGCAGCAGAGGCAAGTCGGTGGTGAAGACGATGGCACCCATCGACAGTGGTGTGACCAACCAGCCGTGTAGGCAAAGACACCAGTCGACAGCGACGAAGGCAAGCTGGCAGTGAAGACGATGACGCCCATCGACGGCGGTGTGACCAACCAGCCGTGTAAGCAAAGACACTAGCCGGCGGCGAAGAAGACAAGCCGGTGGTGAAGAAAATGATGCCCATAAACGGTGGTGTGACAAACCAGTCGTGGAGGCAAAGACACCAGTCGGCAGTGGCGGAGGCAAGCTGGTGGTGAAGACGAAGATGCCTAACAATAGCGGTGTGACCAACCAGCCGTGTAGGCGAAGACACCAGTCAGTGGCAGCAGAGGCAAGTCGGTGGTGAAGACGATGGCACCCATCGACAGTGGTGTGACCAACCAGCCGTGTAGGCAAAGACACCAGTCGACAGCGACGAAGGCAAGCCGGCAGTGAAGACGATGACGCCCATCGACGGCGGTGTGACCAACCAGCCGTGTAAGCAAAGACACTAGCCGGCGGCGAAGAAGACAAGCCGGTGGTGAAGAAAATGATGCCCATAAACGGTGGTGTGACAAACCAGTCGTGGAGGCAAAGACACCAGTCGGCAGTGGCGGAGGCAAGCTGGTGGTGAAGACGAAGATGCCTAACAATAGCGGTGTGACCAACCAGCCGTGTAGGCGAAGACACCAGTCAGTGGCAGCAGAGGCAAGTCGGTGGTGAAGACGATGGCACCCATCGACAGTGGTGTGACCAACCAGCCGTGTAGGCAAAGACACCAGTCGACAGCGACGAAGGCAAGCTGGCAGTGAAGACGATGACGCCCATCGTCGGCTATCGTTTATGAATTTAATTACGTTTGTTTGTCTGTTTCTTGTTGGTTGCAGGATCAAACCAACTGGCACGCCCTTGAACCCAAAAGCGAAATTTTGGACCTGCACTGGAGTTAAGCAGATCTCTCAGGCCTCGTGTTTTTATATCAACACGCTTTTGGCACGCCCGGTGGAACCTGAGTGTGACAATCTTTCATCATGGTGGACGTCAAGCTTGCTGATGATGATGGCAAAAGGGCTGAAGTGGATTCCACGAACAAGGTTCTGATAACCATCGACATGCTGACACCAGAGCAAAGGGAAGAATATGATGCTTGGTTGAGCAAGCTACAGAACACATACTTTGATTCTTTTGCTCTAACTCGACAAGGAACAGTGATCCAGAAGCATAAGGTAGAGATCCCACCTCCTTCAAACAGTGAAGCTTCAGGTTCTGGTATTTCTGGCGGCAACAAGGAAGAAGGCAAAGAAGGACTCAAACAAGAAGATGCTAACCTCGAGTTTAAGAATTTCCAGGACAGTGTTGACTATGCGGTTAATCATGCTCTAATCAACCAATCAGGAATATTAGCTAATGTGATGAGCAATGTGATGGAAAAGATGATGGATCGCAAGTTTGAGGAAAGAGGAGCCAAAGGTCTAGTATTTTTCCCTGATAACAAGTTTCCTAATTACAGGACTTTGGTTACAGATGGATTGCCTATTTCTGGGATAACTTCAGGACAGCCGATTGCATCGATATCGGCTCAACCTAACCCAATGGAAGCAACTTCGGCACACTCGAATCCATTAGGACCAACTCTACCTCAGGTTAACTTGATGGGAGCTACATCGGCTCAACCCAACCCGATGGGGTCAACTTCGGCACAGCCAAAGCCAAACGTGTTTTCATCAACCCACAAAGAGCCAGAGTTTAGACCTCGTATTCTGACGAGACCACAACCCCAGCATACTGGTCATAATATCCCTCAAGTTAATCAAGAACAGATATCGGCTATGTTCAGTGCTACTCAGCCTGTCCAGCAACCTATTCAACAGCCTGTTCAACAGCCGATTTCTAATATTCCGATCAGGCCTCAAACTCCAATTCAGCAAACTCAGCCGATGAGTGCTCAGTTCATGTCTGATCCAATCCAGCAACCCCATATGGTGCATCAAACTCCACCACCTTATCCTGGGGAAATATGTTTCAACCATACTCACCTCAAGGACAGTATCGGCCAGGACCTTCACCCCAGCCTCAGTTAGCACCTTAGTTTAATCAATATGATCCAACACAGCAGCAATTCCAGGGTGCACCTGAGCAACAGCAGCAGAAGCCTTGGGCCGATATGATAGCCGATATCATGAGGGAGCAGTTTGGTTTCAAGCCTAAGGACTCTGGTAATTTGTATCGGAAACCATATCCTGAGTATTTTGACAAGATTCCATTGCCACACCGATACAAGGTGCCAGACTTCTCCAAATTCTTAGGGCAAGACAGTACTTCTACTTATGAACACATTAGCCGATTTTTAGCTTAGCTGGGAGAGGCATCGGTAATGATGCTCTGAGAGTAAGGATGTTCCCTTTGTCTTTGTCTGGATCGGCCTTTACTTGGTTCTCCGATCTTCCATACAACTCTATCAATAGTTGGGCCAATTTGGAAAAGCAATTCCATAGCTATTTCTACAGTGGTGTTCATGAGATGAAGCTGACAGATCTGATTTCAATCAAGCAGAAGCATGATGAATCTGTTCAAGACTATATTCAGAGGTTCAGAGATATGAGGAACAGATGCTATAGCTTGACTTTGTCAGATTCTCAATTAGCCGATCTGGCTTTCCACGGTTTATTGCATCCGATCAGAGAAAAGTTTTCAGCTCAGGACTTTGAAAGCTTGGCTCATCTGGCCCAGAAAGTTGGAGTGCATGAACAACGGTTTCAAGAAGCTAAGAAGATTGTCAAAAAGGTGAACAATGTGTATTCTTACAATTATGCTTCTGATTTCGATTCTGAAGATGAGTCCGAGGTAGCAGCAGCCGAGTGGATCAGAAACAAAAAGGTTACTACATGTCAGTGGGTGAAGCCATCTTCCAAGGAAGAAAAGTATGATTTTGATATCACCAAGGCTAATAAAATCTTTGATTCACTACTTCGGGAGAAACAAATTCAGTTACCTACAAATCATGTTATTCCATCGGTTGAGGAGTTAGGCAAGAGGAAATACTGCAAATGGCATAATACTGGATCACATACTACCAATGAGTGCATGGTTTTCTGACAACAGATCTAGTTAGCTATATAAGATGGTAAGATCAAGTTTGATAACTCCAAGAAGCCGATGAAGGTCGATGTTAATCCCTTTCCGGTAAACATGGTTCATACAACTAGGAAAATAGCTGATAAGAAAGATTATCGGTCTAAGCAACCCACCTCTACAAAGATTATCAACAAATATCAGAGAAGGCATGATCGGCAAGAAGAGAGATACCATCAAGATGATGATAGCTTTGATCCTCATTGGAGTTGTGAGTTTTTCAGGTTTTGCTGGAATGAGGGGATGAGGCTGCCATCTATTGAAGACTACCTCGGTTGTAGCAATTATGACAGGGGGCATGTTGCAAGCTCAAGCCGATCACGTCCTAGGGAGAATCGGCTACCTCAGAAGAAGTTGCCTGTTCACCAGAGATTGGAGCCTATCCATGAAGACTACTTTCAGGATGAATCGGCTGATGAAGAGGAGCAAGTTGAGAACAAGCAATGGTGTCTTTCAGGCCTTTTCACCAAGAACCAGAAGAGAAGGGTTCAGAGGATGAGGAACAGGGAGCAGTTCGAAGAGGTTAACCAAGAAATCAACCATCAGCTGAACAAGGCCAAGCCCAAGCAGGAGTGGCGCATGAAGAACAGAGTGGTATCAGCCGATAAGCTCGAAGCCGACGAAGCAAAAAGGTTGGCCAAGGGAAAATCTGTTGTTGCTACATCGGTTAACATGGTTTTTATGTTGCCTGCTGAATTTAGTGTTGATCAAGCTGATGTGGAAAAAGATGTGGTAGAGGAGTCCTCGGCTAAGTTGGTTTTATCACCTGAACAAGATGTCTTTGAGAAGCCAGAAGGAGCAAAAAATCGGCGCCTCAAGCCATTGTACGTCAAGGGATTTGTCAATGGCAAGCCAATTTCCAAGATGTTGGTTGATGGTGGAGCTGCAATTAACCTGATGTCATATGCTACATTCAAGATGTTCGGCAAGACTGCAGAAGATCTAATCAAGACCAACATGGTTCTTAAAGACTTCGGTGGCAACCAAGGGAGTTCTCAACGTGGAATTAACGATCGGCAGCAAGACTATACCTACAACTTTCTTTGTTATCGATGGGAAGGGTTCCTACAGCCTGTTGCTTGGTAGGGATTGGATTCATGCCAATTGTTGTATCCCCTCGACCATGCACCAGAGCTTGATCCAACCGCAAGGCGATAAGGTTGAAATTGTGCCAGCTGATAGGTCAGTCAATGTTGCTAATGCCGATTTGACTGTTTGGGAGATGGATGGAATTGATTGCTTGTCTGGCAAAGTTTGGGAACGAGATTTTCTAAAAGTGTCCGATTTTGATATACAGCTAATTGGAGATGGAGAGCCCCAATTGTTGCTTTGAGGGTGTTGTGGAGGGTTCAAGCTTCTACACCAAGGATACTGTAGATGATCTCGATGGCAAGCTAGGACAAGGTTTCATGTCGGCCGATGATCTCGAAGAATTTGACATTGGTCCAGGAGACAAGCCGAGGTCGACATTTAGCAGTAAAAATTTGTCATCTGAATTTAGAACCAAGTTAATAGAGCTGTTGAAGGAATACAAAGATTGCTTTGCTTGGGAATGTTTTGAGATGCCAGGACTTAGCCAATCGATCTTTGAACATCGGCTACCTATCAAACCAGGATATCGGCCGTACAAACAACCTCCTAGGAGATGTAAAGCCGATATGTATGAGGCTATTAAAGCCAAAATTAAACGTTTGTATGATGCTGGTTTTATTCGGCCATGTCGATATGCTGAGTGGGTTTCCAATATAGTTCCAGTGGTCAAGAAAAACGGTAAACTTAGGGTTTGTATTGATTTTCGAGATTTAAACAAGGCTACCCCTAAGGAAGAATACCCAATGCCGATTGCTCATCAATTGGTAGATGCTGCTTCAGGACATAAGATTATTAGTTTTATGGATGGCAATGCTGAATATAATCAAATCTTTATGGCCGAAGAAGATATTCATAAGACTGCTTTTCGTTGTCCGGGTGCAATCGGCTTATATGAGTGGGTTGTAATGACTTTTGGATTAAAGAGTGCTGGAGCTACATATCAGAGAGCTATGAATTATATCTTTCATGACTTAATCAGCTTGTTGATTGAAATCTATATTGATAATGTGGTTGTCAAGTCTAGAGAAATTGCTGATCACATAGCCGATTTGAGGAAGGTATTTGAGAGAACAAGGAAATATGGTTTAAAGATGAATCCCACGAAGTGTGCATTTGGTGTATCAGCTGGACAGTTTTTGGGGTTTCTTGTTCATGAGAGGGGCATTGAAGTTCCAAGAAGAAGTATTATGGCAATCAAGAATATTGAACCTCCAGAGGACAAGAAGAAATTACAATCCTTGATCGGCAAAATTAATTTTATCAGAAGATTCATTTCTAACCTATCAGGGAAAATGGAGCCCTTTACACCTTTACTTAGGTTGAAAGCCGATCAAGAGTTTACTTGGGGGGCAGAACAGCAGAAAGCATTGAACAATATCAAGGAATATTTGAGTTCCCCTCCAGTTTTGATTCCTCCACAGAAAGGAATGCCTTTCAAGTTGTACTTGTCAGCCGATGAGAAGTCAATCGGCTCGGTCTTGATCCAAGAATTTGAGGGGAAGGAGAGAGAAATATTTTTTCTCAGCAGGAGGCTTCTTGATCCAGAGACCAGGTATTCAGCTATGGAGAAATTGTGCTTATGCCTGTATTTTTCTTGTACAAAGTTGAGGCATTATCTATTATCCAACGAGTGCACCATAGTTTGCAAAGCTGATGTAGTAAAATACATGTTATCGGCTCCAATGTTGAAAGGCAGAGTTGGGAAGTGGATTTTTGCCTTGACAGAATTTGATCTGAGGTAAGGGGCAAGCTCTAGCCGATTTTATTGTTGAACATCGTGATGCATCAATCGGCTCAGTTGATATTATGCCATGGACGCTATTCTTCGATGGTTCTGTTTGCACTCATGGTTGTGGCATCGATTTAGTCATAATTTCGCCAAGGGGGGCAAGTTTTGAGTTTGCTTATACTATCAAACCTTATGCTACTAACAATCAAGCCAAGTATGAAGCAGTGTTCAAGGGTTTGCAAGTATGGAAAGAAGTTGAAGCCGATGCTGTTGAAACCATAGGTGATTCCTTGCTAGTTATTAGCCAATTAGCTGGAGAATATGAATGTAAAAACGATACGTTGATAGTTTACAATCAGAAGTGCCGAGAGTTGATGGATAGTTATCGGCTGGTGACATTGAAGCATGTTTCTCGGGAGCAAAATATGGAGGCTAATGACTTGGCACAGGGGGCACCGGGATTCAAACCGATGACTAAAGATATTGAGATTGAAGTTGCTACCATTGCAGCCGATGATTGGAGGTATGATGTTTACAATTATCTCAAGAACCCCTCTCAATTGGCTTCGAGGAAATTGAAATATAAGGCCCTATGGTTTGTCTTGTTGGATGATGAACTATATTATCGGACAATTGATGGAGTGCTGCTGCAATGTTTGAGTGCTGATGAAGCCAAGATTGTCATGGGAGAAGTGCATGAAGGCATATGTGGTACTCATCAATCGGCTCACAAGATGAAGTGGTTGCTTAGGAGAGTTGGATACTTTTGGCCAACAATGCTGGAGGATTGTTTCAGATATTACAAGGGATGTCAGGACTGTCATAAGTTTGGAGCAGTTCAGAGAGCACCAGCATTGGCTATGAATCCAATTATCAAGCCATGGCCGTTTAGAGGTTGGGGAATTGATATGATCAGCCAGATTAATCTACCTTCGAGCAAAGGACATAAGTATATTTTGGTGGCAACTGATTATTTCACAAAGTGGGTTGAGGCAATTCCTTTGAAGAAAGTTGATTCTGGGGATGCAATTCAGTTTATCAAAGAACACATTGTTTACAGATTTGGTGTCCCTCAGACCATCACGACCAATCAAGGATCAATTTTTGTGTCAGATGAATTTGTTCAGTTTGCAGAGAGCTTCGGGATTAAGTTGTTGAATTCTTCACCATGTTATGCACAAGCTAATGGACAGGCAGAGGCATCTAACAAGAGTTTGATCAGGTTGATTAAATGGAAAATTGCCGATTTTCCAAAGCAATGGCATAGCCGATTGGCTGAAGCATTGTGGGCTTATCGGATGGCTTGTCATGGTTCGATTCAAGTGCTTCCATAAAAGTTAGTTTATGGGCATGAGGCAGTTTTACCATGGGAAATCAAAATCGGCTCAAGGAGGGTTGATTTGCAAAATGAGCTAACACCCGATGATAATCATAATCTGATGGTGGATGAATTGGAAGACTTGGTGCAATCAAGATTTCGTGCCTTGGAAAAGGTGACAAGAGATAAGGAACGAAATGCAAGACATTACAACAAGAAGGTTGTGCCGAAATCTTTTTCAGAAGGAGAACTAGTGTGGAAGTTGATTCTGCCGATTGGAACTCGTGACAACAAATTTGGCAAGTGGTCGCCGAATTGGGAAGGACCGTTTCAAATCTACAAGTCTGTTTCTAAAGGTGCTTATATGCTACAAGGACTTGATGGAGAAGTTTTCGGCAGGGCTCTCAATGGAAAGTATTTAAAGAAATATTACCCAAGTATTTGGATAAATTCATGATTCGGCGAAGTTTGTGCCGATACATGACAGCCGATGTATTTAGCATCGCCTTTAGATGGCCGATATGGTTCATATCGCACTTAGAATTTTTATTATATCAGAATCGGCTGTGTTTTGCCGATGTATGATGGCCGATATGTGTTATATTGCCCTTAGTCAAATTTTAATTTTGTCCATGTTTATCAACATGAAAAAATTAAGGGGGCATATATATGCAGACAATCATTGACTTGCAAAATTTTTGGATTTTCAATGCAAAATTATATTAATCGGCACTAAGGAGTGTATGTTACAATTGAAGCATCAAAGTTTTTCAGCCGATTACAAAAGCAAGATATCCTAAGTCCCTATTACAAGCCGATCACTCGGAGAGATATCTTGGGATGGCCGATATAGCCCTTTGCCGAATTTGCTCTACTTCTTCGATGGCTTGGGCGTCTTGGGCATCGGTGCCAGGGATAACCTTCAAGGACTTGGTTAAATCGGCAACATTCTTGATAGCCGATTTCAGCCTTGACTTTGGCTCCTCGACCGCCTTGGGGAGATCGGCAAGCTTCTGCTTCTCCAGAGCTAGCTCGGCATTGCACTCTTCTAGTTGGGCCAGGAATAATATTCTGTGGGCTTCAAGCTGATTTATATTTGATTGGATTGGTCCAACTGAAAGTTGATCGAGCTTGGCTTTTTCTTCATGCACGAGTTGCCGATTTGCTTGGATGTTGCCTTCTATGTCTTTTCGCTCCTGCCGATCGGCTATCCTCTGCCTTGGTTTTTCCAGCTTGAATTGATGCTGCTCGAGATATACAGCTAGAGTGATTGTACTAGCTAAGTCATTAGGGATCAAAGCTTGAATTTCATGGAATCTATTCCTGATTGATCTACAGTCAACCACCAAGTTGTCCAGGGAAGCTTCTAGCCGAGCTGATATGTCATGTAAAATCTTCTTCACATCGTCCGTTAGAGGGGCTAGGGCTTTACTGGTGGTATCCTCTTCTGCCTCTTCATCAAAGTAGTCTTTGATATCAAAGGAGAATAGATCAGCTAAGACCTGCAAAAGGAATGCTGAAGATGATTAAGTATCAGAACATGCTATGTAGCCGATCTGGGATTTCCGAAGATGTAAAACTTATAGGGATGGCAGGAGCGGCCTGTTGCTCTTCTTCTATATGATGACTGCCTACAGCCGATGGAGTATTCTCACTGGACATCGGCTGTGCTTGAGGTGATGGAGGAGGTGGAGACTGAAAAAAGACAAGTGTTGGTCAAAATCGGTTAAAGAAAGCTTAAAGGTTTTATAGAAGTAATGTTACCGATTGAGTTGGTGATGGAATTGGAGATGGTACTGGAGCTGACTTCTTCCTTTCGGCAAGCTTCTTTTTCTGCAAAGAACAAGATCAAAAGAAGATCGGCAATGAAAAATTTTCTTGCAATTAAAAGATTTACCCTTGGTTGCCAAACAAATACAGTTGGAGCAGCAGGAGTTGGAGGTGTTTTCTTAGGAGCTGGAGAAGCCGATGGTGTTTTTTTTCCCCTACATCACTAAGTTCAGCTACAGCCTCATCAACAGCTTCTTCCATCTCTGCCTCATCTAAGGCTTCTTCAATATCTGGTTCAACGTTGGGTAGATCATCGGCTGGTTTGGCTTGTTGTTTCTTGGTCTTTTTCTTGGCAGCCGATGGATCAACAGCCGATGCTCTGGTCTTTCTCTTTTTACCAGCATCGGTTAGTTCCTTTATTTGCCCTTGAAGTAGACTTGGGGTCTTGGGGGCATGGAAGCCGATCACTGGGGGAGTTAGTCCACCTCCATTAGGCAGGAAGCCTGCTGCATACTCTATAGCTTTGCCGCTCTTACTTTTGTGAGGAGGAGAAGATTCTGTTGTCTGTAAAACAAAAGAAGAAGAGATTGATTAAGGTATAAATCGGCTGACAAAATTAAATAGAATTGACAAGAATGAAAAACTTACTTGAGGAATCAAGTCCGGGAAGAGATCAGTCATATACATTGATGCCGATTGATGAAAAAGGTGTTTCTTCCATTCAGCCCACCACTTATCAAAAGCTTTACTTCTGAACAGAGCCAGCTCAATTTTGCCTATTGTGCCAAGTGGAGGTCCTTGGATGCTCAGTAACTGATCCATCATCAAAGCCGATGAGATTTCTCCTCTATGCTGAACTTTATCGGCAAAGTACAAGCCGATTGGTAGTTGACCCAGACCAGTTGCCTAGCAGCACTCATAGGGTGATAGAATTCACAAGAGATTTGGATATTTCTCCCTTGATGAATGCCGATTGGAAGTATACAAGGTGTCATGGCTGCAACAAAAGTCTCCCTAGGCTGTTCAAATTTCTCGGAGTTCAGTTTATCAAATCTGAAGTCCATAGGGAGTTCAAAGTTATCGGCATCTTCATATGGAAACCAGATTCTAGCATCTTTGGGAAATCCATCGTAGAAGCTGCAGAACCAGTCTTTGAGCAATTCAGCCGATAACTTTGATCCAAAGTCAGCTGGTGTAGATGCAGCCTCCCCATAAGACATGCATCGGCGGTGTGTGAGTTCTTCTCCATCATCATTGGTGATCGGCTCTAGTCTTGGAAACTCAGCTTCTGTCAGAGATGGCCGACCAACAATCTTCATGGCTACCAAATTTAGCCAAATCTGCAGGAGCCACCATGGGCCACCTGTCCCGATTACTGAACCAGTAGCAATTCGAGCTGATGATGTACTCAAGGTTTGGTACAAGTAACCTAGCAGATATTTTCCCAATGGAAATTGCTTCTTCTCTATTAGGGCTTCGGCTAAGTGATGCCAGTTGGTGGTAGGACCACAACTCGGACCACATAAGAGAAATTTCTCAAGCCACATAAGCAAGAAGGCTGCATGCTCTCGAGGAGTTATTGGTCCAGTACCCATGTTCATCGCTACAAACCCAGACCAACCCCCTATACTCCTGGTTTTGAAGTCAAATTTGTTCCTGGAGTTCAGACTTATGGGATTAGCCGATGAAGTGACATCTAGGCCAGTTATCATGATTATATCCAAGAGTGTGGGTGTCATTGGTCCTTGGTTAAAAAGGAAAGCATTTATGGTGTTTGACCAGAAGTAGCTAGCGGCTAAAATGAGGGGTTCATCCTTAGCTGAGTCGAAGTGGAATCCAAGAGATAGATTGTTTTGAAAACAGAGCAAAAATCGGCTGAAGTACGAATCGACTGTGACCAGGATCGGCAGAGTTCGAGTCGGACAAGGTTAGCTGATTCAGCCGATTCCGACAAGGTGACTCGGTACACGTCATCGGATCGTGTTAAAGTGCTTCATATGGATTGCCACACACGGTTTGAGTCCTGGGAAGGCAATTGTAACTATTAATTAGGATATTTTATGTAATTTCCTTATGTTTTGAGTCGGTAAGAGTCCGCCTAAGGGACTTGTTTGTATTCTAAGTTGTAATAGAGTTAGGAGTCGTGTCCGACAAGGACATATTATGTAGTTTGGGTATAAAAGTAGCCCAAACCCGTGTAATCAATTATCTCACGATCAATCAAATTCGGCGCATCGCCACCCTTTTCGTTTTGTTCTACTTTCGACGAGTTATTGCTTTCAAGTTGGGCTGCATCGGCTGCGATCTCCGACAAGAGGTAAAACTTGTTATGGCGGCTTATGTTCTCGCGATTAGTGCTTCCATCTTTATAACACTCTAATCCTGTCTATATAAGCTGTCGAGTTATCATATATCCTATATATTCTTTGACAATATTGTTATTTAACCTTCAATCGGTTAACATCTATTAATGGAAAGCAGCCGATTAGGTTAAATAGCAACACTGACTTAGATTATATAGGATATCTACCACTCTATGAAACAACCAACGGCTTGATTTTCTAGATATTGTTATTCTTTTCGTGCTTATAGCTGCATCAGTTAGGTTTGACCTTATAAGTCATGATTAGAATCTCAATCTCTAAACTGCTTTTGGTTGCCAATAAGGGTTTCATCGGGGTTTCAGCCGATCTTACCTGGTTTAGTTGTTTTGTTTACTTTATGTTTTACTTAACATGCTAAATCTGCCCTTTATATTAAGATCTCACTGTAATTAAATATATTAAGCTTGTTATTAATCTGTTAATTTATTTAAACACTTGATTAATCCTTGTTTAATATATTTAGTCCATATTGATATCTTTTTATAAAGCTGTATCGGAGTATTAGCCGATACATATTAGATCTACAACATCGGCTATACTATGAGCACATATAATCTTTATATTGGAGTACTTTTGGACATAAGTGATTCATGCTGTCTCGGCAACCTTGTCCGATCCATACCAGTCACTTGGTTTAAACGTACTTTGATCTATAGATTATATATTGCTAATATCTACAGCCGATCGACTAGATTTAACCTTTATCTTGCTTTATATATCATTGCCGATCTAATTCATGTTATATCGGCTAACTTACAAACGATACGTCATCGGCATGTGGCCGATCGGCTTTCGTTTATGGATTTAGTTACGTTTGTTTGTCTGTTTCTTGTTGGTTGCAGGATCAAACCAACTGGCACGCCCTTGAACCCAAAAGCGAGATTTTGGACCTGCACTGGAGTTAAGCAGATCTCCCAGGCCTCGTGTTTTTACATCAACAGTGACCAACCAACCGTGTAGGCGAAGACACCAGACAGCGGCGGCGAAGGAAAGTCAGCGGTGAAGACGTAGGCGCCCAACAACGGTGGTGTGACCAACCAACCGTATCGGCGTCGGACAAGGTGGCCACTCGATGATATTCTGACTGATCCGTTCCTGATGCATAGGAGATAAGCTTTTAGGCATGAATCCCTACTATACATATCTTGATTTGGATCTTGCAGAATAAACATGTAGGATGAGTAGTATCTGATGTAATTACTGTACTTGAGGAAAATTAAAATATTTTCAAATGTTTATAAACATTTATTTCTCCTCTTATCAATTTTGAATTCCCCGAGCAGATGATTCCTTACGTTTAAACACTCTGCCCGACTAGTCATAGCCCCACGCACCGGGAGTCGGCCAAGGCACTCCCCAAACATGCATATGAGTGACATGAGTTCGTCGTTAATGAAACAAAGTTTCCCGGATCAGAATTTACTGCTCGGATACTTTTGCAATTGTTAAGAGCAGAAAAGAAATTATGTTATCTCTATGCTTTTGATTTCTTCCGAGTAATACTTAGCACCTTGCGTTATACACTCCATCCAACGAGCTCCCGGGTGCTAGGAATCGGCCCAAAGGCAACTATCCATCGACAAACCTAACGGAAAGCATAGGGAAATAAAACTCCATAACTCGATAGGCATTTTTTTACTTGAAATTATTTCGCAAGCAATGAAGATAAACATTAGATTATTTCGCAAGCAATCAAGATAAACTTTATGAAAATTGTTGAAAAAAATATGATATAATATCTGTAGCCCCCGACTCACTACTCAATAAAAAGCCAATTGATGTAGTGAGACAGAGGAAAAGGAAAATATCATATAAAGAATGATGACTTAGCTTTTCAGTATTCCCCTTAATAATGGCAGAAATGGCTGATGTAGGAACAAAGTCGTCCATCAATGACAATGAAGACATCAGTCAGCAGCGGCAAAAGTGGTCAACAGTGAAAGTGAAGATGCCTAACAACGGCGGCGGAGTCCACCAACCGTGGTGGTGAAGAAACCAGTCAGCAGCGACAAAGGCGGCCGGCGGTACATGTATAAAAAATTAATAGATCAAATAATAATTAGTGATTTATGAATTAATCTAATTTATGTAAAAAATTTAAAATGATAAACCTAGTAAAGGTTTGCGATCCAAGCTCTTTGATGTACGTATGTTGTCAGCATTATATGCATCGACCTGGACATCTGGTCAGCCTTCTGACTAGAGAATTTGTGCCACGTGTCCTTTTTTGCGCATGCCCAGGAAGTCTCAGTGATATGAGAATTTGTTGACGACGATGTATATGTATCCTGTGTGGCTTGTCGTTGTGCTCCTGCTTGCATGCACGTATGTACGTGAGCCCGAGCTGACTTGAACAAACTCCCGTGGCTATTTTAATTGTGCCTGTATGCATAACGACATGCAGTAGCAGTCGGACATGCTTAACCGATTAGGAATTTGGACTGACAGCGGTCAGGAGTCAGAACTGACTACGACAGCTTATGGTCTTGCCGATCGAAAAAAAAGGACTCGCGGCGGTGGAGAATTGCGTCGAACTCGCCGAGCTGAGATTAATCTTCATGCTAGATTGGATCCGAGCCAGAGAGGAAAATGTTGTCGAATTCGTCGGTGAGAAAGTCGAAGCTCCCAAAGTAGTAAAAACAAAATCACCGATTTCTAATGTCGATACCATCGAACTCGTCGATAGGGAACTCGGCGTTTTCCCTAGGGTTATTGTCGAAACAAGATTTCGGCAATATAAAGGGGTAGCTGTCAGGGTTACCGTCGAAACAAGATTTCGGCAATACGAAAAGGGGGTGGCGAACAAGCTTAAAAAGTGGATAGGTTAGGAGACAAAGGATTTATACAGGTTCAGGCTTTCTCGATGAGAAGTAATACCCTACTCCTATCCGGGAAAATATTCCGCCGAGTGTATTATTGATCTGATGATCTGAGGTGTTGTTCTGCCCCAAGAGGCACCTGGACCCCTCCTTATATAGGGGGAGGAGCCAGGATTACAATACATAAAACTTATCCCTTACGGTCTTAGGTTCTATGGACACTTAACAATTGTAACCAACTAGAACTACGGGATATTTCCTTCATACACAAGTTAACATAATATCCGAGTATATTCCTATACATAATCTATAACCATAAGCTATCCCATATATTAAGTCGGATAACCTTGTCATACGGGTATATGGTACCCATAAACTCCACAGTAGCACATGAGACCTTCACAGACGACCAGATAATATTTTCCAGAAATCATTAATCAAAAGATCCGAGTACTTCAACATCCATGTCTTGGTCTCCCGAGTGCTTTAATCCATCAAAGGCTGTGAAGTGCTAAAATAAAATATTTTGGTGCATTGACTAAATACACCTAACTAGGTGTAGCCCCCCGACTATGTTATTAGTTGAACAAACTAAACATATAGTCAAGGAATAATTAATCCAGCCAACTAAGTGGTTTATAAAAATTATAGTCAATTAAGTGACTCTGTGTATAAATAGACAGCATACGTGGTGCAAATTTCTCGATAACATAATTTGTACTTTATACTGACTGCTATATAAAAAACCGAAGCATTTAGCCAACGCTAACAAATCCTGGTATATAATTATCTTCACACCTCCGTGTGCTAAAGACAGTGATATTGTATCCAATCAATTTTCTAAGTAACCTGCGCAGCCCCCGACTTATTGAAATAAAGCATACAAGGTTAATATTAAAAATTATTACTGCCAGGTACCTTTTTCAAGTGCATCGTAGTCATTCCAAAGAATTGAGCTAACTGCGGTAAAAAAACATTTTTGAGGTTTTGGACATTAAATCTTGCGCAATTTTACCTAAGCAAAAATTCACCTAAGTCTCAAAGGAACACCTTAAAATATGGGCTGAAAATACCTCATAGGCCTTGGCCCAAATGAACAGTATTTTCTGATACCCTAAAAATTGCCGCCGAAGCGACTCATCGTCTTCCTCGCCGCTTCATTCACAAAATTTCTGCTTTTAGCGCCACTGTTCTCAGTCCACGCCACCGAAGCTAGGGTTCGAAGAATCACCGCATCCATCCACCAAAAACTCCCGCGCCTACTAGGAATCGGTCGTGATCTTCCTCGTCCTCAAGAATTCCTCAATCCCCCCTTGCTTTTCAAGCTCAGAAATCTCCCATCCAAACCTTCAAAATGGCTGAGGAGAGAGAAAGCACTGAAGGCCACTAGGCAATGTCTGATGTCAAGGAATCGACGCTGTAGGAGATGGTGTCGCACGGCGTTCTCCTAAGCAAAGAGATCATTGGATGGCACCCGGCGTTCGGTGAAGTACTGCTACCTCAGCCATTTTTTTTCTTATAGAGATAGGGTTACTTTGTTAATTCAGTCTTTTGCGAACCTACTATATGTGTACTCTAAAGTTGCCTAAAGCAGTAATTGACAATATTGACAGAGCTAGGAGGCTTATGAGGGTTTTTGTACTAGTGAACACTGCTGGAGAAGTGATCTTTGCTGGGTCATGCAAAAATCATATTACTCCCGGTTTGAGTAGGAACTGGGACTAAAAAATATCTTTAGTTTCTTTAGTCCCAGTTCAAAAGCCTAGGGGCTAAAGATCATTTTTAGTCCCGGTTGAAAAGGTTATCAGGCGTGTGTCAGGCCCGAATCATCTTTAGTCCCGTTTGGTATTACCAACCAGGACTAAAGATCAACACTTTAATCCCGGTTGTTAAATAACCAGGACTAAAAAAATGGAAAATAACGCACGGGAGAGAGAGAGAGCCACACGTTCGCGTCCTTATTCTTTTTCTCTCCCTCTCTCCTTAAGATCTCTTGCGCTCCCTGTTGGTGGCTGTTAAATGCCAATTCTATACCACCAACATATGCATAAAGTTCAGATAATAAAACATCCAACATAGTGATAGATGCTTAATCTCACATATTCCACAAGTGTTGGTGTATATTTGTATGCAGGTGGTAAACCCCGAGGTTGGGAGGAAATCTAGACTAAAGTGAGGAGAATTATGTATCCATACAAGGATGAGTTGTGAACTTCATCAAAACATCAGTGAATCAGCCAAAAACTCCGAGAAATGGACAAAGGAGAGTCCAGGGAGTCCACCGGCCGAAGGCCAGGCCAGGAGAGCCCAACCCAGGTTCGGCCGAACCCCCCTGATCACTGTTGATCCTAGGGTTTGGCGTGGACGCTCCAGATGCTCTCCTAATAACGGTTGCGGGGCAGTTCGGACATTTTCCCTTCTCACAGCCGTCATAACTGCCCTATAAAAGGAGCTTCACTCCTTCACCCTCACACACACTTCCAAGCTTGAGCTGAATTATAAAAGGCTCTATTGTACTATATTGTAGACTAGAATAGGAAGAGAGTGGAGTAGAAGAAGTCGGAAGAATTCCAGAGTTGTCGGTAATCTTCTCATATTTCTTTTATTCTGTTTATTACTCTGAATTCAATATAATATTCTTCCTGAATAATTTAGATTTATCTTGTGAGAATTATCTCTTGGTTAGTTCCTAAGTAGCATACGGGATTATTGGTCACTATAATCAACTAAAATATAGTGATTGCTTTGGTGAGTTATAAACACTAAAGTAGATATTAATTGCTTAGACGTGGTGTTTAGGTAATTGTTATCCAGTAATTGCTGCATATCCCACAGTACGTTTGAGGTGGGTGTAGAGGTGGTGACAGCCCTCAAGATCACTTAAGTCCTCCCTGTCCGGGTACGTAGTAGAGCGACATCTGGGAACAGCGGGTTGCCAGTGCCTGACGTATTGCATTAGGATTAAATTTAAGCTTTACCTAGACACTGTTTCTCACTAGTAGTTCCTCTCTATCCTTGCCTATCATCTGCTTGGTGTCCTTGGATGAACCGGAGGAAGATCTGACCACACACGTGTTCCCTTGGATTCGATATCCTTTGGAATACTCCGTAGGGGAAGTGCCACATCGGTATATTCGTGCGCTTGCTGATTTTATCTGTGACCGTATTAAATACCAACATTCACCTATTATTTATATCGGATCTTTGCACTTGATCTTGCATACGAGTATATGACACTTGTGATGTTAATGAATACTCAAGAAACATATCCATATCTTTCATATGCAACCGGTTGGTCATCAAGTGAAGGATAACAACCGATTTGTTGAGACTAATGTTCTCCTTTGAGATGTGAAAAGGAATAGGTCCCACTACGATGAGGCTAATGAATGACACCATGGGTTAATGGTCACCAAGCCAAGGACATCGTCATGTTGGCAAGAATGAAGTCAAGCTTGTGATGAGAATAAAGTCTTGACAAAGAATGGTAAAGACCTCGGCATAAATATGGTTCAACCGGATGGTCACAAGTGTTGATCTTGGCTCAAGCATTGACCCCAAGTTGGATGGCGCAAGGCAAAGGTATAATG